>OX632362.1:16349768-16354768 GCA_951751655.1 Ophion costatus | reverse complement strand
CGTTAGAAAAAACTCTCCTGGTGTTTAGGCATAAAATCTCGGACTCAAATCACCTTAGAACCTTAAGTCACTATAAAATGGCCTATGCAGTTCCCAAAACTTAAAATTGGAAACGGCATTTGGAATTTTATTTTTCAAAAATGACAATGTTTACATTATGAGGTTACTTATAATCAGGTGACAACTCCAGCGGGCGCTGAATTTCGCAACGAGACTGCACCCTCTCTTGGAAATCGCTTGGACTTTTCTACAGGAAATTTCGGTGGGGAGTCTGCATTCGTATCTCTTTACTTGACATAAATTTCTTTTTATTCCCAATGCATGTCTGGTTTAAGTAAAGTCTATGCGATGCTGCTTGCCCTCATGACTCTTGTTCGTTGAACGTATTCGTTTTCTTGGTGGTTTTCACGAGTGGCTCTATCGGTGAAAGTCTTGCTCAATTGAGTGTTCGAATTTCCGTCCCCGAATCTTGAATTTGTCTATTTTGTAATTGTAGGGAAACAAGCGATAACCCATAGATAAGTCTCGTTTTTACACCTTTCGGTACATCTGGCTTGGAGATGTTGTAAGCGTTCTACTGAGCTCCGTGAGGCCGGCAGTATCTGTAGTGTATGGTTTGTCGAGTCGTGACTATGTAGTTATATACGACGAACTGTCTATGGGACGTATTGAAGTTTCGTTTACTGATAATTAAAATAAATAACAATAAAATGCGGTTTATTAATATTATTAAAGAATAACACATAAAAATGAAGGATAATTAATATATCTATATATATATATATATATATTACCGGTCAAAAATTTCCGGATACTTCAGATAACTGCAAAACTTTCGATCACTTTGGATAATTGCAAAATTATATTAGAATAACATAATTAATTATACATAGCTATATAATATCTTCGTAAAATAATAAATAAAATTATTCTAACATTATTCGGCAATTATCCAGTGATCGCAAGTTTTGTAATTATCTGAAGTGTCCCGAAACTTTTGGCCGATAGTGTAATATAAACAGGGTGTCCCAAAATGCACGCAAGATTGGAAGTTTGCGCCATTTCTGCGGTAAAATGTTGCCAACGAAAAAAAAGACAGCTTGCCAACGGACAGTTCAGGGTAATAACCCGGGGTCATGCCCAACAATCTGTTTTCATTGTTGGGCAATACTTTTAAAATAATGAAGGTTTGGCAGCAACAGTTCGCAATTTTCCTACAAAATGTGGTCGGTGTTTTAACTTCAATAACCGTGGACAGATTAATTCTAAAATGCAGGAAGTCTGGATCAATTAGTGATCTTGTACACTCTGGCCGTCTTTCAACTAGTCGTTCAACACAAAACATCGCAGCAGTCTGTGAGAGTGTTGCTGAGAGTCCAGAAAACTCAATTCGGCACCGTGGTCAGGAATTGGACATTTCGAGAAGCTCTCTACGGCGTATTCTCACGAAAGATTTGCATCTTCATGCAAATCATGGGCGTGGAGGCCATATACCCGATATGCTATTCCATACATAACCCTATACTGTATACTTCATGAATCAATTCAAAATTTACAATTTTTTAATTAAAAACCCATGTTTTCTATCAAAATTACTTCTTGCGTGAAGTTTGATAGAGAACACGAGTTTTTAATTTAATATAGTACATTTTAATTTATTATTTTATTTTTAATTTAAACTAATAATGATAAAGTTCGGTTTATTAATGATAATGAAAATAATTTTAGTCGTACGTGGCTAAAAAATACATACATACATACATATGTGTGTGTGTGTGTGTGTGTGTGTGTGTGTGTGTGTGTGGGTGGGTGGGTGTATGTGTATAGCCACTTTTCATTAAATGTTTAAGGGGCCAGTCCACTTTGGAGCCACGAAAAAAGGCTATTGTCGCAATTTTTTTTTGAGGATTTTATAAAAGATATGAATATAAAAGTTGTTGAGCGTGATGCATAAAGTCTTGAAATACATTTAATAAAATGTAATTAATTTTTATTCATTTTTAAGTACAAAAACGATAGTTTAACGTAACGCTTCAAAAATAGGTGGGTTAGTTAGCTCCATCACAACTCGGCAACGACTTGTCTGAAACAAAAAAATCAAAGTCCATTAGATTCAGTATGACACCAGCTACAAAATGACCCTCGGATATAAAGTTTTATTAAAAAATAAAAAAATGGCAGATGAAAAACGAAAAAAAGCAAAAAAACGCGTTTTTTCGCGGTTTTTCGCAAAAAAAGAGTAAAAATCAAAATTTTAAAACCATCGAGGGTCATCTTGTTGCGAATCATGTTTACAATATGTGGTTTAAATTTCAAAAGAATCGGTTTATTAGTTTTAGAGATACGATGGAGCTCGATTTTGAAAACGTTGTTTCGAGAAAAACGCGCGTGAAATTTATACTATGAAAAACTCTTACCTAAACTCAATCGGCAATTTCTGCGCCGTACAAAATCGCTTCTGGTTGCCCATCATCGTCGATTGCTTCTAGTGAAATTTTTGAAATTGAAAATTTGAAATTTTCAAAGTTGACTGGCACCTTAACGGAGAGCTCTCCGCCTATTAAGCATTCGTTTAAATCCCGCAAATCATTTAACCAAAGAATACCTATTGTATTCAAGATTTCACTCCAATAACTGATTATGTCCAAGTAAACACTTAATAAAAAGTTTATTTTCAATGACAGATATGCTTCAAATATAACGATTTCTCCGAGTATGAGAAACGATTTTTCCGAAAAAAAAAACTACAGTTGCTTCGAATACAAGTACCCCTATATATAGAATGGATTGAAATCAATTATTTTTCGCAGAGGGAAAATTGTTACAGCATAAATATGAGGTTTAAAAATCGACGGAGCTCAACGTTTCTTTCTAAATTCGCAATCGATGCCTCTACAGAGTGTAATTTTCAATTAAGCTTCACCCGCGTCTAGGGTCCGACGCCGCGTAGCTACACCGTGGGAATGAAATCGATTTATGCGCAAACAGTTTTTTACGCCCGGGCACTTAACGTTGAATGAACGACCGCTCGATTAGAACTCTTATTTTTCGCCGTTGTTTTTATGCGGACAGGTAGGCAAGGAATTCATATACACGGGTAGACATAATAGGCGGAAGGTGAGATTGTAAAGGGAAAAAAAAACGAGGCGTGTATTACTCCAGTAATAACGATGCACCTTTCGACCCCAAAATCGCTCAATACATATACACGTATACGTGGATCGCGTTATAGGCTGATCAGAAGAGCGCAGCCTGCGGATAATTTCACTCGTTAAGTCACATGAGTTACGGCCTTTTGTTTTCCAGCGGTCGATATATCAGCCTCCATTCTCGAGATGCGCTTATACATACGCGTACGTGCCGTCTCCCTCACTCCCGTATAGCCCTTGGAGCACTCGTATTAAATTCTATTTTGTTTTGTCTATCGAAAGGTGCTAAAGGCTTTCGTTCGCCCCGCGCGATTCCTTTGCCACTCTATATATTACACATGCTCATGCCCTGCGCTCCGCTGGCTCCGTCTCGCTCTTCTCGAAAATTGCCAAAACGTGATGAACGCTACGACCGCACATCCGTTTCCTTCCACTGCTCGTAAGTCAGTTCCTTAAGTACCTCGTGTAGTCTCGAAGAAGGAACCGCGGGCCAACGAGAATCTCCTCCTTTTCGCCACACTTCGTTTTCGCGTTACAGTTTTTATTCCTATAAATCGTCCATTCCCTACGTTCGCGAAATTGCTTGTGTCGACGTGATACGAATATTGACGTACCGGAAAGGCAAAGCATGACTTGCGAGGACTACATACTGAGGCTAAGTTGGTTCACTAATCGTCACCTTAAGCAGTTCACTCGAGTATGCGAATTTATATAGCTCAACTTGGGAAGTGAGTAAAGGTTATATACAGTTACTTTTTATCATAACATTTGACAGACAGTTTAACGGGGTATCCCGTGAAACTGATGTCAAACGATTGATGTCAATTGATGTCAACCAGAATGATGAATTTTTTTGTCGTAACACATTGGGTGGAATTAATTAATTTTTTTCCAGCATGTTGTACACATGGTTGTGGTTACAGTGTAATTTTTTCGGAAGAAAATCTTTCAAAATGTTCGTCGTACTGCAGTTGGTGTTGTAGTCCTCCAACGGCGAGGCCCGAAACGGTGGGATCTCTACCAGGCTTAAATGTAATTTGAAACAAAAACAAACAATTTTTTCTTCAAATATATCCAACTGGCTATGAGTTTACGATCCACTTTTCGAAATTTCGAAAAATACGAAAAGCGCCAGTTTCTCCAAAGGAAACCTCATTTTTCTCTTGAAAAGCAGTATGCTGAAGTCATTGTTATTAACAAATGGTTCATCCAATTAAAAAATGTGATCGTGAACCGAAAATTACTGTTTGGACGCTAACTGTGCAAATTCAAATCAATAGTGTGAAAGGTACTTAAGATATCAATCCCACCGTGTCAAGATACGTAGTTTTGAGATAATCGCGTTCAAACTTGACGGATCGCGGTAAACCCGGAGCACACTGTTCCACTAAAATAGGTGTAACCTCGTCAATTTTTATAATTTCAGGGTCTGGTTGCTCGTAAGATATTCTTGAATGTTCACGATTTTTTTAAGATTCCAGAGAGATGTACCCCCTTAAGACCCCTTAAGGTACCCCCTTAAGGAATTCTTTTTACATGCAAGATTTAAAATGTTTTTCATAAAACTAATTATGGCTATTACGCTAGAATTATATTTTTTTTCATTCTCAATTATTATAAACAACTATTTGAATAAGGTTCCGAAAAGCTCCTCCGATCGAGCTGAAATTTTGCACAAACCTTCCTTTCAATATTTTAAGAAAACCCCCTAAGGGATTTTTAGCGACTCGCAATAGTTTTCGAGTCGCTAAAAATACCCCGACAAACCCAAACCTCCAAACTATTGCGCATTGCCAAAAATCCCTTTAGGGGTTGTCTTGAAGTATTAAAACGAAGGTTTGTACAAAATTT
>OX632362.1:16297268-16344768 GCA_951751655.1 Ophion costatus | reverse complement strand
GCGGAAGCACACGTCTCGAGTGATAAAACAATATCCATATTTTTTGACAAAACGATGTAATTTTTGGTAAAGTTTGACATCGTTTCAGTTTATTTGAGATGCTGATATTGATTAGACACAGGTAGGTAAACACAATGAAAGTACTAATTATTAACATAATAAAAACGGTTTGTCAGAAATTTTCAAGTTTACTGCGTGATTTTTTGTTAATTCGTTGACCGTCTCATGGGGTAAGATGAATACAAGCAATCGCAAACTCAGAATATTTTACAACGTACCACTATTTATGTTAGAAAGGGTAAAATGAAGCTAGTAAAGTATTTGGTTCCTCTTCATCCGGTGTTTCTACCAGGGGAGGAAAAAGAACTTGCAAATTATCAAATTAATATGAAAGCAAGATAATTGGGGCTAATCCTACAGAACTTAGACGATCGGCTTATCAAGTTGGTGGTATTGAGAATGAAACCACTTTTACATACGAAAGATGCTAATAATTCGCGTCCCATCATTATCCCAGCGCTGTTTCATCTTGCTCCGCATACGGGGTAAGATGGGAAAAATAAAGGTTTAGTTAAAAATATATATTGTATGGTACAAATCAGAAAGACTGATCTTTTTGCTTCTAAAATTAAAAGATTAATAAATGTTGATTAGGTTAAAGAATAATTAAAGTTTACTGACTCATATATATATATATATATTGTTTTATTTGAACATGAGCGTTATTATTTTGCCCCGACTTCCCCTAAGTGTGTTAACTTGCACTTCGAAATTATCCTGTATGCGATAACGTTGCTCCACGTTTTAAGCGAATCTACGAGTGTTTAAAAAATGTAAATATTACAAAGTACGCAAAATGTATTATTAAAAAAAATGCACTTTGAAAATAAAAGCTGTGAATGTTATTGAAATGGTGAAGTGAATAAAAATATTTCGCTGCTGTAAAAATAAACATTACTGACTTAAGAATGTTGTGTGTAAAATTGAAAATGGTAATAATATTTTACAAATTTGATAGGTCATTAGGTAAAACATTTGAAAGGTTGTATAAAAATTTCACGACGATTAGGCAGCTGGCTAGTGAGAAATTCGAATTCATAAATTACACGCAGCTTTATGGAAACTGAAGTAACTTTGCAATTCTATTAGCAAATAGCAAACTTTGCTATTTGTTTTCAAGAAATAAGAAATATTTATGAATGATCATTTTTGTATTTCAATTATATCAAAAACAAAAGTGGCTTTATGGTGCAAGGAACGACGTCGTCCGTGGACGAAAATGAGTATTTAAATTTCCCGCTACTTTCGGTCGATGCAACGTTGCCACTATATTCTTATACCTTTTTCCTCAAGTGTGATTTTTTTTGTATTTATGGCATCAGTTTTTATAACGAAAAAAACAATAATTGTAAAATGACTTCAGTTTCCATAAGGCTGCGTGTAATTTGTGAATTCCAATTTCTCAGTATAGCCAGCTTCCTAATCGTCGTGAAATTTTTACACAACCTTTAAAGTATTTTACATAATGACCTATCAAACTTTAAAAATTTTATTATCATTCTCAATTTTGGACACAACATCCTTAAAAGGATTCGAATAATCATGTGAAAAGGATTTTAGTAGCCGATACGCCACCAACAGACACAACGCTCGTGTGATGTTCAACCAACTGGCAAAGCATCGGGCCCTGGTACGTTGTGTACATGCGTACTCTTGCCTTATCGCAGATTCGCAGATGGTGGAGTGTCGAAGGTAATAAATTGGAGGTGTACTGTGGAAGGTAACCAATTGGTAATGAGATTTCATAATGGTCAGGTCCCGTTTCCAACTTTGGAAAGTATGTTGAACATTACGGATACCTTCGGTAGGTAAACTTGTGCCTCTATGTAATCATTTAATAATCCCTCCTTTATTTATGTCCATTTGTTCATGAACGGATCGAACTATGAGGAACATTCGGGATGTAGATAACACCGAAAACAGCCATCATGTATACGAACTGATGCAATGGGCGACTATGATGATCGGTACTAGAATTTGAATTATCGTCACATAAATTGAATCAAATTGAGTTAGCATCCTTTGTAGGAAACGAAGCATGTTCGCCCCTGGCAAAAAACTCTTTCTAACAATAATTAACTGAAAATACTCATTAGTAACAATATAAAAAATCGGTTCTTGTAAAACTGTTGTGTTAAGTATATATATGTATGTATATATATATATATATATATATATATATATATTCTATAGGTAGATATAAATATTTTTATAAGTACACTGGGCATATATATAGATACCTTAAACTTTAAATAAATCACATGTATGGAAGTAAGTCTAAAAACTATAAATTCTTAAAAACAACTTCGCAAATATATTGTATGCCCTGTAACAACCACTGCCCTGATGAATCCCGTCTGGACCCTTTATCATTTTCCTCGCTACGACCTTTTATGAATAAATTACCCAACCCTGTTATTTTCCTGTTGGGGCCTAGTCCGATTGTGTTGCGGAAAGCCCTAGTAGGGAATCCATATTCAAACCCTTATGGGCCCTGAATTTTTTATGGCTGTCCTCCTAATTTCTTTCACGGGTTGTCGAACTATTTGAATACAAAATAAATAAACAAATGGTATTCAGGAACACAAAAATGAATAAACATTCAATAATCCATAGTCTGTACCATGCAAAAAATCCGTCCCACAATGAACACTGGTATGCGGCAATGGTTGCTGGAATATCTCGATAAAAGGTTGGTCTA
The DNA here is from genome assembly GCA_951751655.1 of Ophion costatus. Classification (NCBI taxonomy): domain Eukaryota; kingdom Metazoa; phylum Arthropoda; class Insecta; order Hymenoptera; family Ichneumonidae; genus Ophion; species Ophion costatus. The sequence continues at coordinate 16,342,007 of OX632362.1, read as the reverse complement.
CGCTTGACAAACACCGTTGGGCCAGTTCCGCAATCAACGCTGGACAATGCTCAGGGCCAATGCCGAGTTAGCTTCAGGACCAACGCTAGATCAACGCTGCCAACTGTAGGCCCGATCTAGCTTTTGTTCTTGATCACACCACCGCCCAGTACTTGTAACAATTGTTGGTCAGTCGTCGAGCGTCGTTCACCGTGGCCATACCATTGATAATTTACCTCCATTTATCATCGTTTCATTCATTTATTCAGGCATGATCAATCAACAAGACACTGTTTTAATGCTTATGTTTATTTCAATGTATGATCTTGCGCTCGTCCCACTTTTTCCCTCGAGCTCGTCGCTACTATTTCCTATTTCGATTTAGTTGAGAACCCCATCAGAGTAACGGCCACAGTCACCATCCCCAAATTGACTGCTACATCGCATTTGCAGACGGGCATAGGGAAACCGTGAAAAACTGACGGCAGCTTAGGCAATCAGCGTTCGCTGACCTTCAGATGTGTCAGGATTATTTGTGTTGAGCTGCCTTAAGTCAGAGCTTAAAAGTTGACGCACACTTCAGTGCGTCGCCAAGCGGTTACCCATCCAAGTATTGGGTGAGCCGAAAACGGCTTTCGCAAAGCTTCTGTTGACCATCAATGTTAACGTATACGGAAGCTGCACCATCGCCTCACCCGATATGCTATGTTTTCACCAGTATTTCGTTTCTTGAGCCGATACGGTTGGAACGTCACGACACGTTCTGCCACCGAGGTACAGATTAAGCAGTGAGACGTATACGCGTGGCATAAACAATCGGGTGACCGGTTGCGTGCACTTTCGTAAAACGGGACACATCTCGGCGCGATCTACGTTTCGTATTTCCTTCGTTTGATCCGACCCGTGCAGCGGCAGCAAAGTTTCTCAAACGTTAAATGTTACGGTTTTTTTTCTCCTGCTGTATGCCTTCCGGCATTAACCGCATGGTTTCGTGCGTACTATGGCTTAGGAAAGTATAAAATTACATTCTTTGACGTCCGTCGGCTTACCGACATTCTGATCAGAGTCGAACATATGCGGAGAAGAATTTATCTGTAAATAGCAAAATTGCCTTTACGGCAGAATGAAATTTGTCCGATTTCAACGGTTGCCGACAGATCTTAAGGAGGTACGATCACTTCCACGGGGTCAAAAAAGAGTCTAAATTTATTTTACCCACAGCTGCTCTGATTGATGTTTACTTATGTTGATTATTCGTATTATCGATCATAGTGTGCCAAATGTTGCGGTAAATGATGAATTTATTGCTTGTAAACAAATAAAAACTGCAAAATTATATTGTCAACGACTCGGTAGTAATCTTCGTAATAATAATATGAACATATCCACCATAAAAACGGACTAAAAAAGAAAAAAAAATCAGCCGGAAACGTATTAAAATAGGCTTGAATTGCCTCAGCGGAATTAACACGATAGGCAGAATATAATTATACATATTATGGATACGTGATAAATGACAAAACTCTATAAATTGTTGTTTGCATATTTTGTGGCGGCTTTTATTGAAACCAATTTCAAAACAAAGCTGGGTTATGTTCGCCAAACGCATCAGCTGTTACTCGCGACGTTGCTAAGTCTGTGGGTGCTATTTCGTCGTTCTAACAATTTTCAACCGAAAATTGAAACTGTCTTATAATGAAGTGCTTTAAATACACGGTGAAGATTGATTTTCTTATTTTTTACAATATCTATTATATCTAATCTATCGAATTTTAGTTTTCCAACGGGTTTAGTTGGATACGTGAGCAGAAAAATCACGATCACCGCACTTCCGGTTGACCGTCTTCATAAGACGACGTGCTTCGGTAACTCAAAGTGCTCGTCTTTGCAGTGTTATTGCGAAACAATTAAACGGTCAAAATAGCTCAAATTTTGGCAATAAGCGCATAAAGTATTCGTCAAATTCATATAAAAATTTCAAATCCGAAAGTTGGATTCGTAGTGATGATCGTACCTCCTTAATGCGTCCAATCTTCTAATGCTGATTGACCATAGAAAAGCAGTTTCTTCCACTTTCTTAGGACACCTGAGAGAAGAATTTGAGGAAAAAAGTGCTTTTTTGTGTTATTGGTTGATTTAAAAAACGACAACCAGGGCATTCTCTTCGGTGATCTGAACTCAGTAGTGTTGGCCGGCATCTGTACGTGAATAGGGGGCCATTTGAGTATTCACATATAGGGCTATATGGCATCAAGAAAAAATGTTGCAGACATGTTACTGCTCGTTTTCACAAAGCTTTTCTTGATTCATTTGCAGTGATTAAAGAACAACTTGGTCTAAGTAAAATTCGGTGTATAATTCATAGACACGATTTGATTATTCCATGAGCAAGTATATATTTGAAGGCGGAGACCCGATAAGACCGTCCCTTAGCGCTTAACGGTTTCATGTTGGTGCCAAAACGGACTCCGTGTGGTTTCCGGGTCCAGAACGAGTGTTGTGTACCGCCTTTCTGGTTTTTGGCTGATAGCGATCCCGATTGTAAGTCCACGGAGGCGACCCGAGGATTTCCTGTTTCCGTGATTCACCGCGACAGGACCCAACGTGACGGTTCCTTCCTGGCGCCCACGATATCCCAACGCACACGCACATTTACTCCTCCGTACACATTCACCTCAGTAAATTTATCTACCAAGCGTCAGAATAGTACAAAAAGATGCACCATACATCATTATAGATCCATAACGCCGCTTGTCTCAATTTGCAAATCCATATGAGTGTGTTAGGAGTGACCAGCTTCGAGCGCCAAATAAACGGTGAATTTCGACAATTGTTTCTGGATACCCAGTTGATCGAATGAAAATTCCGTTTAGTAACTTTTAGTGTACATATCCTCAAGTGCCTTTACAATTTTGTCCGGAAACAGCTGTCGATATGTCAAACATCCCTTACGTACTTCGATGTGAAATATTGTTATCTATAAGAATGTTGCATATGTAATGAATTCATTAGCGTCGATTCATGATATACTGTAAGTTCAGAGTGAAAAACTTGACGATCGGTTTCTACAAAAGTCTAATCAATGCAAACATATTTTTCATGTAACCTTACGTTTAACCTCAAATTTCGCAGTTTCTACAGTAAATCATTTTGCAGACTAATTTTTTGCCACCTGAGAGTACTGCATCTTGGCAGGTCCAATTCGTTTTTATTCATATTACATTTCTCGAAACCTCGTGTGAGGGTTTTCAGGACGAGGCACGAGTTTTTTTTCAAATATTTAATTATTCGCGTTAGAATGAACGACCCGGAGATTCATGCGGTGAAATACGTGTAAAGATAACGCGTACGTGGGATAATATTGGTCGTTGTCAAGTGAATTTGACCGATAAGATAAGGTAAAACAAATTCGTGTCTCCAAATAATTAAAAAAGGGGCAAAATGAAGCTACGACACACATTTGTTTTTTCAGTGGATTTTGTAAACTATATCTGTCCCGTAACGGGCAATTATTGACAACAATCAATGGTTTCGTCGTCAACGTCGGTTTACTTTTGCCCAGATTTTCACGATTTGTTAGGTCGAGAAGTTTTACACGTTTGAATCTTCAACCCTAGACGAGGCATCCCATTTCTGGTACCTTCTACGGAGCATGTGGGGTCAGTGTGGACCCCACGCGTCTTCTTGGTTTAGATTGCTTCCTATAAACAGATTCTACGTTTATATAGGATGAATATCTTCGATTTTTAATAAGGGAGAGAATGGTCTCTATTAAAGTCAATTTTCAAAAACCGAAAATTGTGAAACAGTACTGTAAACGAAAAAAAATTAAGAAATATGCAAGAACGACTTTTTAAACAAAAAATCTCATTTCCATTAATCAACCGATTGCAAAAAATCCAACGGGTTTTTTGAAATAGACACAATATACTAGCAGAAAAAATTACCAGTTTATGGAGATTCGGAAATGGGTGGAGTTACAGGTATTTCAGTAAAATATTTTTTTTTGCAAGTAATATCGATGAAGATTTATTCTACTATTTCAGGAGCGAACTTTGAAATGGCCGTGGGGTCCACCTGACCCCCGCATGCTTCTTCTACGGTTGAATTTCATTGCGACGATCAAGTAATCCAGGGGCCGGCTTGTTGGGATGGTTTTAGAGCCGTTCCACCCCTTATTTTCTGAATTCTTGAATATCTTCTTTTACGAAGGTAACTTGGAAATCGTATAATGTTTTGTTGCTAACGTACCAAGAGTCGTTTGCAATTATTCTCATACTTTATAATTGGATTCTTTGTAGTATTTCTACGTTGGATTTATTGGCCGTTCTCCATAATTGGATACCTCGTATCCAAACTGATCTCAGTATTACTTCATATAGGAGTATTTTATTCGCTTTGGATAGGTCTTTTTTTCCGATCGGCAGGTACAAGAAGAAAATGTATGTCAAGCTCTTTGTGTTTTATTTTTATGTGCTTGCTCGGAATTTACCGTCGATCAAGGTACGTGCCTAGGTACTCAACTTCGTTTGCTGCAGGTAAGGTTTGGTAACATATCATGACTGTTGGACACTCGTCTTTTCGGAGTGTGAAAGTGACGTGGACTGATTTGCTTTTGCTCCCTTTTATTCTCCAAATTTTTAGCCACTCAACTTGCATTAGTGCTCCTTTGAGTAAACAGGATGCTGCAGCAGAGTTTCCGTGGGTGGCTATTATTGTATGTCGTCCGCATGTGTTGCGATAGTGACATTACACAATGTAATAGTGACATTACACTAAAAAGGCCTAGGTAAATAAACTAGACCGAAAACACTCCCCTGAGCTACGCCCCATTTGTTAGGTTGGAGCATTGAGAGCTTTTTGGCCATAGCGTACTTGGAACTTCATGTTTTGCAAGTACAATTTGATGATGAGGTAAAGTCCTGGATTTGTCAATAGGCCGTATAAGTAGCTGTCAAGGGGCGGCAGACTTTTGGGGGGGCGGCGGATTTTAGAGGCACCTAAAAAGGCTTAGGTAAAATCCAAGTGGTCAAGATGGGAGGGACGATACAAAGTCAAGAGGCCCTATACTTAAGAAAAGTATAATTCTGGAGCTGGGTAAAATTTCGGTGCGCATTTTTTTATTTTGTGGATTAGACCATCATGGCATACTTTATCAAATGCTTGTTATATATTCATGAACCCAGCTGTACAATATATGTTTCTTCTTAGACGACTTGGATATTACGTTGCATGTCCTATTCACTTGTTTGATTGTCGAGTGGAAATGCCTGGGACTGACACACTTGGAACTTCGGTAAATATGGAAAATATGGGCAAATGCACTCGTTTCTATCGAATGGTAGTCGGTCTCTCTCTCTCTCTCTCTCTCTCTCTCTCTCTCTCCCTCTCTCTCTCTCTCCGTTGCTGTCAATTGGGCTCTCATTTCAACGTGGAAGTTGATTTGGTATTTGACTATTGAGCAAGTATTTCATTCCCTGGGCGCAATAGATAAAAAAAACATTCCACCCGTTCGCCATGAGAGATGTTCACTATCGGTATAAATAGCCGCGTCTCCGCAGTCTGGTTACATTCCCACCGTAACCTCCTACAGTTCTTTAACAAGAGTGATCTTTGTTTTCACGAGGATTCTTCTCGACACGCAGTTTTGTGTGAGTATCCGGAAGAGTACGGACGGTTGCAGGAGAAATGCCAATAGTTGTTCACCATTAGTACTGGGTGTTGAAAATTCGAATGATAATTGATTTCCGCGGCAATGGGAAGTGCAGCTCGTTATTTATCACTGCGGTAGTAAGTAGTGAAAATACGGACTATTAGTCATCGCTGCATTAATGGGCAATGGAAATGCGAGTATTTATTTATTATTCTAGTGACAGGTAACGAAAATTCAAATTCAAATTTATCATAGCGCCAATGAGTAGTAAAGATGGTAATTATTGGCCATTACTTCGATAATAGCTGATGAAAATTCAAATAATCATTCCCACGGTAACGGAAAATGTGAATGAATGTATTATTCTCGTAATAGGTAATGATAATTCGAATATTTATATATGATAGCGCTAATGGGTAGTGAAAATGGCGATTATTGGCAATGATTATGATAATGGTTGATACAAATTCGCTTTATTACTATTACTGTCGTTACTGTCAGTGGAAATGCATTATCTGTTACTGCTGTAGTGGGCAATGGAGACACGCGCTACTATTTAGTACTGCGATAACAAATAGTGCTAATGCGAATTATTAGCTATTACAATACTTCGGTAGTTTTCCTAAATGACGAACCGTTAGGTTCGCATACTCGCATATTAAGCATACTCAACGCGAACTGAATATGACGTGCATTTCAATTTCGTCTTTTTTTAAATACCTTTTCCATTTCTCAACTTCTCTCCGAACCACAACAGGCGTCTATATTGTTGGAGCACGCCAAGCTAACGAAATGGCCTCACGTCTTTTGTTGATCTCGCTCATCAGCTGCCTCTTCGTTCAGGTAGGGTTTTCGCTCCTTCACTTTTTTTTTTCATGCACGTTATTTCACTAAATACCGGAAATCCTTTTCATCGTCGACTGTCCTTGTTCTACATATCTCACATTTCTTCCTCTTTTTCACGATTAGGTGGCGCCTCTGTACTACAGCAAGAGTACTACCGACGTTTGGGAGGTCAGTAACTACATTTAACAAAAAGCGACCGAAAAATGAAGAAAAACAACGTAATACCATATGAAAAGCACAGAAGAAAGAAAACATTGAAAAAAAAGAAAATAAATTAACGATAATGGAAAAAGGTTATCAATAGTTTACGATCAATGCAAAAAAATAATGATCACAATTTTTATATTTAAAATTTATATTTTATATTTTTTAAATAGTGACAACAAATAAAAATAGCAATGGAGGAGATAAGATATTAAGCAGGAAAATCATATGTAACCTTTGGAGAAATTCTGAATAATGTGAACGAATTGTGTCATTATAGTTTATATTATTCCTGGAATTCAAGTTATTTTCCCTTTTTTTAAAATTTTTCTTCAAAATGAAATACATGAATAGGATATCACAACGCCCTTTATGATCGAGGAAGTGCAGCGATATCGTAAAGTATGATTTATTTATTATGGACTTTTTAAAAAAAGATTGGCGCACGTATCGACGAACGGGTAAGTGCTACCTGATGGAGCGATGAAAGACAGCGAATAAAGGCATAAGCCGTTTTTGGCTTGGCATAAGCAATCTGTAACTATCCGTTCCAAAGAAAACATCGAAAACTGTTTCACACACACATTTGTTGAAGATAGATACAGGGTGTCCTGTTATGAATGGATAATCCTGCACCTGCCGATATGTCGCATTATGTCCCACTATATGCTGTAATTTCAGTTTAGTAAAAGTCCCACCGTTTTCAAGATTTTCGACTTTACGTTATTTTTTGAAAAAAATCATCTGCTTTCGGTTTTTCGCATGCCACTTCTACAAATGATAACTTTTTTGACCCGAGATTAAACAAAAAATACTCTTGGTTATTTGTTTCCCCGAGAAAAGTCTTCTTGCTAACCTTAAATTCTGAGGAAACTTTATGAAAAAAGATCTTATGCAGAATTTTCATACAAACCAATTCGAACACCTGACTTTGACAGCCTGCGTTGTAAAAAAAGTACTACGCAAATCTTGCCAATTACTTAAAACAGTTGCTTAGTTATTGTCGATTCTAAAATGGTATTATGCTGTAACATGTGTCCGTTAATTATTTTGTTATCGAATTTCGAATTAACTAACAAGGAACATCCCTCAGGTGACAACCTTCGATTTTGTTGAAATTTGGATATGTTATAAAGCACCGAAAAGTAAGCGATACGTATTTTTTTTTATCGGCGGAAAAACCGTTTTAAGGGGTGAAACGCGCCCTCGAAAATAGGGGTGTTTTTCGTTTTTCGTCGATAATGGTATCGTTCTCATCTCTAATGTATAGTACATGAAAAAATAAACATTGTTGCAATTTGAATTTTTTTTATATCTCATACCGTTAAAACGTTATCGACGAAAAACGAAAAAACATCCCCATTTTCGAGGGTGCGTTTCACCCCTCAAAACCGTTTTTCCGCCGATAAAAAAAAATACGTGTCTCTTAGTTTTTGATACTCTTCCACATAAAAAAGTTTCAACAAAATCGGAGGAGGACACTAAAGTGATGTTCCTGTAAGTCGTCTTATTGAAAAGTTTGAATTGAAATAATAAATATCAAAAATGATGTTACTAGCGAGTGATACGAGCTGTTTTATGGTTTGAGGCATGCGAACAATGGAAATGGTCGATTCCTCGCGTGCTTCCGCGAATTCGACCTTGAAATGGCTATCTGCGCTGTGAGCCGGGGCATGGTATTCAAAAGGGACAGTTTACTAAAAAAGATACAAGACTAATGTGGATAAAAGAGACGGAGAAAATTTGCACATCGGTCAAAAAAAGTTATCATTTTTAGAAATGGCATGCAAAAAATCAAAAGCAGATGATTTTTTCTTGAGTACCATATAAAGCGCGAATTCTCGAAAACCGTCGGTCTTTTACTAAACTGAAATGCCAGCATATAGTAGGACATGATCTGAACTATCGACAGTTGCAAGGTTATCCATTGATAACAGGGTATCCTGTATGTATGTGTATATATATCTAAATGTACCGGGTGAGTGACGAGGAACAGAATACCTGCATTTTTCTGTTTGATTTGAAAATACGAAGTATGTATACGTATCGGAGTTTGAAAGGTTGAGAAGGACACACATGGCTATCGTAATCTTTTTTCTCGGTTTTTTCAAGATGATCAAAGTTTTTAAAAATGGAATGGCATATTTTTTTCCCCTTGCACATTGTAGCCGGCATCCAAACGAATTCAACCCTATAACATAGTATGACCTTCAGATGGTCATACTCAACACTATCAATTTCACTTTGCATTCTAACAGAACGGGGTTCACGTTTTCCACAAGGAGACGCCTGCCACGAACACATTCGATAAGGAATTCGGGATGGATCCAACCGAAAAGGTTAATATACATAGTGATTGAGAGGAATAAACGGCGTTAAAGTCCGTTATGTACATGATTATGTGTGTCCTTTTTTATACTAAGGGTGACTTCGATTGAGCAAATATTATTTTTATTGTTCGCAGCCCTGGGACCCATATGGTTCGTGGAGTAATTCGATTTCGGTAAGTATTTCGGAAAGTCCACGGGATGCTAAAAAATACGAGAAAAAATCGACACATAAAAAATAACGAGAAAAGTGTTCTAACGGCTGTAATCTTTTCACTTTGCACTGTAACAGATCGGAGGTTATACTCCTTACGAATACAAGCCTGCCAGCAGTGTGCGTATACCTGGAGAAAGAGCGATCACGTTCTTTTTTAAATTACTTCATAAATTGATTGCCTTGTTATTAATTTTTTGTTTGTCTTCTTTATCAGTTTCCATTCGATAAGGAATTCGGGAAAGATCCAATCGAAAAGGTTAATATATAGTGATTGAGGGGAATAAACGGCGTTAAAGTCCGTTATGTACATGTTTATGTGTGTGCTTTTTTTATGCTAAGGGTAACTTCGATTGAGCAAATATTATTTTTATTGTTCGCAGCCCTGGGACCCATATGGTTCGTGGAGTAATTCGATTTCGGTAAGTGTCACGATTTTTTAAATTACTTCATGAATTGATTGTCTTATCAATATTTTTTTTGTTTATCTTCCTTATCAGTTTCCATTCGATAAGGAATTTGGAAAGGGTCCGATCAAAAAGGTTAATATATAGTGATTGAGAGGAATAAAAGGCGTCGCACAGTAGGAGAAAAGCCCAAAAACCTGGCCAAAACCTCAAATGACCTTTGACGGGAATGAAAATTGGCTTACAGGGGTTTTCAAGGTCGCTGATTACGAATCTGAAAGCCAAATTATCGTAAACAAAATGGCCGATCCAATATGGCTGACATGAATGTTAAAAAGTTGCCAGATGTCGACAAAAATTGGTATTTACGGGTTTTCAAGGTCGCTGATTACGAATCCGCAAGCCAAATTATCGTAAAAAAAATGGCCGATCCAATATGGCCGACATGAACGTTAAAAAGTTACCAGATGTTGACAAAAATTGGTATATACGGGTTTTCAAGGTCGCTGATTACCAATCCGATATCTATTGTTTATAACTTGCAACAAAGAGCTTACAGCAAATTGTTATAAACAAAATGGCCGAGTATCCTGCTAAATAGATAAATTAATATATTTAAAAAAATCATCATAATAAAATAAACGTGAACAGTGTATTCTACGCAATTATTATTTTTATTTCCAAAATACATACGGAACGTTTCAAAAATAGAAAATTTTATTCTTAATCAAAATCGTAATCGGAGTCGGAGTCGGAGTCAGAATCATTATCCGAGTTTGTATCTATTACAACTCCCGGCACGGCTTCAATCTCGGCGCAAAATTCGTCTGCTGCAGCAGTCACTTTAGGAGCGATCAACATCGCTACAGCTTCCGGCGACAAACTCTTCAGCTTCTTCTGTGGTAGTCTTCTGACACTTGAAATGTACGGATCAGAAGTAACTAAGAGCCGATGAAAAACATCTTCCATAGTTTTAACCCTGGAACTTTTTCGCGCAAAATCTTCTCGATATCGTTTGATGTCTTTGTTTCGAGCTTCCTGAGCATCTTCGGATAATTGGCCGATTGGTAATAGAGCATGAGTTATTATCACTGGACCATGAATTAATAGTTTGTGCACCGAAGTAGGCATGGAGTACCAAGGGTATAATGCGACGGTCTTTCTTGCCGTTTCAATAGCATACTGTTCAAATCTTTCACAGTTTATCTCGTGGCCACACGATATAACTTGTAGGATTACGTACAAGCGTTTAATAACTTCTTCGTTGACCCCCGTTATCGCAGCGGAAACCGTCGAATTTTCAAAGAATCGCCGAGCTGTGTTGCCATCATTGCTGCTGCCGTATCCAGGCTTTGGGCGATCGATATTTAGACCCAATTGCTTCTTGAATCCTTCTTGAATGGCCCTCTTGCGTTCCTGGGTAATTTTTTTTTCTTCGGCACTTCGAGCTTGCCATTTTTTAATGCCGAGTTTGTAAGACACGTGTAAGCAATACTCGAAGCACCGTATCCACGCATGCAGCGTCGACAATCCGAACTTCAAATTTGTTTCATTGATTTCCCTTTGCAATACAGTGTCGATGGTATTAAAATCTTTGCTGGTTGCTCCACACAAATAGCACCGTTGAGCAGATTTCGTCAATGATACAGCGTTGCAAACTTTACCATCTATCATGGTGAACAACAACTTGTACATTACGGAGATTTCTTTTCCATCTATTACACTTTCGAATGGACGAAGTGACTTTATTTGTTCTTCAACAATTTGGACTTCATTAAATGTTGACTCTGTGTCTTCGCGTAGAAACAGTAGTCTAAGCGGTCTACAAAATCGTGGAGACGAGGGTCTGGGGTTCTTTCAAACAACTATTTCTTCCTTCGATTGTTGATCATAACACACGAGTTGTAATGGCACGACTGAAGTAAAGAATACATGCGCATCAGATTTGCTGTCATCACTGAACGTCTGCTTATATTCACTTTGCCCAGAACTTCCATCGCAACCCCACTTGCAAATCAAGTCCATTTTACGAACATTATTTGGAGTCAATCTTTGAATGAGTACATTTTGGATGAGTAAAATACGTTCAACTGTATGATCTAATAGTGCCTGTAGTTGGACTTCTGCACTACTCTCTGTAATCCTGATTGCATCACGTGGTGGATAACAACGCTTTTTTGCTTTCATCACTTTTTCGTAAGACGGATATAGCTTACAGTTATTTTCCTTCCCTAATCTTCTCATTCCCTGGTAAGTACTCTTGGAGAATTTATATTCAATCATAGCGGAAAGTGCAGCCTCTTCGGATAAAGTAATTTCATCCGTTGCTGAGTAAGCTTTACGATACTTGGAAGCTCTTAAAGGACTCGTCATTGTTACGTCCTTAATAACTTTTGCGGCGTCGGATTGTCGGACATGTCCTGAAGAGCGAAGGCTCATCTGAGTAGCGTATGCTAACTCGACCGAGTTGAACGATGTACGAATATCTTGGGTCTTCCTTCGTTTAGATCTTTCACTGGACATTGTAAACTCAAGGGACGGGCGGCCGCCCGTATTACCCGGGCTTGTTACTACAGTGTCTGTAGGTGCGGCAAAACATACCTGCTTGCTAAGCCATTCACCGTTATTCTTGAAAAATACACAGGATTTTCTGTGAGCTTGTTGCCACCTCGTTCTCATTTGATTGAAGAGTATCGAAAAAGTCTGTTTCGAGTCCTCAGGCACTACAACTGTACGTCCGGTGTCCTTGGAAATTTTTTCTACCATAAATTCGACCAAGGAAGCGAATTTATCGGATAAATGCTCGCTGATTATCAGAAATACTTCTTTCCTTGTCAGCACCAATTCTTTGTAACCGGATCCTGTAATAAAGACATAAAATTGCAGAAAATTGGTGTTAAAGGAAAAGATAAAATTTTCAATTAATACAAAAACTTGAACAATGTACATTATTTTACCAAATAAATAACCGCAATAATTGAAATAATTTTAAGAAAATTAGACAGAAAATATTGACATGGATTTGGTTAAAAGAAAGCTTTGCTTACTATATAATATATATACATTCAAATATTTTATTTGAATGTTATAACATTTCATTCATATTTAAGAAATTTTTATGTGGTTGATTTTAATATGTATATATATATATGCATACGTATATATCATAATTAAATCACAGAAAATTTATATATATATATATACACATACATATATATTAAAATAATTTATTTCAAGCGTATAACAGCCGTCTTGTCCGTTATGATGCTACTTCACCCATTCTCAGGTAGAGGCGCAGAGGCTGCTCAATAGTGCCGCGTGCACGCTCGGCTACCGGACGATGCGAAAAAAATCATAACGGATAAGACGCACGTTTTCCGCAGGTAACTCTTGTAAATTTCGAAAGCTTATACATTAAACTAAAGGCCGAGACTAGGAGCTTTGCAAAATGTGACAAAATATATAACTTTTCGGACCGTTGAAAATATAAGTTTTCAAAATTATTCAATTTTATTTATGCCGAAGGCTATACTACATTTCAATCATTTATACATAAACTTTAGATTCAACCGATGTAAAAACATGTTCTACATACCTCCAGAAGTCGTATCCATGTTGCAGAATTGAAATTAAACCCGTCACTTTAAAGTTATGGGTTTTTGAAGTCAGCGTTATTTTCGTCTGTTCAGCGCGTGACACGTACACTCTTCACGAACACTAACTGCCAACTGACGCTGCGGCGCAGGTATACACTTAAAGGGCTTTCCCTTCCACAATAGAATGCAGTTACTAGTCCTCTACCTGAATGACTACTCAACTGACCCTATTTCGAAAATTTATTTTTTGGGGTTTTGGCCAGGTTTTTGGGCTTTTCTCCTACTGTGCGTCGCAGCCCGTTATGTACATGTTTACGTGTACTTTTATTTCTACTAATGGTAACTTCGATTGACCGAACATTATATTTTTTGTTCGCAGCCCTGGGACCCATATGGTTCGTGGGGTAATTCAATTTCGGTAAGTATGCGGGATGTAAAAAAAGACGATAAAAAATCAACAAATAGAAAATAACGAGAAAAGTGTTCTAGCCGCTGTAATCTTTTCACTTTGCACCTTAACAGATCGGAGGTTACACGCCTTACGAATACCAGCCTGCCAGCAGTGTGCGTATACCTGGAAAAAGAGCAATCCCGTTTTTTTTTTAAATTAATTTATAAATTGATTGCCTCGTTATTTATTTTCTGTTTATCTTTTTTTATCAGTTCCCATACGATAAGGAATACGGGAAGGATCCGATCAAAAAGGTTAATATATTGTGATTGAGAGGACTAAAAGGCGTCAAAACCCGTTATGTACATGTTTATGTGTATTCTTATATACCAATGGTAGCTTCGATTGACCGAACATGATATTTTTTGTTCGCAGCCCTGGGACCCATATGGTTCGTGGAGTAATTCGATTTCGGTAAGTATTTCGGAAAGTCCACGGGATGCTAAAAAATACGAGAAAAAATCAACAAATAGAGAATAACGAGAAAAGTGTTCTAACCGCTGTAATCTTTTCGCTTTGCACTTTAACAGATCGGAGATTACCCTCCTTACGAATACCGGCCTGTCAGCAGTGTGCGTATACCTGGAAAAAGAGCAATCACGTTTTTTTAAAAATTACTTTATAAATTGATTGCCTTGTTATTAATTTTCTGTTCATCTTTTTTATCAGTTCCCATACGATAAGGAATTCGAGAAAGATCGAACTGGAGAGGTTAATATTTTAAGATTAAGAAGAATACGCGGCATTGAAGCCCGTTATGTACATGTTTATGTATGGGCTTTTTTATACTAAGGGCAACTTCGATTGAGCAAATATAATATTTTTGTTTGCAGTCCTGGCACTCACATAATTTGTGGAGTAATTCGGTTTCGGTGAGTATTTCGGAAAGTCCGCGGGATGCAAAAAAATACGGGAAAAAATCTATCAATAGTCAATAACGAGAAAAGTGTTCTAACCGTCGTAATATTTTTACTTTGTACATTACACTGAGAAAACAATTTATTTATAGTAAAGAAATACATTTAGTTGGCACTTTCATTCAAATATTCATTAACTGTTACATAATGTGTTAGTTGTTAATAAATATTGGTGTTCTCATGACAAAATTTTACAGCCATAGTATTTCTTTGAAAAGAATGATTTATTTGATCACTTTTATCTCTCTTAACTCAGTAGATGTTTATGGCAATCGAATAACGAGTTGAAGTTGTGATATAATAATATAGTTCAAAGGAGTAGAGAGTTGTTCACAATTAATATATTTAGATTTGGGGCCGTTAACGTATAGTTGCCACGACTATCCTGGGTTCAATGCAAATGAACATGTCACAACAATTAACTGATCTTTATTCGAAACGACTATTTCGGCCGCATTCGAGCCAAGAGTCACACAATTCATGCGACAACTTCTCTATTTAACACAAATACGGATTTATTAACCACTAATGAATATGTATTTAGGATGTTCGCCCAGTAGTTCTTTGAGATAACAGTCGTACACTTGTTACAAAATGAATATTTGGTAATAATTAAAAAATCTTCAGGCAAATCCAATATAGCCCTGTCAATAGTTAGCAAATAACTGTTAAAAAATCGACGACTCGTCTCAAATAATGATTTGTTAATAGTTAACAAATCTGTACTTAAGATAAGTATCGCACATTTGGCAAGTCCATTTACTTTGTACGCTACCATAGGCCTTTGTCGCACAAGGTCTTTCGTGCACAGCCGCGACGTAGATACGATTGAGGTACACTGGATACTGTGTGACCGCATGTCCACTCACTTAGAGGATATCAGTTTGTGACCGTGAAAACGTGAATTTATTCTCTGCGCCGATGCATCAATTAACGATTTGCTTGTTTTGTGCGATATGCCAAATCTTTAGA
Organism: Ophion costatus; assembly: GCA_951751655.1. Taxonomy (NCBI): domain Eukaryota; kingdom Metazoa; phylum Arthropoda; class Insecta; order Hymenoptera; family Ichneumonidae; genus Ophion; species Ophion costatus. Next base: position 16,326,441 of record OX632362.1, on the reverse strand, counting down.
AAACTTTCTAAAATGTATATAGAATATTAAATTATGCATTAGAGCAGGGGTGGCCACGACGTCAACCGTGGGCTCGGTCGACCGCCTATTTTCTATGAGAGTCGTCCCTTTCTCTACGACCTATTGATGCTGCCATCTTTGTTGCCCTCTGATTAACGAACTTGCTACTTGTAGAGGACAAATCGTTGGACAACGATTTGTCCTCTAGAAATAGCAAGGAACAACTCTCATTTTCTATGAGAGTTGTTCCTTGTAATGCCTACTAGCACTATAGTGCTACAACGATTCAACTACACATTCATGTGCCGACAATCAATGAATGACTTTGTCCAAATCTTAATTTGGTAACTATACCCGAATTCTGTTTTGTGCGATTATAATATATCGTTTACCCAACTATCCTTTACATCTGGGACAACTTTTTCACTGTTCTCATTGAGTAACCGCCTCAGTTATAGGAAACAAGTATTTATAGTGTATCAATACGAAGCATTGGATTAGACCGACTGTATATCTATTGGTTGTTAAGAACGGGTATGTTCCATTGAAGTACGCATTTCTTAACTATTACCAAATCTTTATTTGTGACAATTCAGAGGCTCAAATGAATGATTCATTAACTGTAAGACGGTATTTATTTCGCCATATCCAACTTTACCATTTGTTAATAGTTAACAAATCCTGGTACATAGAAATATATTGTTTTCTCAGTGTAACAGCTCGGAGGTGACATTTCTTTCGGGTTCAATCCTGCAAAACTCGTGGGTATGCGTGGGCGAAAAACGGCCACGTTTTTTTTTCAATTACTTCATAAATTGATTGCCTTGTTATTCATTTTTTGTTTATCTTCTTTATCAGTTCCCGTTCAATAACGATCTCGGAAAGGATCCAATTGAAAAGGTTAATATATAGTGATTGAGAGTAATAAACGCCGTTAAAGCCCGTCATGTACATGTCTATGTGTGTGCTTTTTTTTATAACAAAGGTAACTTTGTTTGAGCAAACATTGTATTTTGCGTTCGCAGAACAACTACGGAAGTGGACTGTACAATGCCTTGTCTTCGGTGAGTAGTTCTAGAAGTGCCCGTGGTGCAGAAATAGACGATAAAAAAATAAACAGATAGGAAATGACGAGAAAAGTGTTCTCACCGGCGTACTTAATCTTTTCACTTTGCATTTTAGTTAAAGCAGGAGTTAAACGAGCTAGGGGATAACGTCTCGAAAAAATACGGGCCTGCCAATATCGTGCGTATTTGTGGCAGAAAAGCGATTACTTTTTTTTTAATGAGGTTTTAGATTTATGTTCCTGTTATTAATTTTTTCATTCGTCTGCTTCGTCAGATATCATTCGAAAAGGAATTCGAAAAACGAATTACTGGAGGTAATATAATATTGTGATTGAAGGAAATACATGGAGTTAAAGCCCGTTATGTTGATGTTTATGTGCGCGCTTTCTTTTATGGCAGGCCGTGGTGCGTTTAATTGGCGTTGACAACGTGGATGAGGTAAATACATGCAACATACCTATACACATACAAATATATAAATATAAAACTGAGGACTAGTATATTTATGTGAATTTATGTAAAACCGTCCACATAGGTAGCACTTGCTGTTAGAAAAAGTTTTAAGGGGTCTTCTCATTATAGACGCTAAAAAGGCTATTTTCATGAATTTTCTTGATAGTTTTCCATCGTAGATATTGATATAAGAGTTGTTAAACTTAATAAATACACTTTCGAAATACATTTTGTTAAATTACTTATTTAAGTCACTATTAATAGACGAAAATGGTAGTTAAAAAAATGTCCTGAAAAATTGTAGGTCTGTGCTGTTGATGAAATCGGAGATGGATCATCCGAAACAAAAAGAACGAACGGTTTTAGATTCAGTTTGTCAATGACTATAGCGTATATCATTCAATTTTTGATATATGCAAAAATAACAAAATGATGGACATTTTCCGAAAATTAAAAAAAAAAACGTGGTTTTTCACCGTTTTTTGGCAAAAAAAAAAATAGTAAATACAACATTTTTCAAAAATCCTTGATATGCGCTATAGCAATAGTTGTAAAGAATACGTGGTTTAAATTTCGGTAAATATGCGGAAATGGGGCTCCTGCTGGAATCAGGCTAATTTTCTTCAAGGGTTCAAACAAACCCAAACAATCCCGAACAACCTCAAATAACCCTAAACAACCTCAAACGACCTCAAACAACCTTAAATAACCCCAAACAACGCCAAATAAAAATTAGCCCGATTCGAGCAGGAGCCCCTCTTCTGAATATTTACCAAAATTTTATACGGATCGGTTCCGTAGTTTCGAAGATTGTATCAACAAACCGTCGGTAAACGTTGTTTCGAGAAAAACGCGTTTAAACTTTGTTTGGGTTACATAAATATATTAAAAAAAAAAAATTTGATGTATTTCGAGAGTGTATTCATTAAGTGTAATAACTTTTATATCAATATCTCTAATATAAACCTATCAAAAAATTCATGAAAATAGCCTTTTTTAGCGTCTGAAGTGAAAAGACCCCTTAAAACAATTAAATTCTGTGATAGCTGTTATCACCAAGTACATGAGGGTGGTATAATTGCTGTATTCATTATATGATTAAAAGAAAAAGTCAAATGAAAAAAAAGTCGAACCTGATACGTGGCGAGATCCTAAAATGTTTATCTATTTGGAAAAATGGCTTACCATGTACCGAGTTCGGTTTTTGTTTACCTCGGTTTCTATTCATTCAATGTTTTGTGGCAGTCACCTTCTAAGAAGCAGGGTTCATAAACTTGGCGATAGCAGCTTTTATCTTCATTGATTAGGCAGCTTTCGGTGAGGTGAATACCGCCCACATAAATGCATCCACTTGTTGTAAACCATTTCGGCTTTTTAGAGACGATTTGCTGCCTTTTCGCCGATAAGCAAATTGTTTCATCGTAACGGAATTCTGAAAAATCTTTAAAAATCGTAATTTTGGGCCCTATTTTCTGGAACAATGATAAATATTTGAAGGCCTAAATATTTGAAAGACTCGAAAATTATGTGGATAGCAGAATAGGATCTCCATTTTCCATTCCGCCAATAAAATATTTCTCTTTCGTAAAAAACTTCGAATAATGGTAATTTCGGAAAAAATTGGCGAAGAATCGTGAAAAAGTGAGATTCTTTAAGCGTCCCATTTCCACGTTATATCCGTATAAAGTTTACTTTCATTTATTACTTTGGTGAATTAAATTATTCAATTTTTTAAATAGAAAGGGCATACGTTTCAATAACGTCTTACGTTTTTTGCAAGCTGAGTACTACATGTATTGAGTAACACTTTATTTTCATTTTTGGGTAATTATTTAGATAAGTGACTTTTCCGAAAAAAAAAATTCAGTCAGAAGAAGCTGAATTTTTCAATAAAAAATTTTTTACTGACAAAAAATCGTTGAAAACAACTTCGATTTTTTCCAAAAGCCAAACAAACCCAATATTGGCGTCGAAATGTTCAAAAATGCCGTATTTTATCCCGTGTTTCCGCGAACTTCAAAACCCCATAACGTTTTATGAGGCGGTGAATTTCTGCTTCCACCGCCTGAATATCATCATTTATAATCCAATAAATAAAAGATAGCAAAAAATGTTAGGCTCACTTTTTATACAATCCACGTATCTAAAGAATCACCCATTTTTCGTTATACCCTGATCAGTAATGGCAGGACCGATGAATTCACCGTACACTTTCTTGTTATTGCAGTATAACGACGCGAGCTTTAATCTTTAACAACAGAGCGCGTCGAAAATGTGCGGCTAAAAGAGGCCAGCAGAAGAGGGGAACAGGAGGAGAGATTATACGGGACTTCAATAATCATGGACCATTTTATATAACCACGACGCCCACAGATTCATTCATCATGATCTTAATCAATTAAACAATTTCATTTTAGTTTGTATGCGATGTTTATTGTTTTGTGTCAGTGACTTAAATTCACGATTATTTACAACGTTTGTTGATAACTTTTGTCAATATAATATATATTCATTCTTAATAAAGCATGTTTTCAATGGATTGTTACTTCTATTCAATAAATTAAGTTTTCGTACCCACACGCTAGAAATAAATACTTAATGAATCCATAGATTTATTGCGTCGATGTACCATAGCGCATTTTCAACTTTGTAAAAAAAATACAACGGAACATCGTCAAAATGACTACAGCTACATGTTGTCATTTAATTCCATGTTCTTTGTCGTTTATAATATCAAGGCGAGACGCGGCAGCATCAACGGTACATCATTATGAAAATACAGTTGGACCTTCCAATATAAGAACGCCCGCAATAAGAATGCTTCCCCTTTTTCTCGCTCGAGCGCTTCCCCCACTCCGACTCGAACCCGAGCATTTCGCGTGCGGGTTTTTGGATAAGAACGCTCAGTCTAAGACAACTTAGAAGAGTAAAATGAGATAAATATTGTTTTGAATATTTATTCTTATACTATGAAAAAATGTTGCTAAATAATACAAAATCAATACTTTTTATTAATCGAACGCATGCATTTTTCGAGTCAATTATAAAAAAAATATTTCCATTTATAACAAGTAACGTGTGTATATTTAAAGATTGCCGTACAAAATAGACAAAGATTCAGATAAATGATAAAAATTATTTTCGTTGTGTTGGGGAGCGTCCATAAATTACGTAACGCAACTAGGGGGGGGGGGGGGGGGGGTCGAGGTTTGCGTTACGTCACGATTTTAGAACTGTCAGAAATAGCAAAATTTCTGCATGTTCAAGTTTTTAAATTTAAAACTCATCGTTCAAAATAGATGAAGCGCAAGCTCTTATTATTTTGAGAAATACAATGAAGATGAAAACCCGCCATATCGCCCGCGACTTGTTACTTTAATGTAAGTATCAATGCTCGAGAAAAAAAACATAACTTTATATCAAGAAAAACAGAACGAAAACTTTGATCGCGATTTTCTCGAAACTACTTTTTTCGACCTTGTCTCAGTGAATACTCAAAAACTTATCAACCAATTTTCAATTTTTTACAAACATTTTTGTAATCGCAGTGAATAAGGTTGCACGTAGCCGATTTTTTAAATGTTGATCATTACTATTTTTAAAGATTGCTTGAGTATAAAAAAGGGCCTTGAAGATAGAAAAAATGTCCAGTGTCGGCATTTTGTAAAAAAAACCAAAATAAAAAAATGGCTACGCATAAGGATAGCTACATTTGTATAGATATCGATAAATTGTTGACTTTTTATTTACAGATAACCTTTCATAAAGATATCGATGGGACAATGAAGACAATTATTTTCGTCGCCAAATCAGGGTTAATTTTTTTTGAATTCATAAAAATTGATATAAAACTACATGAATATATACTTCATAAAATGAATATAAACCCGATCCTTTCATAATTAGTTATTTCTTTGAAAAAAATGCAATTATTGACGACAAAGCACCCGTTACGTAACGGGATAGGGGGGGGGGGTTCAGGCCAGGCGTTACGGTTCTGTTACGTGTGGGGGGAGGGGGGGGGGTGCAAAAATTGGGAAATTTTGCGTTACGTAATTTATGGACGCCCGCTTGAGAGTCATTTTGATCCATGGGGCATTCAAGCGGAGGTAGAACTTTTTAAGGGAGCCCAATTCTTGAAGATAAAACCTTAGAGAAATGGAATTTTTCGATGTCTTCTTTTTCGGTAGAATTAGTACTACTTTGCAGAACAGATTTTGTTCCCTCTGCTTGGACGCAACAGTCTATTTTTCGCTTCATTTGTGACGTCCTATATCGTTGGTGATCATCAACTATTATTCGACTACTAATACTACTAATACTTTGATTACTAATACTAGTATGTATGAATAATACTGAAAAACAAAACTATTCATTATGTAGAACAAATGCGACAGAGAACGTCTTGCGCATGGGCTACAAGTTGAAACTCGTTTGAGCAGCCGTTCTTATTCAAAACCTCGCATGCTGAAAAGAAAGAGAGAGAAATAGAAAGAGTTAGCGAGCGCAGAGCGCGCACCTGGTGGGGGTACTCAAAAACTCTTCCCATTGGGGGCTTTGCGTTCTTATAGGGGGGGGGGGGGGGGTCGGACTGTAAATGTATAATACAATATTATTTAATAATTATAACCCTTTGTTCTAGATGATTTTATATATTCTACCACATATTCGCCGGTATTTCGTAATAATCAATTAAACTTCTGAGATTATTAATTGCTATAATCAACGGATAGTAGGATATATTATCATTTTTATCTAACAAAGTCCGAGACGTCAACTATACACAGAGAGAAATGTATAGTAACTTCAACCATATTTCAACCATATTTTATATTAATCTGAGGGGACAATAATATTTTATAGTCATGGTTACTGCCGAAAATATAGTACTGCTTATGATATTTTAGCAGTTGTGTTAACTATGCTCATATGTTAACCGCAACCAACAATGTTTCACGCGTACGTTGATTGTCAATGCTATATAATATAGTAGGTTTTCATAAAATGGATGATCCCTTAGACTATCAAAAAATAGTGGTTTTTACCATATTAAATGGTACGTCTACTGAGTGTATATCATATTTTATAAATTCAAAAATTCAAAGATTTTCAATTGAGAGTACTACTTGTATGATTGTTTATCATTATTTGTTATTCCCTGACCTGAAATGATTTCTATTGCCGAAAATATTTCACCTACAATGGAGATTCGGAACTACGACCTACCCATCTATATTCACGCATGCTGCCACTATGCTACGGGCTACTTATGTTATTCCGATCGTAGATTTGGCATAACGGATAAAAGTAATTCCAGCTGCAATTCCGAATAGCTGTTACCTCTGATATAGGTGGAATTTTGCATAGATTGCCTTTTTGATAATATATGTCACTGCTTAAATGGATTTTTTGGCGCAGCCCGATAGTTTTCGAAATATCGAATTCTAAAAACTGATAAATGAATGCGCTAATATATCTATATCGATCATAGCGTGCCACCGCTGTCTGTATTGACACGTTTCACAAATGATTTACGTTTCATTATAAGATTACCATAATGTTGTTCGTATAGTTACTTTTTGTAAGATCTTGTAACAGTTTATACTCAACAAGTGTTAATCTCAACCATATAAATAGTACAAACTTGCACTGAGAAAAATGTCCATAGTATTTACAAACAAAAACACCGATTGTAAAAGTGGGCATAGTAAAACTCATATACCTTATTGCTACTGCACTCATAATAAGGTTAACACAACTATAAGCGTCTATCTAATCATGCCGTTTTGGTAGTGTGTTTTTTTTAAATCGAATATCCCTGAAATAACTATTAAATACTGTGAAAGACTTTACAATATCGATATAGTTAATTCAGTTAATATTTTTAAAATAGTTAGCAGTTTTTTCCGGGGATAATAGATAGTCGAGCACGCCACCAAAGTGGCATGTTTTTTAAAGGTATGATTCCAATTTAAGGAGGTACCATCATTACTACGAATCCAACTTACGGATTTGAAATTTTTATATGATTTTGGCGAATACTTTTTGCGCCTATTGCCAAAATTTGAGCTATTTTAAGCGTTGAGTTTTTTCGCATTAAAACTGTAAAGTCGAGCACTTTGAGTTACCGAAGCACGTCGTCTTATGGAGACGGTCAACCGGAAGTGCGGTGATCGAGGTTTTTCTGCTCACGTATCCAACCAAACCCGCTGGAAAACTGAAATTCGATAGATATATTAGATTAGATATTGTAAAAAATAAGAAAATCAATATTCACCGCGTAGTTAAAGCACCACATTACAAGAAAGTTTCAATTTCCGGTTGAAAATGGTCAGACCGACGAAATAGCACCCACAGACTTAGCAACGTCGTGACGTGACAGCTGATGCGTTTGGCGAACATAGCCCAGCTTTGTTTTGAAATTAATTTGAATAGAAGCCGCTACAAAATATGCATTCAACAATTTATGGAGTTTTATCATTTATCACGTATCAATAATATGTATAATTATGTTCTGCCTATCATGTTATTTCCGCTGAGGTAATTCGAGCCTATTTTAATAGGCTAGAATTTTATTATTATACATTAGTATTATTACGAAAATCCCTACCGAGTCGTTGACAATCTAATTTTTCAGTTTTTATTTGTTTACGTGCAATAAATTCATCATTTAGCACAACATTTGGCACACTATAATCAAGAATACGAATAATCAACATAAGTAAACATGTCAGAGCAGCTGTGGGTCAATTAAATTTCGACTCTTCTTGACCCCGTAGAAGCGAACGTACCTCCTTAAGTAATCCGACCTCTTGAGAGTAAAAGCGAGAGAAAGAGAGAGAGAGAGGGAGAGAGAGAGAGGGGGAGAGAGAGAGGAGAGAGAGAGAGAGAGAGAGAGAGAGAGAGAGAGAGAGAGAGAGAGAGAGAGAGAGAGAGAGAGAGAGATTGATTGATTCATTCATTATTTATTAACTATGCCTTGGCAAAGCCTTGAGGCAAATGGTGTACAATGCAAGAAAGACAACCAAATAAAATAAAATAAAAATAACAACATTGTTCTAATAATACAGACTATAAATAGATTCTGAGTACTTATGACTAAAGATGATATTCTTAACCATATTATAACTATTAATGTTGATAGCTAACTAAATTAATAACTAAATTTCAGATCCCGAAGCTAACTAAATAAATAACTAAGTTACAGTCTCCGAAGCATATTTCGACAATACTCTATATAATTCAAAATTGGAAATTAACAAAACAAATTACAAATTACAAATCACCATTAAAAAGGTGGGTGAATAGGCGCTGTTTGAGTAAATTCAGTGAGGACAAAGTAGTGATTTCAGGAGGAAGTGAATGCCAAAAATATATCGCGGATAAAAGGAAAGAATTTCTAAAGGTTGAGGTTCCATGCGAGGGAATATGAAAAACTTTAAGAGAGTGCAGGCGTTGAGGACTGTTGGATGCTCTGGATTCTAAGAAAAGTTCAGATAAATATGAAGGGGTGTTTCGATTAAGAATATTATATACAAGGATACCGAGGAAGTATTGGCGCCTCGCACCCCATGCAGAAATTTTTTGGGGACTCCCCAGATCCTAGCAGATCCCTATGGGGATTTGATAGGGACGCCCCAAGTACGGAGTCCACACTGGACTCCAAATAGATTTGTTGGGGATTCCCCAGATTCTACCAGAACTTTATGGGGATTTGATAGGGACGGCCCAGGTAGGGAGTCCACATTGGAATCCAAATGTAGTTGTTGGGGACTCCCCAGATTGTACCAGATCCTTATGGGGATTTGATATGGACACCCCAGGTAGGGAGACCACATTGGAATCCGAATGGATCCTGGGCTGTTTCCAGATTAACGTGGTTTGAGAATTTTTTACTTGAAATGATATAAAATGAGGTTTCGCGAAGCTCTGTAAAAAATTATTCTTTGATGGTCCCGTGCACAGATTTGCTTGGGAGTTTCAAGATGCACCAACGTGTTTCTAGGAATTTGTTAGGGACACCGCACGTCGGGATTTCTCACCGGGATCTGATGTGGAAATGCTAAGGAATTCCCAAAAAAAATTTTAAAAGGGCACATCGTAGGGAGGAATTTTATTGCAATCTTATGGTTGTCAGATGAAGAGCGTAGCCCTGTGGACTTAAGATTTAGTTCATTAACAAGTTACTTAAAGTTCATTAAGAAATGAACAAGAAAGAATGTTTATTCGATAACAAAGAAGAGTTTTCAGACTACGAAATTCCCGAGGATGTCTCTCGAAATGCCGCGACTGCGTACTGCCCGGTCGCGCTCTATATACTCTCGCGCCTGCGCGGCAGTAGCGTGCACGGCAATGGACGGAAGCGCGACGCGCAACATTTAAAAAAACCATGCCTTAAAATATCGAATACTACAATATATAATTATATTCTTTAGTAACTTCTTTACTTTAGTGCTTACCCATATTATATATTTACAGTTTGCTATGGGCTAGTATTTTTTATACGAATAAAAAAACATGTTATACATTTTAATATGCACACTTTTTGAAATTTTAATACTTGTGCGCATAAAAATCTGTTTTGGACGTGACGGCAATCGGGTTACGATTGCGTCTGCAGTTTATCGCTGTGGGTGTGGAATTTTGTTAGAGCGGCTTAAATGAGGTTTAAAAGAAAATTAAATGTAAGTATGAAATCATATTTCTATAAACATGATATACCTATTACACATTCGCTTACGTTTGTAGCCCGTAACAGCAATTTCCACCCGACCCGACGGATTTTTCATCGGGATCCAATAGGGATTCCCCATCGGGATCTAATAGGAATTCCTTGTCGGGAGCCAATAGGAATTCCCTATCGCGATCCAATAAGGATTCAGAAAATCGCTTCCGACAAAAGAAAGACGTCGGGCGATAGAACATAAGCGGCACAGGGTACATATATATTCGTGTCGTCGTTGAAAAGCGCGCGACGATCGAGGTACTGCGCAATCGCGATCGTAAAATTTATTTACTCCAAACACGCGTCGTATAAAAATAAGTCGAATTTGATTTAAAAAACCGTGCGCGAATGGATAATTCACCAACATGAACGAGAACTTATAAGAAATAGATTTAAAAAAGATAAATAAATAGTAAAAAACCGCGCGTTATCAAACATAACCTGCACGCCTCGTGGTACACGCACATTCCTGTCAAATATGTAGAACATGATGCGCGTTTATTGAGATACTCCCATCGATGTTTTATGCATTCCTTTAAACTGCATATATGTCGTGTTAAAAATACATCGGTCGAATCCGTGGCTAAAAAGTGAAAAGTAAAAATGAACAATAAAATTTTTCGTGAGCGCGAACAGGCACGAGTTCGTTCTCAGCGGCACCGTGAAGTTCAAAGAGGAATTCAGGAAGATATTCAGCAATTCAGAAACGAAAGATTGCACAATCCCAGTTCTAGTAGGGAAACTGAAGCCATTTCTACAATCCGGAGTGCTTCTGACTCACAACCAGATGAAAATGCATTCAGTTCGATGAGCAGTGAACATTCCATCTCTAGATCCGCAATAAATAACGCGGATGTTGGGGTGGATAGTGATGAGAATGCCGTATCAATAACGCAAGCTGAAGATCAAGATGAAGAACCACCGATTATTGATCTGCCAAACAATGAACACAGGTCAGTGCCCAAAGAAGGTGAACAACTTCGAAAATGGGCTCTTGATTGCAATATCTCTCATGATCACTTGGACAAACTTTTGGGAATTTTACGAGTTCGCTTGCTTCCTGAGTTGCCCAAAAGTTCTAAAACGTTTTTGGACACAGAATCGACGCCGTATGAGGTTTTGGAAGTTCGAGATGATAATAATAAGCTCGCTGGCACATACGTGTATATCGGCATTGAAAAAGGATTGCAAATATGTGTTAACCCAGTGTTTCATCCAACCAAAACGGTGCAATTGCAATTCAACATCGACGGATTACCACTATTTCGCTCAAGTAAATTGCAGTTGTGGCCGATTCTCTGCAAAGTGTACTGTGATCAGCATGTATACAAACCGTTTCTCGTCGCAATATATTGTGGAGAAGCCAAACCACAAAAGGTAAATTTATTCCTACGTGACTTTGTCAATGAACTCAATGGATTGCTCGCGAATGGAATTTTCATCATGGAAAAACCTTTTGCTGTACGTGTCCACTGCTTCATATGTGACACACCGGCACGGTCGTTCATAAAGCAAACAAAAGGACATGGCGGATTCAACGCTTGCGAACGTTGTACAGTGCAGGGAATAAGAGTGAAGCGTCGAACAGCCTATCCTGAAATCGACTGCCCGAGAGGAATGACCAATCATTCCGCAACATGCAGCAAGAAGAACATCATAATGGAATATCGGCACTGCTCAGAATCCATCCACGGATCGATATGGTTAAATGTTGCGTGCTTGACTTTATTGTTGTGACACTTGTGCTGTATCGGTGTCATGAAAAGGCTTTTGGTACAATACTGGCTTACTGGGAATTTGAACATGCGTATGTGCCGCCAAATTAAAGCGGAATTATCAAGGCGGTTAGAAGGTTTACGCACTCAAATTCCAGCAGAATTTCAAAGAAAGCCGAGAAACGTCCTACTTGCAGCACTGTGGAAAGCGACCGAGTTCCGTTTCTTCTTGTTGTATTGTGGACCGATTGTGCTGAAAAACCTCCTACCGCCAATAAAGTATAAGCACTTTTTGTTGCTCCACGTGGCGTGTCGAATTTTGTGCGACAAAGAGCTCGCACAGAAGCACAATAGGCTAGCAAACTTATATCTTCGTCGATTTTTCCTAATGTTGCCGCGTTTATATGGAGTTGAGTCCATGGTTTTAAACATGCACAATCTGATTCACCTTGCGGATGATGTGAAAAATATGAGGTGCGCGTTGAGTGAAATATGTGCTTTTCCATTTGAAAGCTACCTTGGTCAGTTAAAAAAACTTGTGCGTACTCCGAACCGACCTTTGGCACAGATATGCCGCCGTATTCATGAGCAAGGCTTCGTCCCGAAAGAAAGAGCGGTGCTTGGACATCGAGTAGAGGTACTAAAAAAAAACCGTACCGTAATCAACCGATCTGTAGAAGTGCACAAACTGAAATACGGTGAGTATACTTTAACCGCCAATGCTCCGGACGATGTTGTTTTGCTCAAAGACAGGAATATTATAAAAATTACCAAGATTTGGCACTCTGAAACGTCTACTAATGATATCCAAGTACAAGGGGCTATTTGGAAACTCAGACGGCAAATATTCAAATTCCCTAGTCCATCTGGAAAACTGAATATGTGGGAATTACGTGAAAGTTTTTCTTCTAAGACCGTGACATGCTCTGTGAATTTTATCAAAACGAAGATGGTGAAATTGTCGCTTGAAATGCCCCAAAAAAGAAGTCCGAGGGTGTTCGTTTTACCGCTACTTCATCATTAGCTTTTAACAGTGCAGTCAAATAAATTTACAATATATATATATACATATATTACAGTAGAATTTTAAGGGATTATCACAGTGTAACGGGTCACAAAATAGCTGATTGTCACGATTTTTGCAGCTGGTGAAATACGCTAATTAGTCTATTTTTTTTTTGTCAAATCAAAGCACTCAGGAAGAACAGAGAATTATTTTTTAACCGTTTATTTTTTATCTGTTTGCCTTTTTTAACAGTTAAAAAATGTCTTCGAAAAATAGGAGTCTCACGCCGTGCAGGGTTGTGGCCATAAATATTATCTGAAACAAAATTTGTAAAAAGATTATTAATCAGTATGAAAGTCGCCATCTTGCAAAGTAAGTTTTTTTTATAACAAAAATGACAAAATGGCGGTGGTTTGAAATAAAAGTATCGAATTAAGCCTATTTTCTCGACAGTTTTTCATTAGAAAAAATATGAAGATTAAAAAAAAAAAGGTTCGATAGTGACATAAAGAATGGCGTTAAGAATGTTGTGTCAAAATTTGAGACGGATAGTTTGAAAAATCTTCGTTTGAGAGTGTACACCGTTTTGAAAAATGAAATTTGGAGATAAACGCGTTTAAACTTTCGAGTGGCAGTTTCACGCCGCTGCTCGAATCACTTTCTCTAAGAAAGGGTGTAGTGACCGAAATTATTCGAATATCGGCCCAAAAATTGAACAGCATGTTTTTGACCGCCTATACTATCGGATAATGTAAAAAATCGATTTTTTGAAAATTTCATACTGTGATGATCCCTCAATATAGTGCACTAAAATAAGAAATACGTCGGGATAATTGGTGGCAACAAAATAAGTTAAATTTAATTTTCTTCAAACCGCGCGTGAATCAAAAGCAATCGAACAACGAGAACGTCTAAGAATAATAAAAACAAGAAAGGTAGTGAAAAATCGCGATAGATAAAAAAACAAAGAGTAATGTTGTACGCGCATATTCGTGTCGAAATTGAAAAGGACGCAGCTGTCGAGACGCTGCTAAACAACGCTTTTCGCGGTGATTGAACCGCCTACGCGTCGGGTAAAAAAAGTTTTATTCGAATAAAAAAAAAACGAGCACTATTAAAGTATCAAACAATAGGACGAATTAATAACCAAAGGAATGTTGAATAACGAAATTTAAAAAAAAAAGAAAGATTAAAAGTCGTGAAAAGACGCCACGTGGTTGAACATAACCTGCACGCCTCGTGGTACGTGTGTCGCGAAAATAATTCGAATACGAAAACTGTGCCGGAATATCAAGAACGTTTTTATAAAAGAATTCGTGAAAAGCCACAAATTGTAGCGTGCAAAGAAAACGCCGAGTGATCCAACGTAACGGACAGGCCACGTTGTGCGCGCATATTCGTGTTTATCTATTTTGAAAAGGACGCGACTATCGAGACGACGCGGAACACCGATTTTCGCGGTGATTGAACCGCGCACGTGTCGTGTAAAAGAGTTTTATTCGATTAAAAAAAACGAGTGCTAATAAAGAATTATACAAGAGAACGAATAAATAACCGAGGAAATTCAAAATAACTACATTATAAAAAAAAAGAAAGAGGAAAAGTGGTGAAAAGCGCCGCGTGGTCGTTGAACATAACCTGCACGCCTCGTGGTACGTGCGTCGCAAAAATAAGTTGTGGTCGAAAATAATTTGAACAAAAAAACCGTGCCGGAATATAAAGTTTAATGAAAGAATTCGTAAAAAGCCACGAATTGTAGCGTGCAAATAAAACGCCGAGTGATCTAACGTAACGGACAGGCCACGTTGTGCGCGCATATTCGTGTTTGCTTGGAAAAGGACGCGACTATCGAGACGACGCGGAACAACGATTTTCGCATCGATTAAACTGCGCACGTGTTGTCTAAACGAAGTATTATTCGATTTTAAAAACCGAGTGTGTGATAAATAATAAAACATTAGGACAAATAAATAAAAAAAAAGAAAGAGGAATAAATGTAAAAGACCGCGTGGTCGAACATAACCTGCACGCCTCGTGGTACGTGCGTCGCAAAAATAAGTTGTGGTCGAAAATAATTTGAACAAAAAAACCGTGCCGGAATATAAAGTTTAATGAAAGAATTCGTAAAAAGCCACGAATTATAGCGTGCAAATAAAACGCCGCGTGATCTAACGTAACGGACAGGCCACGTTGTGCGCGCATATTCGTGTTTGCTTGGAAAAGGACGCGACTATCGAGACGACGCGGAACAACGATTTTCGCATCGATTAAACTGCGCACGTGTTGTCTAAACGAAGTTTTATTCGATTTTAAAAACCGAGTGTGTGATAAATAATAAAACATTAGGACAAATAAATAAAAAAAAGAAAGAGGAATAAATGTAAAAGACCGCGTGGTCGAACATAACCTGCACGCCTCGTGGTACGTGTGTCGTCAAAATAATTTGTGGTCGAAAAATAATTAGTGTAAAAAAAACCGTGCCGGAATATAAAAAAAGTTTTAATAAAATAAAAGATTCGAAAAAAGAAAATTATATCGTAAAAAGTCACGAATTGTCGCGCGAAGTGAGCCAACATAACCTGCACGCTTCCTGGTACGTGCTGACTCGTGGTCAGATGAAAAAATTTCTTCGACATGGCTGAGGAAAAAAAAAAGGATTCCGCAGCACTTAGAACAGAGCCAGGTGAGTACTGATGGACTGTCAATTGATTTCGTTTAATAAGAATCGATATACGATTATATTATATTTCGTTTCAGGAAAATCAAGTGAGGATGAACGGAAGAAATTTCTTCTCGTTCAATTTGTAGAAAGTCAAAAAAAGGGGATCTTGGACATCGATGTTATTCCCGCATCATGGATTTCCTGCGACTGGGAAACAAAGGAATGTTATACCAAATATCTGCCACCTCCGTACACGAAAAAATCATGCTGTATGCTTCAGGCTAGAGTTCATAGACAGCAGCCGCCACTCGAGAGTTGGCCATCATGGTCGATTTGTGTCAAAGGAAGCGCACGTAAGCATTATTCATACATTTTGTATTACTTATTAAATGAATCGGCACAACCTAACCTTCTCGACAAATTCTAGCATCATACCATGTTGCGCTGCATCGATTGGAAAAATTGAAAACTGAAAAGTATGCGTTCACAACCGACGCAGAGGGGGACCCGAAGAAAGAAGTCAACAGTATCATCGAAAAGTGCAGGCGTACGTCACTCACGGAATTGCTGAATGTGCCAAGCCTTGAAGATGCTGATGATGACGGCAATAATTATGGTAAGACTTCTAGATGTTAAAAAGTTAATTTTCAACATGGTCGATCGGACAATGCAAAGAATATAAATGCAAAAAATTTAAATTCATAACAATCACTTATCCCTTCTTAGTGCCAAGCGAGGAAGTGTCATGGAACTCATCTAAGTCATCGTCATCCGCTGGGCGCACTGGAGTATTGAAATTTCGGAAGCAAGCCCGAACCAAATCGTTCGCACAAAAAAAATCATCAAAGAAAGGTGGATGTCGACAAATTACTGCCTCGGAATCAACGTCGGATGAAGGTTTGCAGAAGGATTGCGTGAGCCTAAATAAGGAAGCAGCGGAAATATCAGGTACAGAATATTGTTTTTATAAATTATATGAACTTATAAAGAAAAAGTATTGAGTATTTATGCCCTTCATTACTCGTATACGTTATCTAAAGATATTTCTGCAACAAAATGGCATGATAGTGACAATATATATTTCTTTAGAAAATATTAGAAATATTCATTGCTATACATGTAATGAGTATAGTATGATGATTGCTTAATTCTTAATTCGACATGAAAAAAAAAATGCATTTTCATTCCATTCTGTTGTAGTGATATTTCTTGACGAAATAACTCCGTAAATGAAGCGCACTAAATTATGTATATTTTTTCTGCTTACAATTTTCTACAGGTCAACAAACGTACTATCGTGACGGTAACAACAACGGAAAGACAAAAGATCAACGCGGTGAGTAGTCGACATCGCTTAATCAACCGAATTCTCAACCAAATTCATACTTCCAAAAAAATCTTTAAATTTATATTTGCCTTTTTATTTATTTATATTATTTTATTTATTTGTTTATAGATATATTTATTTATTTATTTAAATTATTTTATTTATTTATTTTTATATTTATTGATATTTGAATTTTATAAATTCACTTAGTGGTTCTTTTGCGCTCAATTAAATATATTTCATTTTATATACATTAAAGTAGATTGAAGTAAAATTTATTGAAAAAAGACAATAGTTGTAGTACAATAAATGGCAGAGTCAACGCCTATCGGAAATTTTCCTCTTCCTGGTGGGATTGAAATCTCTAATTTAATTCGTTAAACAAAAATTGCGCTTTATCTGGATTAATGTCGCTATTGTTAAGCGTAGCCGTTCTTGATTTTGTTTATTTTTCTAAATATGGCCACGTTTCGAAATAAAAAGTATTATTTTCACCTAAAATATTTTCATTCAAGATGTTTCATGAAATAGTCATTTAAAAAAAAAGAACGGCTACGGTCAACCATAGCTATTACAATTACGAAAAATTTCGTACAAACATTGTACATATCCGACTATTGTTGCTCGCGTTATCGTCCGCACCAGTTCGAATAAAATGGGGAAATTTGAATCGCGTTTTTCTCGAATACATTTTTTTCGAACTGATGCGGACCATAACGCGAGCAACCATAGTCGGATATGTACATTATTGCACATTTTTCAAAATTGTAATAGCTATCTTTGAACGTAGCCGTTTTTCTTTTTTTTTTTTTTTAATGATTATTCCTTAAAGCATCTTGAATGAAAATATTTTAGGGGATAATAATACTTTTTATTTCAAAACGTGGCCATATTTCGAAAAATGAACAAAATCAAGAGTGGCTACGCTTAACAATAGCGCCATTAAGATTAGGGGCGAATTTTTTTTTTGTTTGACAAATCAAATTAAGGATTTAAATCCCACCACCAGGAAGAGGGAAATTTTCTATAGGCGTTAACTCTGCCCTTTACTGTACTTCAATTATTGTTTTTTTTCATAAATTTCACTTGAATCTACTTTAACGTTTGTGAAATTACATATATTCAATTGAGCACAATATAACCATTACGTAAATTTATAAAATTCATGACAAAAGAAAGCTTATTTTTCTGGCCGCAACCCCATCTTGCCCCCCTCTCCACTACTTCAAGAAAATACCAAAAAATCGATATTATGATGGCGTCATAGTGAGGTTGTGAGGTAGTGAGGAAAAAAAAATTGCGATTGCGGGTTTTATTTTTATACACCGATTTACTTAAAATTCTATCCATCATTTAGACGTAATAGATGAGTCGGTGGAAGATGTCCAAACGTTCTCTACAAAATCCGCGGGTTCGGGTGCAGCTAAAAAAAAAATGTGTTCGGTTTTTGACGCATTCGGAAAACTTGACACGACGGACCCACCGTATTCTGCACACGGAGAAAAATCCGGCCTCAAATTCTAACACTGGTTGCCAGAATTCTAATATTCAGTGCTAGAAAAGTATAGCAGTTTACTGCCAGTTCGAAATTCTAAGACTTGTTGTTATCGAAGTGTAAAAATGATTCTCAAACCGTATAGTAAAAATGATGCGTGCATATTACATTTGAAACTATTCTCGCATAGGCGCGAGTCCTATATGCTGTATAGTAAAAATTATGCGTGCATATTACATTTGAAACTATTCTCGCATAGGCGCGAGTCCTATATGCTGTATAGCAAAAATTATGCGTGCATATTACATTTAAATCTATTCTCGCATAACCGCGAGTCCTATATGCTGTATAGCAAAAATTATGCGTGCATATTACATTAAAATCTATTCTCACATAGAAGCAAGTTCTACGTTGTATAGCAAAAATTAATCAATTCTTATAAGAATTATACGCATCCCAGCATAATGCTATTCCTTCAATGAATCATAAAAATTTTGTATCCTATATAAGAATTAGAAATATTTCTCAATAGGCATTTTTCGTATTGTGATCATTAATATAATTACGTGTATAGTAAAAATTGGAACATGTTGAAAGTAATGAAAGGAATACCGTTATAGCAATGAATGCCACAAGCGTATTTGCAAAAAATGAATTCGCAGGATTGTACTTTAAATCAAGACATACTGTTGCCCTTTAAAAATGCATAATTTTGATTAATATATATATTTTTTAAATATATCAATAATAATGCGTGACTGTGCAACGAGTAACGTTTATCATGAAATTGATTTTTTAACATGTTACTACATAGTTATATTTAAAAGTCAATCGAACAATAAACATTACTCGTACAGGCAAGCATTATTGTATATTTAAAATATATATATTGGTCACAATTGTGCAATTCTAAAAGGCAACAGTGTGTCTTGATTTAAAGTTTATAATTAAATACATTTTCGTTTCACAGTAACGATGAATACACATAAATATATATATAGAAGTATAACGCGAAATAAAAACACAGTAAATTGTGACTATTTTAATACATTGCTTATTTATTACTTTTTTGTACAAACATCTTAACAAAACAATTTGGCGACCTATTTTTTCCATCACCCAATCGAGTTCGATAGCTGAAAAAACTTTCACAAATGTTTACCCACTTCAGGCATTCCTTTATTATCTCGTTATAGTTATAAATCTTAATTATAAGTTAATAATTAAATAAATTTTAGTTTTACAGTGACGATGAATACACATAAATATATATAGAAGCACGAAATAATAGCACACGAAATAAAAGCACAGTAAATTATGAATATTTTAATACATTGCTTATGTATTACTTTTTTTTAGAAACAGTTTGAATGAAATTTCTAGCGATGTATTTTGTTCCATCACCCAATCGAGTTTGATAGCTGACAAAACTTTCACAAATGTTTACCCACTTCAGGCATTCATATATTTTCTCGTTATCGTTATAAATCTTATTTATAGGTTAATAGTTAAATAAATTTTAGTTTTACAGTGACGATGAATACAGATAAATATGTATAGACGTATAACGTGAAATAAAAGCACAGTAAATTATGAATATTTTAATACATTGCTTATGTATTACTTTTTTTTTACAGACAGTTTAAATGAAATTTTTTGCGACGTATTTTTTTCCATCACCCAATCGAGTTTGATAGCTGACAAAACTTTCACAAATGTTCACCCACGTCAGGCATTCATATATTTTCTCGTTATCGTCATAAATCTGAAACGCTTCGAAGTGCGCGTTGTGGTAGCAATTTAAACGATACGTAATTGCTAGTACCGTGTATTCTTCTTCCAACAATAAATTCTCGATAGCATAAAATAATGGTCCATTTTTGTCAGGAATTATTAAAACGGATTCTGGTTTTATTATGTTACCCAAACGGTTTATCCATTTCGTTTGAAAAACATTTTTTGCATGAAGGCCATCGGGCAATGCGAAACGAAACTCATTATAATTAGAAAATGAAGTTAAGAGAATTTTCTTTCCAGGCCCACTTTCGAAATCTCCATAATATTGAAATTCTAACAATCGATAGTTTAATTTCAGTTGATGTTTTAATGCTATAGTATTACAGACATTCACACGATAAATCGAAACGTGTGAAGTAATTTTCGCTTCCCTATGTTTGCTCTCGAACCTCATGGATGACAAATTCCACAATGGACCCATCAACTTCATAATACGACCATAATGTATGAGTAGGTGGTGTTTCGGTTTGAGAGCATTGGGAAATATTTCGTTCAACAGAATTAAGTGTTCGTTGATTAGACAGTTCAAATAATCGCAACACCCATATTGATATAGCTTTGCAGTTAAAATTTGAGCAATTCTTTTTAAAGATAATATTAATTGCCAATGACAATTTTTGTGAGGCACCAAATGGCCAATTATCATGCTTAAATTTCGAACCAAGCAGAGCATTTCAGCTGCCGATATCGTATATTTTTTTGATTCGAGATGAGATTGTAACATTTCTGTCGGTATATTTTTACGATCATGCACGCTATAATCAAAACCTTTCACCAAAATGTTAAATTCGTTAAGTGAAAACAACTTTGCTTTTAATATGAAATAATGCAGAACAATCCCGAGATCGTATTGGCATACGCCTTCAAGAAAATCGTGCATGACGTCAACAGACAAATTTTCAGTCACGTGATAATCAGGCAGCTTGTGAAAAATACATCGTTCTTTTATTCCTGTTAAAGAGACATTGTCGAGCATCACTCCGGTTTCGTAATTACTCTTATCTCTGAGACAGCAATCCGTTTCTGTATACACGCTATTAATTTTATCTTTTTTTATTAGACAAAACCGACATGGGTGATTTGAGTTGAAACTTTCTACGAATCCGAGAATTGAATGTATACCCAAGTTATCTCCTAATATGGCAGCAATTTTAAAATAAACGCGGTGAACTTGATCGGAACAGGTAATTTCGATACCGGTCGTTTCTAAAAAATTCAGTTCAGCTATCGCCTCATCGAAAATCGCGGAGTTTCCGAACGTAGTCCTGTCAAGCGTATTAAAGAGTATAAACAGGAAAATATTTTCCAATTTAGATTGATATGCCGGGGGTAAGCACGGAACCGTAACGTAGACAGCGCCACATTTAGCGATTCCACGATGACTTCCAAGAGGATTGTTATTTTCATAGTCGTCAAAGTACATTAATAGAGGAAATACGATTTTCCCGGAAAACTTTTTTTTTTTCTCTTTCCAATAATCACCTTGAACTATATTTGTGATTATCTCATTGTGGCCATACAGAAAATTTAGATATTCATTAGTTTTTTGGAATACATCGGGTGCTTCGAAGAATTTCGTGAGCACACATCGTAGAGGTACGAATTCGAGTGATACCGGTACTTTGGTTAAAATTTGAATATTATCTTTTTTTATATATTCATCACGATAGCCAAATACTTTTTTAAGAGGACTTATTAATGTTCCCTGATCTTCGAAATATTTTAGTCTCGTATATTCGGAATGTAATGTATCAAATGGATTTTGTATACTGTCGAACATATTACGAAATCTCTCAAGATTTTCCGGAGTTTCATTGAGTGCTTCCAATCGAGAACATACTTCTGTACGTAGAATGTCTATAGCCCTCCCATTAAAAAATGATTGTACGCCCTCAACGATAGTCTGGACTCTTTTCCTCGGTAGGTCTGATACGCTATATAACTGGCCAACAAATTTTAATGCGTGTGACTTTACGAGCTTTGAAAATTGTTCTGGATTTTTTGTATCCTGCGATACCGTCAATGAATCAATTTGCAAAGGATTAGTTTGTGGCTCATCTTCGGGAAAACAGCAATCGATATCCATATCAAAATTTTCTTTGTGTACATTTGAACTCGACGAGGGTCCATTATCAGACATAAGAGGCACGATACTCACTTCAGCGGGTTGGTTTGTTGGTCCATTATCATGTTCACGCTTTCTATGCCTCCAAAAAGACCAATATAGAGGAAAACTTCGCCGACATTTTTTTTCCGAACATTTGAATTTATTCAATGAGTAATGAGAGATTTGAATATGACGAAGTAAATCCTTATTCGAACTATACGTATCTTGACAAGCAAAGCAAACAAACATTGTGTATTTGATTTATATGTCTTAATAATAAAGTTAAAAAATATATTTTTTTAACTTGAAAATCTAAGTGTCCGTTACTTCGCCGATCAACATCCTAACGCTAACGTTACTATCCTCAGTCTCGTTCTTTATACCGTATATACCTTCTTGGAAGAATATCCAAATCTGTCTCGCTGCACTTGGATAGTTACAGTCTAATGCGTAGTAAATTTTGAAGACCATATCGATGGCATTCAACGCTGTCTGGACGCGGTACTGTTTGTCTTCGAGTATCACGTACGCATCTTCAACATTTGTCAGTGTTCCTACCAGTGCCGGAAATGGCTGGAAAGTTTCCTTTCGTTGTCGAGCCTCCTCTCGTTTTCTATCCACGATGAGTTGTAGATTGCTGGCATTCTGTGTATAAACATGTTGTTATGAATAAAATGTAAATATAAGCATTGTTTAAGCAAATTAACATTTTAGATGCAACGTTTTTTTTTTTTTAATAATAGAAATTGGAAAAGTGATCATTGAATTCAATTGATTAAATCGAAGAAAGGAAATGGATAACATGAACATTTTTAACTTATTGTATTTTTTAAAATGTATCGTTTTAATTTTTTTTAATTTTAATATACTTTAATCTTTTATTCTAATTTTTCGTATTTTAATGTATCGTATAAATTATTTGAATACATACCGGGGCGATCAGAAAAAACGCTTCTTCAGCTTCAAGCGTTGAGACTTTTCGTTTTTTTATTGCGCGCTTTTTTGCTCCTCGAGTATCACTCGTTTCCACCGGACTTATGGCGACATAAGGCGTTTGTATCAGCGTTGTCAGAAGATACAATACGGAAGCATCTTGACGTTCTGAAAACCGCACAACTGTTATTCCTTATTCATTTATTGTATACAAATGAATAAATTTTACCTGATGGCAAAGTCAGAAGCTCATTAACTTGAATTTGTTTTTCGGTTGAAGTGGGCTTTCTTGTTCCTCGCAATATCGCCAATAATTTTGATTTAACACTTGCCCATTTCGCAAGAGGACAGTGCTCCTTACCGGGATGCAATTTTGCGAAGTCTTCTTGAAACTGAAAAATAAAATTACAGTATATTAAAAATATTGACATATACAAATAATCTAAAATTAAATCATTAAAATCATAAAGAATAATTTAAATCTCTACTCTAAACGACTCAAGATTTTACCAATGTATATCCTTTTGGATCTTGAAGGCACTTGAATCGGTTTATGTAATCTGAAACGGAAATGTGATTTTCCACTAGTAGACTTCGTCGGATGGCGAACGTGGCTTTCCAGGCATCGACCACGCGATTCCACGGGCTAATCTCATGCTTCAGCCACTCAAGTGTTTGTTCTTCAGTCTCTGAAAATCGACAATCAACAGCGGTTCACTAACACATTTATTAACATATATTGACACGCGACAAAAATAATGGAAAATACAATTCAAAAAATGGACGCGCCATTTAAAAAAATACCTGTGGGTTTAACCTGTTTCGGCGTCGAGATGCTGTTGTCCAATGTTTTATTTTTCTTTATCAGTTGCCCTGTTTCGTGCAGCTTACTTTTCATATAGTTGAAATGATCGAACAGTTTGCCTGAAGCACATATTTTTGTATTCCCTACTTTTTTGTACGGATTGTAATATGTGCCACGTTTTTCATTCGGAAAAACTTCGCAGATTTGTCGTGCGAAATCTTGAAATTGATCGCTCGTTATTCTATTAAACAATTTTGAAAATTTTTATACAGTTATTATATAATGCATCGGTTGATAATTAAACTTAACAAATTACAAACATACTCGAAGTGCGATAACTTTTCTGCACATTGAAGATTTTTGAACGCTTTTTCCTTCTCTCGGGCAATGATGATTCGCACTAGTAAGCTGCGGTAACGTGGGGGCAAGATACCTTCTTTCTCGTATAGAAATAAAATGGACTTTCCATCGACTATACTTTGGAGATACGCATGAAGATCCTAAACATTGAAAAAAGGTCAATCAATCAAGAAATTTTGTCGAGCTTATATACATTTTCATAAATAAACTACTTATAAATTATTACATTGATTGCCGAATTGCATTATTACATTGATCAATATCGAACTCTGTTCAAAAAGTCGTGGAGTTTCTTCCGATTCGTCAACTTTTGATGGTGACGGTATGTTCTCGTTGTCACTGGGGCTGTTGGCCTGGATTGCGCTCACGCTGAAATGCTCTGAGGTGGGAGAGGGTTGGTCGGATGATCTGTGTCCTTCATTACACAAAAAATTCTGCAAACATATTTTTTAGGATTAGTTTTGATAATCACACTGAGAAAAAGAAATCGTTGAATGTGCAAAATGCATTTTGTTGTCTCAAAATTTTGTTGTTTCTCAGACATGCTAAATAAACTACAGTTCACACCACTATACTGTTTTACCACCAACTATACTGTTTTGTTATGCCAATCAAAAATCAAGTTGAACGTATTTAAAGATACATTTCGTTGAACCAACTGAATTTTTTGGATGGATGGACGAATTTTTTTTTTCAGTGCATGACTGCGAATGATAAGAATAAAAAACGGCAGATTTGTCGAAAAAGAGCGTAACAAATGTTACATTGCTGCAATACTAATAATCGCAATCAGCTGTAACTATGGCAAAAGAAATTATGAACAAAAAATTCTGTGATACCTGTGTCCTGTCATCTGATGATCTCCTATACCAATTATCTGCTTCTATAGCATTTACATCGGTAGAAATATTTCCCCAAACAGCCGGGATCATAGTGCCATAACTAGATATATTTGTAGTTTCTAGTTCACAGGGTCGAACCCCTGAATCTATTGTAAAGAAGTATGCAAAAAAGATGCAATATATAGATATAATAAATAGAACATATGCGTCGAATTTAAATTTTGGGCGTCATAGATTAAAGAATTAAACTCTTGTACAAAAATAAATTGGCCCATATTGGCAATTTTTTTTTACAGAAAAAATACAAGAGATCAAATTTTTGTCCACAGGTCTGTATTATAATATTTAAAAACTATACAAAAGTCAGCATGGTTTTTTCGTTCTTCATAAAAAAAAACTCTTGATGAACTGTGTCGCATTTTCCTCGAGTATGAGGGTTTGCTACGAGCAAAGCCTTTCTGTACTCGTCCATCGTACCATAAAACGTCCACTGGTAAAAAATTGCATGTGTTACGTTTTCGCCCGTGAAACCTTCGAAGAAAAACATCAACGGAGAAATGCTTGCAGCAACCGTTTTTTTCTCAATTACTACAAAACAAATGCATTTGTTTAGTTCCATAGTAGTACAATAAAGACCTGGGCACCAAATTCCGATCTATTATTATTATGTTCCTATATACTATATATATATATATGTACTTTTTGCTGTATAGAGTGGTCTAATTCTTCAAGCCATACTACAATATAAGTATGTGAATAGGAACAATTCAAAAACATTAATTTCACATTTCAAAGAAGTGAGAATAAGAATTTTATAGTCATACAATGTATGTACGCTCGAGGTTCTGGAATTCCCTCCCTCCTCCCCTTGCCGGCGCCTTACAAGTCTACCATCTTGCTATCTCTAAAACGACTTTTCCAAAAAAATATACAGCTATTTCTATTTCACGTAGATACGTTTCACATCATTTGTAGGAGAAGCCACGTAAATCGATAAATGTGAAAGAGATAAAGCTAAGAAATTATGTATGAAATAAGCGAGAGTTATACTTGCGAAAAGCGAGAAGCGATGAGCGATACTTTAAAGTAATCAATAATTATGTGAAAGTTTGCTTATCTTAGCTATCGTTAAAAAATTCTCGACAAATAATGTACGTGTGACGAGCTAAATTTAATACCCATACATGCTTTGTCAATGTCGTATTGAAATATTTCACACATTCGAATATTAGACAATAGGGTTAAGAAAATATAAAAATATGCTATCTTTGTACTTACTTGTAATCGATTGCAAATCCATTAATCGATGGCACTTGACGATGACGAATAATAACTCTGTAACTGCGTAACTGCGTATCTATGTGCTGACACTGCTGTTGCACGATGGTCACTTTCTTCGACTGTTGAAACTCGACTAAACAACAAAGCGGTCCTCTCGACACGATGAAACAGGATTTTTATATATAGCTACGATACTGTTTGGAGAGATTTTGTATCTGAGTGGCGAAGAAAATTTACTATACTGGGAAAACGTTTTGCCGCGTTGTCGCGTATACGTCTGAGCTCCGGGGAGAGTTGAAAGATCCCTTATCTTCTACAAAAGTAAACAAAACAGAATAGAACTTATTGAAAAAAACCAACCTACATTACACGCTACACTTTCATATAGATTTTACTATACCCATAGCATAAATCTTCAGTGTATAGCGAAAAATGGTATGAAGCTATTATCAAAATGTGACTCTTTATACCGTACTTTTTGTAAAATACCAACCTTTATTACACGCTATATTTTCATGTGGATTTCACTACACGCGTAGCATAAATCTTCGGCGTATAGCGAAAAATATTACGAAATTATTAGTAAATGTGACTTTTTATACCGTACTTTTTGTAGAATACTGGAAACTAATTGTTCCAATCACGTGGGCAAAATATTTTTTGAATACTACAAAAACCACAATATGCCGAATAAAATGTATTATTTGTATCAGTTTACGTGCCATATCGTAGGTTAAAATTTAAATTTCTTCATTATTACTATACCATAATTACAATTTTTATCTTCCATTCAATACTTTTTGTTATTTTATGATATTTTTTTTTAGAAGCATAGTATTAATTCTTAACTCCGAGGCCCCTGTTTTCTCCGTGCAGGTAATGGAAACGATCTTTGCAAGTTCGGAAAATTACGATATGTGAAAAATTCTGAGTCATTGACGTGTTATGGCCTGTATTCCCATCCTGTTTCAGATACCATGTTGTTGGTGTCAGTGCTGAAAAGATTCAGCATAGACTTAAAAAACAACACAGCAGCCATTAATTCCCTACACGACGCATTGGTGAATAACGGCTCGGTGGATCCGAGGAAAGCGACAATCGAGAATTTCAAAAGTGAACATGAGCTCCAGTTGCCTTTCACAACTCTTCAAGATTTTGAAGCCTTCGATCAGCAGTTAAAAAACGATATACAGCTTAATGAAAACTTGGTGATTAACCTTAGAAAATTATGGGTAATGAGCGATAGGACAAACAATTTTTACAATATTTTTATACAAATTTCAGATCGCATCTCTGCGATATTTGCTCGACCGGTCCAATAACATGCCCAAGAGTTGCACGACGATTTTTCGTAAATTTTTTACAAGGCAGCTTATGGCAAAGTTTACAGCGAAAAAAAAAGTCGAGGGAAAATTGCTGTTGCGGTCTACAAGCTTTGGCGAATGTGTTATAGGTATATCATATTGATGAAGATATTATTTGGTTATGATTTTGTACTTACATTTAACTTCTTTTTAAATCTCATTTAAGCCGCTCTCACGAAA
The DNA here is from genome assembly GCA_951751655.1 of Ophion costatus. Lineage (NCBI taxonomy): Eukaryota > Metazoa > Arthropoda > Insecta > Hymenoptera > Ichneumonidae > Ophion > Ophion costatus. The sequence goes on along the minus strand of OX632362.1, from coordinate 16,298,322 downwards.
CTCCACACTCACAGCGATGGAACCTACGTTACTGCCGATGAAGCGCTGCTGTGCTGCGGGAAAGCAATCGCTAATTCCAAAGATTGGGATGGCCGCCGACCTGCTCAACCTCAAACGCAACCATAACTTGATTGCCTTTACGTCGGAAAGAAAATTCCATGCGCACAAGTATTTTTATTTAATAATAATATAAAATGTATATCAAAAAACGTTACACTAAAAAAAGTATTCGTTTTTAAGTATTTACAATATAAAACGTATTCATATTTCATTAAATACAAAAAGTATATGGCATTGAAGTTTGCATAGTTGGAACGCAACGAAAGTTCCTTTTTACCTTTTTTTTCCATATTTTTATTGTCGTAGAAGATCTTTGTTATACATTTATATCGTAAATCGTTAAATATTTTTTTTAAATGGTTAAAGGATTTTTGTAACCAAAATCTGCCAAAAAAAATTTAAATAATTCAAAAGCATTAATGTTTGTTGCATTCCAATGATGCGAGCATCAACCCTATTAAAGTGTTGAAATTTTATACAGTATGAAAAGTATTCCAAGAATATCCCGCCCATAACTGCACAAGTATTTTTGCTTAATAATAGTATAAAAAGTGTATAAAAAATACGTTACAGCATACAAAGTATTCAAAGTATTTTTAAAAAGTTCATAAATTATAAAAAGTACTCGAAGATATAGATATAAGATATAAGTATTCGAAGAATACTATACGAAGCCCTATAAATATTCAGTATGGGTAAACAATTTAAAAAAAAACAAAATAAGTATATTGTGGTATTCGATATGTACTCCTTTGTAAGCAATAAATTGATCTCTTTAGTGTATCGATGCTTTTATTTTTTGTAGCATTTTGGGCTTACAGAATGCGATATGATCGATCAAGCATCGTATCGGATTCCGTTCGATACTGTGGGGAAGCTTTAAGATTCTTACATTGCATTCCGATGGGAAATCCCTATTGGATCGTAATAGGGAATCCCTACGGAATCTCGATAGGGAATCCCGATAGGAATCCCTACTGGATCCCGATGGGAA
>OX632362.1:16210519-16297068 GCA_951751655.1 Ophion costatus | reverse complement strand
GATGCAGTACAAAATTGGTTGGACGAATGATTTCAGTCCAAAGACGCGTCTTTGTATCGTCGCGGTATTTATGTATTGCCAGAGAGGTGGCAGAAATGTGTAAATAGCGAGGACAATACTTCGAATGAACAATTTTTTGTATTTGTCTTGAATTTTCGATTCTTTATTGGTCAACCAAACGCGGAAACTTTGTTGCGCACCTACGTTTCTATTCACATTGGTTTCTCGAAACCACGTGTAAGGGTTTCCAACACGAGACATGAGTATTTGCTTGATATTGATATAATTGCGTAAAAACGAAAGACCCATGAAAATTATTCGATGAAAAACGTGGACGCGTATAGTGAATAGTATTATTCGCTTCGAGTTTAATTAGACCGATAAGGAGGCAAGTAAATCCACGTGCATACATGGACAAAAGAGGGTAAATAATGCATGGGTAAAATAATGCGACAATCAGTTGCTGACACTTCAATAAATAAGGAAAAAATTGAAAGTTTCCCTCGCTTACTATCGTACTCGCCCGCCCCCCCCCGCAATTGGCCACCATCTTAACGAAGCAGTTGGTTAGTGTTTGATAATTCAGCAAATATTTGATTCTTTGCGCGCCGTAGCAAAAAGTTTCCACGTTTTCGTGTGTACAAAACGTTCACGATATAAATCTACATAAATAGCCGCGGCTTCGCAGATTAGTTACATTCTAATCGTGTTCTTCCACAGATCTTCAAGAAGAGCGATTGTTTTCTGTTCTCACGAGCATCCTCCTCGAAACCGATTTTTGAGTGAGTAAATGGGCGAGTACGGGCGGTGCATCGGTTGTGTGGGAGGTGCGAGTTTTGCAGTAATATGCAGGAAAAGGGCAAACCGTAGTTTATCATTAGTAATGAGTATTGAAAATTCAAATGATGACACAGCCACACAAAAAAAAGTTGGTTGTGCGTAGAATCGGACTATACTTTTCCGACGTATTTTGAGCTGCTGAATCGATATTCGAAGTCAAAAATAAGATCCCGTGTACCATTTTTTTGATAACTTCAAAAAATGATGTAAATACGCCATTATTCTCGTTTAGCGTCAACTGGATCGCTTTCGGAGGGTCCGCTGGCATCATCATACATAGATATTCACATATTCACATAAGGTTAGAAGTATTAACACCGTAGCAACGAAAAAAAACGGATCCCGGACCAGCGGAGAAAACTACGCAAAAAACATACTTTGCCCTCATTTTTATAACGCCGTTTTATAATTCAAAGAGGTCGTTGAGAACTTTTTCGGCAATAACAAAAGTCCGAAATACGAAGAAATTGTCAGGGAAATGGTCATCAACTACGGTAAACAAGGTTCTTTGATGAATCTTAAATTGCACTTTCTACATTCTCACCTGGATTCATTTCCTGAAAACCTTGGCGCCTACAGTGAAGAACAGGGAGAGCGTTTCCATCAAGATCTCAAAGAAATGGAACGTCGATATCAGGGACGTTGGGATATTAATATGATGGCCGATTTCTGTTGGATGTTGAAGAGGGAAACATCCAGGAAAGGAATAAAACGAAAAAGAAATCCCTTACATAGGTCGTTTGAAGAAAAACACGTCCGTTTCAGCAAAAAGCGATAGACGTTTTCAAGCGGTCCCAAATATTTTGGAGTGTCGTCGGTGGAGTAATATCGGCTTTTGAAAGTATAAAATAGGTCGGTGAAAGAATTTACAGATGTATAAGTTTCAGAAGTGTTTGAAACGTGTTGCCGTTATAAAAATGAGGGCAAAATACGTTTTTTGCGTAGTTTTCGCCAAATATACGGGTTCCGCCGGTCCTGGATCCCTTTTTTAAATTCCTACGGTGTTAATACTTCTAACCTTATGTGAATATGTGAATGTCTAAGTATCATGAAGCCAGCGGAACCTCCCAAAGCGATCTAGTTGATGCTAAACGAGAAAAATGGCGTACTTACATCATTTTTTGAAGTTATCAAAAAATGGTATACAGGATCTTAATTTTGACTTCGAATATCGATTCAGCAGCTCAAAATACGTCGGAAAAGTATAGTCCGATTCGTCGCACAACTATCTTTTTTTTGATGCGGCTGTGTTATTAAGCTGTTTATTTAAAATTATAAATAGTAAGCTGGTTATTATAATTTAATATTATTTTGTTTATTAATTTACATTTTATTATACCAATTTTAATTATAATAAAAATAATTATAATAAATTATAATAATTTAAATAATTATAATTTAATATTATTAATAGTAAGCTGATTATGTACAAATACTATGAAAATTGCTTATGAAAATGCGATTCGTTCTTATCACTGCCGTTACCGGCGCAGTGGAAATGCATTATCTGTTACTGCTGCAATAGGCAATGAAGAAACTAACTAGTATTTACTATTGCGATAATAGATATTGCAAATACGAATTATCAGTTATTGGAATACCTCGGTATTCCTAAATTACACTGAGAGAAAAGTGCATGGTATTTATGGAAGACGCTCACGTCAAAACAGCGGATAATAAAATCCTGTATAGTTTATTGGCACCGTAAGCATAATATCGTTAACACAACTATAAGCGAAAAATATATCTAAACATGCAACTTTGGTGGCGTGCTCGACTGTCTATTATCCCGGAAAAATCGACTAACTATTGTAAAAATATTAACTGAATTAACTATATCGATATTGTAAAGTCTTTCACAGTAGTTAATAGTTATTTCAGGGATACTAGATAAAAAAACACACTATCGAAACGGCATGATTAGATAGACGCTTATAGTTGTGTTAACCATATTATGATTGCGGTAGCAATAAGCTATATGAATTTTACTATGCCCACTTTTACCATGGGCGTTTTTCTTTATATTATAAATATAATGGACATTTTTCTCAGTGCCAGTTTGTACTATTTATATGGTTGACATTAACACTTGTTGAGTATAAACTGTTAGAAGATCTTACGAAAAGTGACTATACGAACAACATTATGGTAATCGTATAGTGAAGACGTAAATCATTTGTACGGAATTGGAATACCGGAGCTATTGGAATAGTTTGGTGTTCCTAAATTGGAAGTTCTTGGAATACTTCGGTGTTCCTAAATTGGAAGCTATTGGAATACTCCGGCGTTCCTAAATTACGAGCCCTTTGGTTCACGTACTCGTATATTAAGCATACTCAACTCGAGATGAATATGACGTCAATTTCCATTTCGTTTTTCTTTTATATCGTTTCCATTTCTCAACTTTTCGCCGAGATATAGCGGGAGCCCACATTCTTGGAATACGCCAAGCTAACGAAATGTTGTCACGTCTATTGTTGATCTCGCTCTTCTGCTGCGTCTTCGTTCAGGTAGGATGTTCGCTCCTTCACCTTTCTCTCGTGCACGTTGTTTCACTAAACACCGGAACTTTCATCGTCGACAGTTTTTGTTCTACACATCTCACATTTCTTCCTCTTTTTCATGATTAGGCGGCGACTCGCATCTATAGCAAGAGTACTCACGACATTTGGAAGGTCAGTAATTACATTTTTTTAAATCCGACCGGAAAATGAAAACAAAAAATAATGTAATACTATATAAAAACTATAAAAAAAGAGAAACATTGAAGAAAAAGAGAACAAGTTAACGATAGTGGAAAAAATGTATCAATAGTTTACGATAAATGCAACAAGAAAAACAACAGATAAAAATGGCGATGAAATTAATTAAATATAAAATAACGAAAATGTAATAGCGCATTTAAACAAATGCTGAATGCTATTTAATGAAAAATTTAATCATTCTTTTTTTCATTCCTGTAATTCATTTTAGTTTCCTGTTTTCTTTATTTTTCCGCAAACATCGAGTACACGAAAAGTACCCCGCAAGCCCTTCATGTTGGTGGATCTATAGCGATAACATTAAGTATGATTTTTTCATTTTGGAATTTTTTCCCGGAAATATTGGCGCCCGTTTTCATGAGCGGATAAGTGTGACTTAACGGGCATTTAAAAGATAGCGTAGAACGGCAGAAGCTTTCTTTCGCTCTATGTAACTATCCTTTCCGAAGGAAAATTAGAAAACCTTTTCTGTACTTTTGACACGTACACACGCGCGCGTGTGGGTGAGTGCATGTATGTATTTTGAAGGTATATATGTACTATATTTATATATGTTTCGAGCATTTAGATGAATAATATAAAGTCTATACGTTTTGTATATCTTCAAAACATATATGCTTTCTATCATATATACTTAATACATCATATTTATAAACATACATATATATGTTTATAAAATTATTTTTTAAGATATATATGTGTATATATATATATATGTATGTATATATATATATATATATGTATATATATATATATATATATATATATATGAGGTATTCCAGCTGAACTCAACCATTTTTGCATCTTATATTTTTTTATTTGGCTCAAATTTTTTTCTGTTGTACCTATTCACAGAACTTCACTTGATTTTTTTCGAATTTTTTCAACCATACATTTACGAGATATGATTTTTTTCGAAATTCGAAAAAAATCGATATCTTTTATTTCAAATGCCCATAACTTTGCGAAAAATGGACCAAATCAAGTTTTTTTCTTTCAAAATGTTTGTTTTTGAGTGTACTTTTTCATAAAAAATATTAAAAATTTGACGATATTCATCTTCTATATCGTTTTACCGCCTAAAGCAAAAAATTGTTGATTTCTAAAGGTCGGACATTTTTAATTTTTTTCAAAAAAATTGCTAAGAAACTTTGACTTTTTTAACTATTTTTAACGCTAGGCTGATCTTGAGCAGACTTTTCCTTATATTTTTTTCATAATTAAAAATCATTTTTTTTCATCACAAGCAAAAAAACGTTTTTTTCAAAACGTAGGGCACGTTTAATTTGTTTCAAAAAATTTGCTAGGAAACTTTAACTATATTAACTATTTTTAAGACTAGTTTCATCGTGGGGATATTTTCCCTTCTATTTTATTCATAATTAAAAATAATCTTTTCTTTAGTATCAGTAAAAAAGCGTTGATTTCAAAAGGTCTGACACTTTTAATTTTTTTTTCAAGAAATTTCCTATGAAATTTTGACTATTTTGACCATTTTTAATGCTAGTTTAATCGTGGGCGGATTTTTCCTTCTATTTTGTTCATAATTAAAAACCCTTTTTTGCTTGTGATGAAAAAAATGTTTTAAATTATGAACAAAATATAAGGAAAAATCTACCCACGATTAAACTAGCATTACAAATGGTCGAAATAGTCAACATTTTATAGCAAATTTGTTGAAAAAAAATTAACAGTGTCAGACCTTTTGAAATCAACGCTTTTTTACTGATACGAAAAAAAAGATTATTTTTAATTATGAATAAAATAGAAGGGAAAATATCCCCACGATGAAACTAGTCTTAAAAATAGTTGATATAGTTAGTTTCCTAGCAAATTTTTTGAAACAAATTAAACGTGCCCTACTATTTGAAAAAAAACGTTTTTTGCTTGTGATGAAAAAAAAAATGATTTTTAATTATGAAAAAATATAAGGAAAAGTCTGCTCAAGATCAGCCTAGCGTTAAAAATAGTTTAAAAAGTCAAACTTAGCAAATTTTTTGAAAAAAATTTAAAGTGTGCGACCTTTAGAAATCAACATTTTTTTGCTTTAGGCGGTAAAACGATATGGAAGATGAATATCGTCAAATTTTTAATATTTTTTATCAAAAAGAACACTCAAAAAGAAACATTTTGAAAAAAAAAACTTGATGTGGTCCATTTTTCGGAAAGTTATGGGCATTTGAAATAAAAGATATCGATTTTTTTCGAATTTCGAAAAAAAATCGTGTCTCGTAAATGTATGGGTGAAAAAATTCGAAAAAAATCAAGTGAAGTTCTTTGAATAGGTACAACAACAGAAAAAAATTTGAGCCGAATAAAAATATAAAAGATGCAAAAGTGCTTGAGTTCAGCTGGAATACCTCATATATATATATATACACACACACACACACACACACACACATATATATATATATATGTATCTTCAAAAATAATAAAGGTAACTGCGATTGAGCAAATATTATATTTTCCGTTTGGAGAACACGCGCAAACATGAACCGTATGAAATTTCGTTTTCAATGAATATTACAGAAAACGCGCACGGTGCAAAGGATACGAGAAAAAATACACAATTAAAACGTAACGAAAACAATGTTCTAACGACCGAAATTTGTTCACTGTCCATTTTAACAGGACGGGGTTCACATTCTTCACAAGGAGACGCCTTCCGAGAACACATTCGATGAGATATCCGTGAAGGTTCCAACAGTGAAGGTTAATATGTAGTGATTGAGAGGAATAAGCCGTGTTAAAGCCTGTTATGTGTATGTTTATGCCTGCACTTTTTTTAAATAATAAAAGTAATTTCGATTGAGCAAATATTGTATTTTCCGTTCGCAGATCGGGTACAAATATAAACCGTTCGCTACTTCGTTTCCGGTGAGTATTTCGGAATGTTCGTAGGTGCAGACAAAGACGAGCAAAAATCGACGAATTGGAAATAATGAGAAAAGTGTTCAAATCGCCGTAATCTTTTCACTTTGCACTTTAGCGGACCTGGAAATTGGGCGCCAAAACAGAGGAGGATATCTACCGCGTGCGTATATGTGGGGGAAGAGCAACCTCGTTTTCTTAATTAAATTAGTTTTTCAATTTATTTCTTTGCTATTTCTTTTTATCTTTGTCCATCAGAGACCAATCGATGAGAAGTTTAAGACGCATGTATCTAAGAAGTTTAATATATTGGGATTGAATATACGGAGTTAAAGCTCTTTACGTAGATGTTTATGCGTGTGTGTGTGTTTTCTTATAGCAAGCCGAGCAACGGTCAAACGATTTGTTTGACGACTATAAGAAGGTAAATGCATACAACATACCTATATAGACATACAAATGTATAAATATAAAACTGGCGACTAACATCGTTAAGTACATTCGCGTAAAACCGCCGATATAGGTGCCACTTGCCTTTAAAAACGTTTTCAATCAAATCTCTGACAGCGGCTGTCACCCAGTACACGAAGGTGTGATGTGTTCATTATATGATGAATAGAAAATAAAACTTGAATGAAAATAATCGACTACTATACTCGGGAGGCCCTTAAATATTTATGTATTTAATAAAACGATTTATCAAGTACCGCGTTCGACCTTGTTCAACACGATAGTTTTTCTTCCAATTTGTTGCTCCAACCATCGTATGAGGAACTCACACGAACTTGACGATGGCAAATTTTAGAGATATTTATTGAACCGACAAGTTTTCGTGTGGCAGACACCGCCCACGTAAGTGGATTTGTATCCACTTTGTGTAAAGCATTTATGCTTTTAAGTGGATTTGCCTCCTTTTTGCGAATAAACTGATTTTTTCACCGTAAGGAAGTCTTTTCTCCTCAAAATTTTCGAAAATAGTAATGTTGGGAAATGTTTTTTCGAACAATGGTAGAATTTCTTTTTTCGCCTGAACCTTTGAAGGTCTCTATAAGTATGCAGGTTGCAGAAGGGGTCACCATTTTCCATTTCCCGTTGAAAGTATTTCTCTTTCGTGAAAAACTTCGAATAACGGTAATTTCGTTAAGATCTGTGAAAAATGTTTTATAAATCAGGTTCATTGAGCGTTCTTTTTCGATGTTATACCCATATGAAGTTGATTTTCGCTCATTACTTTTATCAAATAAATTATTTAATTGGTCGAATAAATAGGGCACACTTTTTGAGGAAATTCAGGACAAATGACAAAATGTTACCATTTGCTTCATATTTATACAGTAAATTCTTTGTCATGTGCTGAACGCACTCTCCAAATTTGAAAAAGATCGTCTACAGTGTTTCTATAAAATATACAATTGAAGATACATTTTTAAGGGGCTATACCAGTGTGAACGCTGAAAATTTGTGTGATTATCGGGAATTTTTTGGAAGAATAGTACTCAATCAAATGTATCGGAAAATTGAGAATATATTTGGCGATATTTGACCTACATTACATAATTTTTTCATAGAAAAATATTAAGATCCAAGCAACTTATGCGCTGCCTTCGGAGGAGCCAAAAAACAAGTTCCTCCACTGCTGACATCATTCCGGCCGATTGAGTAGTCGAAACAGGAAAAGGAAAAACTGTCGTTAAACTGGAAGGTATTTTCTGTACAACGACGTAGGATTTTCGAAAAATAAGGCGTAGTTGTGAAAAAGGTCTGTTTTCTTGCCTATAAAATGGTCATTTTTTTCAATGCCAAATCGTCAATTTTCATCAAATCAAAAGTATCCTACGTCATTGTAGAGTAAATATATTCAAGAGTACTTAGTTCAAATTTCAATTCAATCGGATAATTACTCTTTGAGTTACAATGTTAGCAAGTTTGAAAAATCTCATTTTGCGAAAAACGCGTTTAAAGATTTAACTGGGGCATTTTATACCTACGAGCGGTTGCTCTTTAGAAGGCTGCCATTTCGGGAGTATTAGAGATACGGCCTTGAAATTTTTACAGGATATTCTTGAAAGTATAAAGTGTCGAAAAAGGTAAAAAATCGATTTTTTTGAAAGTGTCACACTAGTATAGTCCCTCAACATAACATCAGATGACATAAGGGGTACATAATCACACTGATGACAAAATTGTTACAATGTACGAGTGATTTGACGGCTTCGCATAACATTTTAAACATTGTTCACACTTTCTCATGCGTAAAACTGCCATTCGGCGATAAATGTAGGCATCTCCCTATTTTGTAAAATGTATTTTCAATTATAAATTTCATGGAAACGGTGTAGACGATCGATGTAAAATTTAGAGGGTACCTTCAGTAAATGATAAAGAATTTACCGTATAAATTTAAATCAAATGCTAATATTTTGTCGCTTGTCCCGAAACGCCTTTTGCGTGACATTTTCTTTTGCAACCCTAGCACTACATGTCTAGAGTAACACTTTATTTTCATTTTTATTATACCCTGATTTGACGCTCGTATCGACAGCAACGGGAAATTCACCGCACAAATTTGCATTATTACAGCTTATCAACGCCGCTTATCCATAAAAGTCATCAGCAATGGAGCTCGTCAAAAATGTGCGACAAAAAGAGGACAGGAGGACATATACCGGATTTCGCTAAACATCGACCGTTGTATCCACCCACGATACTCACCGACCCAATCATCAGGATTTTCATCAATTAAACGATCATATTCTCCTCCAGTTTGTATGCGATGTTTATTGTTCTGTAGGATTGATTAAGAATCATGATTATTACCAACATTTTTTGATAATTTTTTTTTGAATAATGCGATAATATTCCGCCTCATCACGTCTACAGAAAAAAAGAGCAAAAGGGAGAGAGCAGCAGGTGGAAAAGCGAAAGCGAGCAAATGACGAGAGAATTGAGAAAATTGTATGTTTTCGCGATTTTGTGCCACCCAATTTTCCATCCATCCAAAATTTTAACGGAGAACGAAAATACTTGGAGAGGCCCGCGATGATTGTAGTCCTTGTAAACGGAATACCATTTACCAAAACTGGCAGTTACTGTGGAAAAGCGCGTCTTCGCGATCTCGCCGTGACAGTTTAATTTTGTGGTCCGGGCGTGCAAGCTGTTGTTTCAGGGAGAATATGAGCCTTGAATATCGTATATATGTACGTGCGGCAACGAACGAGGCCGGATGGTGGCTTGTCCTCCGGCGAAATCGGCAATTTACGGAAATTCCTGCTTTTTCCCCAAAGCGGAAATTACAGGGTCCTAAAGTAGAGTTTCATGAAGGTTGACCGGGCGGGCGGTCAACCGTTTTTCGCTAAAAACCTCTTTGGTGTACGGCGAGAAACGCCGAACGTCCAGGCACTGAACACCGTCACAAAAGAACACGCGTCTCGTTCCCTTACACCCGACGTTCGACCGGATCGATCGTTCCATCGTATTCGACAAAGACCTTAGGGGTATCCAGGCCTAGAAAGAATTTTCGTATACCTTTACGCGGGTCTATGAGTATCGAATTATTTTGGAGCAGTTGTCTCATAGTCTGCGCAAATACAGGAGCTTTGGCTTTATCCTATCATTAGTCCTATGTTTATTCTATGATTGATGGAAGGAATTTTCGATATATAAAATTTTTTAAAACGGTGCGTGTTCAAAGTGAGAGTCTAGATTTTTGCGAAAAAAATATATACTTTTCGTTTATCAAATCGACAGTATGCACCGGGAAGAGAATCTTCGACCAAATACTATATATTTACATCTAGAAAGAGCCTTAAAAAATTCAGAAGGATCGATGCTGTAGTTTTTGCGGTATTTTTGAAAAAAATCGAACAGGTTTCATTAGCATATTAGCTTATCCTATGATTGAAGGGAGAAAATGACAAAATATTGAATTTAAAAAAAAATGGTGCGTGTTCAAAGTGAGAGTCTAGATTTTTTCGACAAAAATTTATATTTTTCGTTTACCAAATCGACAGTATGCACCGGGGAAAGAAATTCTTCGACCAAATACTATATTTTTACATGTAGAAAAAGGCCTAAAATTTTCAGAAAGATCGATGCTATAGTTTTTGAGATATTTTGCTCGCCGACTCTGAAAACGTGCTTTCGAGAAAAAGGCGTTTAAAGTTTCGAACAACGCTCCGAGCCTTCCGACGGGCGTCAACATAACAGTCTATAGATCTGTCAATTTTTATCCGATCACCTCAGAATTTTCCGGGAACATTTATAAGATGATATATTGTCAAAATTTATTGGTTTAAAAAAAGTGATTCTCCGACTTTTGCTACTAGCCATAATCCCTCAAATATTTATACCTTTATATCACACGCTACAGGCGGAAGTTCACAAATTTTCAATCAGCACCAAAAGTTAAATATCTCGGCAAAAAGATTATCCGAGTTATACAAAACAAGCTCCATCATTTTTATTTATCCTCTGCTACTATATTACTTACTTGCTAACCATGGGTATGGTTTTCAGCGATTTTCTTACTCTCATGTCGGTGCGTGTCATTATTTCGGAATGGCCATATAAATTCCCTCTTAAAGGGACTGGTAAGGGACGAGATTTATCTCCAATTTGATTTAAAAAATGTCCACTGAGAGAAAAGTGTAAAGTATTTAGAAAAAACGCGCATGGTAAAAGAGAGCATAGTCGAATTCCCTATAGTTTATTGTCACCGCAATCATAATATGGGTAACATAATATGGCTATAAGCGAAAAATATATCTAAACATGCAACTTTAGTGGCGTGCTCGACTATCTATTATCCCCGAAAAGACTACTAACTATTCTAAAAATATTAACTGAATTAACTATATCGATATTATAAGGTCTTTCACAGTAGTTAATAATTATTTCAGGGATACTAGATTTAAAAAACACACTACCAAAACGGCATGATTAGATAGACGCTTATAGTTGTGTTAACCATATTATGACTGCGGTGTCAATGAGCTATAGGCAATGTAACTATTTCCACTTTTACCATGGGCGTTTTTTTAAATAAATACTATGGACATTTTTCTTAGTGCAACTTTGTACTATTTATATGCTTAACATTAACACTTGTTGAGTATAAATTATGACAAGATCTTACGAAAACTGACTATACGAACAACATTATGGTAATCTTATAGTGAAGACGTAAATCATTTGTGGACCGTGTCAATGAAGTAGAGACAGCGGTAACGCGCTATGATCGTTATGGATATATCAGCGCATTCAGTTATCAGTTTTTTTAATTTAATATTTCGAAAACCATTGGGCGGCGCCAAAGTCCGCTTAAGCAGTGACATATATTATCAAAAAGACAATCTGTCCAAAATTCCACCTATATCAGAGGTAACAGTTATTCGAAATTGCAGCTGGAACTACTTTTATCCGTTTTGCCAAACCTACGATCAAAATAACATAAGTACACGGTAGCATAGTGGCAGCGTGCGTCATGTAGATAGGTAGGTCGTAGGTTCGAATCCATGTTCAGGGGAAATATTTTCATCGATAAGAATCATTTCAGAAGATAAGGGAATTACAAATTATGATAAACAACTATACAGGTAGTACTGTCAATTCAGAACTTTTTAATTTTTTAATTTATGCAATATGATATACATTTAATAGAAATATCATTCAATATGGTAAAAGTCACTATTATTTGATAGCGTAAGGAAATATCCATTTGATGAAAACCTACTATATTATATAGCATTGAATAATCAACGCATGCTTGAAAGAGTGTTGGTCGCGCTTAACATATGCGCATAGTTAGCACTACTGCTAAAATATCATAAGCAGTACTATATTTTAGGCCGTAACCATGACTATAAAATATTGTACTCCCCTCAGGGTAATATAAAATATGGTTGAAATATGGTTGAATTAACATACATTTCTCTCAGTGGACATCTGATTTTTTCGGCCCCATGATTCAACTTTATGGCAAGTACTGCATTTTTCGGAAATCCACTGTGACTGAAGTACTATGGAGTTTAGAACAAAATACATAGGATGCCAAAAAACTAAATTGAAAAAAATTTCTCTCGTTAGACTTTGAAAAATTGCCGGATTTTTATTCTTACGACTGACCTGAGTCCAAAAATCACACGAAACCGGTGATGACACTTTCTGTTATATATTTATATAGATTCTGACACAGAAAAAATAGTTTCCACTTCGTTAAATGGCAAACGATTCGTTTTTATATCTATTACTCGGCAGTTATGCTTTTTTTCTTCTTTCTTCGACTTGCAACACTCATTTCCGCCCATAATTCATTTCCAATATATATATATATATAAAGGTAGGACAGTGTGGTCCGGGCTACGCACATCCCTCCGAGACGGTCCCTTCAAACAGTCGATTCAATTACGGCCTTCGAAAATGGAAGTTCCGTGTGGGAGACACTAGACCTCTGGTAGCTGCTGGTGGCCGGTTACTCAACCTAGTATTAGCGAGTGAGAGCAGCTAAAGATGAAGAGAAGAAGGACAAAGTGCGGCACGGGGCAGGTTTGGGGACGTCTAGAGAGGCTATAAAAGATTTTCCAGCGTTGCACCTTGCGGTGTAATTGCCGGAGCGGCAAGATACGGTCGCCCGTGCGAGTGCCGGAGAGCACTCTTCAAAGACTGTCGGAGGGTCGCAGCGTGGCTCTATGCGAGCTTCTTTTGCGGGGAGCCTATAATCTGGGACAATTACGCGGTTGGCCCTCGCTCATTGTCTCGCTCCGGTCCACATTTAGAAACTTCACCGAGCGACCTGGAGTAAGAAAAATAACCGAATTAGGGACGCGAGCGTCTTTGGACTATACTTTTCGGATACGAATGCTGCGCGTGTCGTCTGCGTTCTTTCACCCTTAACGGTGCTCCGAAGCCTGAATACATAGAGGATATTCCACGCCATTCCACCTAGCCCGTGACCCCGACAAATTTTTATTTTCCTGATTTCTTTTTGGAAAATTGTACCCCATAAAAGGAGTATCCACACTAATTTATAGATATGTAAGTTTTCTCTTCCAGGAGTCATAGTTTGACAAAAAATGGCGATTTCGAAAGTTTTGAAAAGTTTAAGCGCTGATAACTCCTGAATTAATTGAGATATCGACAAATGTCGATGTAAAACTGTTTTTCACTTTGAAGCATACTTTCATTTCAAAATATGAAAACAATTATCAATTATCAATGTCGACGTTTCTTTTTGCATTTAAAGTGAACATTATTTTTTTAAAAGATGATCGCCTTTTCCAATTTTTTTCAAAAAATTCTCTAAAACAGACTGGCCCATGTTGTGATTTTTAAGACTAGTCTCATCGTGGGTCCATTTTTCCTTATATTTTTTTTTGAATCCATCATATTTTTTGAGAAATTTTTTTTTCATTTTCATCTTCATTAATGCTATTAATGATTTTGCCATTTCCAATTCGGCTTCGACAAGCCTGAAACGGTTTATTTTTTATTTGTGCTGAATACAACGAAAAAAAATAATAATAAAAAAAAGGTTTGTGATCACAATGACAAAAATATTCTCATTTTCAATATGATTAATTAAAAAAAAAAATAGAAGGAAAAATAGGCCTATGATGAGGCTAGTCGTAAAAATCATAGAATGGGTCACTCTATTTTAGAAATTTTTTCGAAACAGCTTAAAAAAGACAATCATCTTTTAAAAAAATAGTTTTCACTTTGGAAGCAAAAAAACCTTGACATTGATGATTGATCATTTTTTCATATTTTGAAACGATAGTATGCTTCAAAGTAAAAAACAGTTATACATCGACATTTGTCGATATCGCAATTAGTTCAGGAGTTATCAGCGTTTAAACGTTTTCAACACTTCCAAAATCGACGTTTTTTGGAAGATTACAACTCTTAAAAAAGAAGAGATAAAAATCTAAAAATTGGCCTGGATATTCTTTTCGTGGGGTACAATTTTACAAATAGGGAAAATCAAAAATGGTCGGGGGCACGGGCTAGGTGAAATGGCGTGGAATGTCCCATAGGTATCAACAGGATACGATTTCTTACGATATTATTCATTCGAAGGGCAGGGGGGGGGGAGGTTGGAAGATCAAGAGACTGGTGTGCTTAGGCGTATCGAATTGTGATGATGAGAGGGTGGCCTGAATCCAAAAAGCGACGATCGTTCGAGCCTCGTCGAAATCACAAATTTCATGGTGATTTACGAAAATTGAGGTATCCTTCGAATCGTCTCGTCCTGCTGTTTCCAGACATACGTCGCGTATACACGTGAACACGCAGCTTCGAAGGAATCTTCCGGGAAGAGAAAATATCCGAGATTTTTCGAATTCTGGTAGTGCGAAAGCCCTTGGGTAGCATTATGAAAATTTGCCAGGCCACGCGCTCCGGAACCCTTCGATGCCTTATTAACGCGTTGCTTAATATCGATAGTTTCTACATGATGCCACTTTGTTTTTGGCATACAACCCGATATTACGTCCGGGGGATCGTTCCATACGCACAAAATCTCGAAAGTTTATTTATACGTAGGTGAGAACTAGTCAGGGGAACCGGCGACTTCAACCCAATAATTTCGATAACTACTGCTCGTCTATCTGTAGGTAAGCAGTTTTTTTCTTCCCTAGGATCATCTATTCCCTCAACGGGCCTGTGTATTGTCTAGATCTATAATAAATGTCTAATGATCGATTAATAAGGGCGGGACTAAACATTTCAGAGGTCTTCTTAATCAGATCACAAGGAACATCACATGTGTGTCCGCCTTGGATTTTGGTGAAATTCATGAATGTAATAAAGTATTGAAAACTATTGGACACGTATTTTTGTTTGGCGATAGAAAAACGGGTTTAAGGGGGGAACCACCCCTTAAGGAAAAGGTGAGGCCAAGGTGCATTTTGCACATCCACAGGCAGTCCACCGACCGGAATGAAACAAAAACCAAAATTCTTTTGATGTAAAGAGATGAAAAATCTACTCTAGAAGTATTGAACAAACATCAAATTAAGGAGTCACACGGCCTTTCTCTGAAAGGCCGTTTTCCCCCTTAATGCCGTTTTCCGCCGTAAAAAAATACGTATCTAAAGGTTTTCAATGCTTCATCACATATATGACTTTCAAGTAAATCGAAGGCAGACCCCTAAGTGATTTTCTTTGTCAGAACAAGTTTCTGTGATATGTGTTAGCTATCGGTCTCCGGACTGTGCCTCATTAAACGTCCCAACGAAAATTGATTATATTTGAAGAAATGGCTTACATAAAATGTATTTCAAGCATACTTCTAATTTCAAATGAACTTTGCATCGAGATACAGAGATATGGTTTAGTAGAGCATTTATGCATCGACAAAATAATTTGTTAGATATTTATTAAATAAATGTATTAAAAAAATGTATTAAATAACGGTATTAAATGAGCTCATAAAAAAAAATTAAATATATTTATTGAATAAACGTTTAGTGGGCGGGACAAGAGTGCGCCGTAGCTTAAATTTTGGCCGAGACCATCGCGTCTTTCAGTTTCTGTAACTGAGGATAATCTTAAAATCCGAACCTCCTAATTTTTTATAAAAATCCAGTTACTAATATGAATTCTGAGGCCTTATTTCGGATTTACTATTTTATGGCAATGAGGCTCGAAATTGTGCGTCGAAGGACCAAAAACAAAAATATTTCTCGATGAAATAAAGTTATCGGACTGGAATAAAATACAATTAGAGTCCAAAATGCATTTTCATATTAGAAGCAGTATTCTTTCGATGACAAATGTAAAATGTGAAAGGTTAAAAATAAAATTCTATGGTAATGAGTAATTGCCATTAAATGTTTATTTACTTTATGAAAGAAACATTGAAGAAATCAAACGTTTGCCTAATTAAAATAAAACATTTATTTTTGTCAAATAAATACATTTTCTTTCGAACCTCTCACAATCAGAGATGGCATCACTTGTGACGTTTAGTTCTACTAAGTATACACTAGGGGAATTAATTCTGGACACTTTTAATAGAAATTTGCTTTTTTATACTCACGCAAGAAATGTATATTCTGCTACGTCGAAATTATACCCTGAGAGAAATGTATAGTAACTTCAAGCATACGTCAACCATATTTTATATTACCCTGAGGGGGCAATAATATTTTATAGTCTATATTTTACTGCCGAAAATAATATAGTACATCTTATGATATTTTAGAAGTTGTGTTAACAATGCTCATATGTTAACCGCAGCCAACAATCTTTCAAACATACGTTGATTGTCAATGCTATATAATATAGTAGCTTTTCATAAAATGGATATTTCCTTACACCATCAAAAAATAGTGATTCTTACCATATCGAATGGTATGTCTACTAAATGTATATAATATTTCATAAAAACAAAAATTCCAAAATTTTCAGTTGAGAGCGTACTACCTGTATGATTGTTTATCATGATGTTTATTCCCTGACCTCCTGAAACGATTCCTATCGAAGAAAATATTTCACCTACATGGATATTCGAACCTATGACCTACCTATCTATATTTACGCACGCTGCCACTATGCTACCGGGGACTTATGTTACTTCGGTCGTAGATTTGGCATAACGGATCAAAGTAATTCCAGCTGCAATACTGAATAACTGTTACCTCTGATATAGGTCGAATTTGGCACAGATTGCTTTCTCGATAATATATGTCACTGCTTAAATGGATTTTTTGGCGCAGCCCGATAGTTTTCGAAATATCGAATTCGAAAAACTGATAAATGAATGCGCTAATATATCTATATCGATCATAGCGTGCCACCGCTGTCTCCATTTTATTGACACGTTCCACAAATGATTTACGTCTTCACTATAAGATTACAATAATGTTGGTCGTATAGTCACTTTTCATAAGATCTTTTAACAGTTTATACTCAACAAGTGTTAATGTCAACCATATAAATAGTACAAACTGGCACTGAGAAAAATGTCCATAGTATTTATAATATAAAGAAAAACGCCCATGGTAAAAGTGGGCATAGTAAAATTCATATAGCTTATTGCTACCGCAATCATAATATCGTTAACACAACTATAAGCGTCTATCTAATCATGCCGTTTCGATGGTGTTTTTTTAATCTAGTATTCCTGAAATAACTATTAACTACTGTGAAAGACTTTACAATATCGATATAGTTGATTCGGTTCATATTTTTACAATAGTTAGTAGTAATTTCGGAGTTAGTACACTGTAAAAAATTTCTGTATAAAAATTAATACACAAGTGTAGGAAGTTTTTATGCGGATACCGCTTATGAAATTTCAGATACGACTTTGAAAATCCAAAACAGGTTATTTGAAAAATGAAAGTGTAGCTCCGTAATATTAATATACTTGTGCGTTTAAAAAATAATGCACGTGTAAAGAAATAATCACATCCATGTATATTAAAATCAAGAACCATTTGCTGATATCAATATACGAGTGTATATTAAATTCAAGAACCATTTGCTGATATCAGCATACGGGTGTGTATTAATTTCACAGAGCCAAAGTATTACCTTTAATGTACACTGTAAAAAGCTTCTGTATAAAAATGAATACACAAGTGTATGATGTTTTTATGCAGACGCCGTTTATGAAACTTTAGATAATATTTTGAAAATCCAAAGCAGGTTATTCTAAAAATAAAAGTGTAGCCCCGTAATATTAATATACTAGTGCGTTTGAAAAATAATGCATGTGTAAAAAAATGTTCACAAACATGTATATTAAATTCAAGAACCATTTGCTAATATCAACATACGGGTGTATATTAAAATTACTGATCCTAAGTATTAAGTTTATTTCAGAAATTGATAATTAAGCCCACTGAAAATGTGACTCGTATTTATCCTCCTCGACGGGAGCTAGAGATAAAAAAAGATGGTTTTTGTGAAATTTCTTCCTTCACACCTGGCGGCGTAAAAAGGGAAAAATAATTTCCTTCCGGATAGGCAAGTTCAAGAACTGCAACTCTGGCGTGGATATGGAGAGGTAACGAATTTGTGACACTCTCCGACACGTGCACGAGTTGCAAACGCGTCTGTTTTTCCTAGGCCGATCGTAGCCGGTGGTCGGCTTATATCTCCGACCAAAGCTGCGAGTGGCTACGGGAAAGTGCGGAACAAGGCGCCGTCCCTCGGTTGCTACGCGAACTACGCGCGACCATCGGTTGTCGCGAGCGGCCGAGGTGGATTGAGCGCGTTTTGTATTTGCAATACTCTGTTTTGTATATTTGGATTAATATACAACTGTTGTAATCTTTAATTTAAGGCACGGGTTGATGTAACACATTTTCCATAAATTTGCAAACTTTTCTTGGAAATTCCATGTTGCATCTATTAAATTCTATATCCACGTTAGAATTTCATGTTCCTGTTTTAAATTGACGATACAAGTGTTTCAAATTTAATTTCATCTACTGAGTTCGTAAAATTCAATTGTCTTGTATCTTAAACGTATTGTAAATTTCATATATTTTTTTACAGTGTAGATAGTCAAACACGCCACCAAAGTCGCATGTTTACGTATACTTTTCGCTTATAGTTGTGTTAACCATATTATGATTGGGATGACAATGAACGATAGGAAATTTGACTATACTCTCTTTTACCATGCGCGTTTTTTTTATAAATACTGTACACTTTTCTCTCAGTGTACTGTAACGTTTTTACTTGAATCTATGATGTTTCTACTTAATATTTTCCTTGATAACCCTACATTGATAAGCATAGTAAATGCAAGTGATTAGAACGTAAAAATAATCAATAAATGCGAAATAATAAAAAAATGAAAATGTCTAGAATGAATTCCGATCGTGTATAATTTTTCAATTCAATATCAAACAAAAGTCTAGTAGACCGAGGAACGAACAAAATGTTATTTCATGCCAACCAACTATTTTTCTGATCGTACGTCGCAAGATTCTGAGCCGAACAACCTGGTAACGTGCTTGAGAATCGATTATCCGGGTAACCGCATAAATTCATGCGAGAATGAAACGAACCACTCTGTAAACGAACAGGTAGAGAAAAGGGAGAGTGAGAGAGAGAGAGAGAGCAAGTAGGAGGAAGTAGGTGTTGTACTACCCAACATTCAACTGCTAACTCCAACGTATGAACAACGTTGAAATAATTCCTCGACTTGTCTACATTTACCATCAGCTTGGACATATTAGCGCTTTTTAATTAAACGCGTTTGAAATTCTCGCAGCAACAAAAGAGGAGTTTCGACAAAAAGGGGCAGGTGTGCCAAAGTCAACGTATCATGTATATGTAGATTGAAAGGAGAGAAAAAGGATCACGACCCTTTAGCCACGTGTGGTATGACTCGAGAATTCCAAGGGGACGCTCACCCTTTTGGTTGCACCTAAATTTGCTTTCATTATACGTGACGTTACGAAGGGAAAAATATTTCCATACACCCCAATCGGTGGAATCGGGTTGAAGTTTGCATCGTTGGAATGCAACGAAGATTCCTTTTCATTCACTATTTCCATTAGTATCCAATATCATATTCAGCACATTCAGGATGACGTTGAAGCTTTCATCGATGGAGGGCAAAGGCATTTTTTTTTTCATTTTTTCTTTTTCATCGGTGTCCGGAGACTTTATTTAGCAAATTGAGGCCGTATGTTTCTGATAAGTATACGTAGAAACGTTTGAGCGCTTTTCACAGCTTAAATGAGACGAAAAAATAGAGTAATTAAAAATAATTAATTTTCGTTGCGTTCCAACGATGCAAATTTCAACATCGTTAGGTGGGACTGTGCACTGATTCGCACTTCACGTTTTTTCCGCTGCTTCAAATCGCTTCGGCAACTTTCAATACGGAGGATCGATCGTAATTTTCTCAGGATGCGACAAATCGTTTGGTACGTCGGTCGAACAAATTTGGATTGTCCATACAGTTTCAAAATGGAATTAGTTTGTCTATCTATAATTGGACCAGTCTTCAAGCATTTGTGCAGGTTTATTAAAGTTAAGGCTACTCTAGAGGCCGAAAAAATAGGCTTTTTGGGTATTTTTTTCCAGAACTACAAAATCAATCGAGATTATAAAAAAGGGTGTTGATCATACATATCAGTTACTGTATACAATAATTTTTTTGAAGCGATTCATTTCAAAATGGCGGCTGTGCAGTGTTTTTGCGATGACGTCTCTGTTTGAGGCTACACTATACCCATTCTTATCGATCGTCTGGCGATCACGAGAATAACATCGCGCGAATTTGAATAACAATGCTGTACAGTCGAATTAGACGCGCCACCTTTTCAATGACGCATGAACGCGACTCTTATGTAAATTAGCTTTTTCTGCGTTGTCACAATATTGGGAGAATTTAACGATCCATTTAACCCATTTACATACGTATCATTAATAACACGTACAAGAATTTGCCCTGTATATTAAATATGTACGCGTGTCCTGTTTCGTAATCGTATGATCGACTCAGGGCGAATATGAAGATTAGACCTTTCAACCCAACATAGTGACTCCTCTCATAGGACCGACCAAAATTTCGAAGTTTCGGGCTCGACTCGAATAACTGGATTAAGGGGCTATACCAGTGTGACATTTTCAAAAAATCGATTTTTTGCCTTTTTCGACAGTTTATACTTTCAAGATTATCCTGTAAAAATTTCAAGGCCGTATCTCTAATACTCCCCGAATGGCAGCCTTCTAAAGAGCAACCGGTTGTGATATAAAATGCCCCAGTTAAATCTTTGAACGCGTTTTCCTCGAAATGAGATTTTTCCAATTTACTCACATTGTAACTCAAAGAGCAATTGTCCGATTGACTTGAAATTTGAACTGAGTACTCTTGAATATATTTATTCTACAATGACGTAGGATATTTTTGATTGAATGAAAATTGACGATTTGCCATTGAAAAAAACGACCATCTTATAATGAAGAAAACAGACCTTTTTCACAACTACGCCATTTTGTTAGATTTTCATATTTTTCGAAAATCCTACGTCATTGTACAGGAAATACCTTCCAGTTTAACGACAGTTTTTCCTTTTTCGTTTTCAGTGACTCAATCGGCCGGAATCATGTCTGCAGTGGAGGAACTTCTTTTTGGCGCCTCTGAAGGCAGCGCGGAAGTCACTTGGACCTCGATATTTTTCTATGAAAAAATTATGTAATATAGGTTAAGTATAGCCAAATATATTCTTAATTGTCCGAAACATTTAATTGAGTACTTTTCTGCCAAAAAATTCCCGAAACCACCCAAATTTTCATCGTTTACACTGGTATAGCCCCTTAATGCAAAAAGGTTGCGTGCTTCAGGCCGAGCCTATGGGCCTGTATCGCAAAAAATGTAAATTTGCAGGACATTCGCAAATCCTCTTTCCCAGTCTGATCTCTCGCTACGTGCGGACTTCCTGGTATTTTGTGGCGACCGGAATATTTCCGCGTCCCGAGGACCAGCTTGTCGGGTTGCGTTTTTTCTCTCCCGTTTTTTTTTACTTAGCGGGCACCGTACAACCATCCAAGGGATCAAGGTTTATTAGCATCAAAGCATCAAAGAAGCGGACCGTTATATATAGTTCAGGGGTATTAAAAAAAGGCACTACAACTTTAGCTGCGGTTGCCCATGTAGAAGTAAAGATAGGCCTCGAATAGCTGCATTCAGAATCACGATTCTTCCGTACGCTGGACCTCGAGAGAAATTATTGGGACATTCCCTAGCAATAGCGGACGCGATTTTTTTTTGTACCATAAATAAATTCAATCTTTTCGGCTCCCTTTGTCGGCCGCGCGATACTTTCGGAGGATCCTCTCGGCTTGCTTGACAAAAAAAAAGTGTTCCGTTGGAGAACTCAAGCGACCTAGATCGGAGCTGCTACGCTCAAAGTTTTGTCAAATTCATCAGATTTCCGTATTGTATGAATTCGATTATGTGAATTCTAAAAATACGTGTCTTCGTATAATTACGAGATTTTATTTAAGGTAGAGCCCGCTCTTGATTTCTATAGATTTTGCTCTTATTTGAATCAGACATCGTTCATATCATTATGCATGTTTGAGTGAAATTTCAGAACAGTCGATTATTTACATTGAGAGATATCAGGTTTTAAAATTGCAACTTCTAACACTGCAGGGTCTGCATTGACCGAAAGTCAGGTCACATAATTCGTCGTACCATTCTATTGTGTTTATAAATTTTGACAAAATAATTATGTTCAGATAGCAAACTAGTCAGGGAAAGAGTGATAAAAGTTTGGATTGCCTTTGCTATTCAGTTTTGCTAAAAACGTTCAGTAAAGACAGAATAATTGTCCGTAAAAAACATTTGTCCCCTATAATAAAGAGACATATGGCAACACCGCAGAACAGTATTGTTCAATATTTCGAGAAAAAAAATGTATCGCGTTGCCAAAGATAAAAACTTTTATCATATGAAACGTTTTTGCGTTGAAAATATTAATATTTTATGTTGTTTATGTTATCTTTATGAACAAATAAAAGTGTTGGTTAATTCATAACTAATTTAAAACTTTGTTCGATTTAAAATTACTTCTAAATGAAAATGTGTGTTGTAGTATTATTTTAAATATGCCGCGCAAACTTACGTTATCGGATACGTGGAACGATGCGGTGATGCTATATGTCTTCTTGTTATAGGGGACCAATATTTGTACGGAAAATTATTGTCTAAATTTCAATGCAGGCCCTGCAATGTTAAGAGTTGCAAATTTAAAACTCATTATGTCCTAATCTAAATAGTCGACTGTTCTGAAATATCATTCAAACATGCATAGTGATATGAATGAAGTCTGGTTAAAATTTGAACCAAATCTATAGAAATCAAGAGCGCGCGCTCGTTTTACCTTAACCCCTTCGTTGGCAGAGAGAATTCGACAAAAAGTGCCCAGAATGGCAGGAAAAATTTTCCTGCCATTTTGCCATCCTGCAAATTTGAACTATGGGGGTTTTAAGGGTGCTGATTACGAATCTGAACTCAAAATTCAGAAATTCACAATGACGAACAAATATGGCGACTGAAAATACAAATAATACAGATTAATTTAGATGAAACTCAGTACTCAACCTTCATATATTTCCCCCTATTTATTGTATGATCCTTCATGTTATTGAATTCACTATGAAAAATTCCTTCATTTTGAGTTCAGCATCATACTCAGCATCCCCGAAAACCCCCGAGTACCAAGATTTATCCAAATCGAGCTGTTTTTGCACTTTCGTCCGCCATATTAGATCCACTATTAATTTTTTTTGAATTTTGTGCTCAGATTCGTAATGAGCGACCTCGAAAATGCCAGAGTACCAATTTTCATCTAAATCGAGTAAAATTTTCAATTTTGGTCCGCCATTCTAGCGCTGCCATTTTGAATGTTTAAATTTTAAGTTCGGATTCGTAATAAGCGACCTCAAATATCCCGGGATACTAATTTTCATCTAAATCGAGTAAAGTTTTTGATTTTTGTCCGCCATATTGGCGCCGCCATTTTGAATTTCCAAATTTTGACTTTAAATTCGGATTCAGCGAGCCCGAAAACCCCCTAGTTAGGCTTCGATTTCAAATCAGAGCAAGTTAAAAAGGGAAATAAAGGTAGACGCACTATTGCGTCAATGCCAAACAGGACATGGAATTATTTGACGCACTATTGCGTCAATGCCACTGAAGGGGTTAACTTCACTTGGTGTGAGATGCGAAACGGCAAATCGACATTTCACCCCCGCACCGACTACTTAGAGCTCGGAAATTTTTCAAACGTGCATCTGAGAGGTGACAAAGCATGAATAAACTTAAAAAAGAAAATTTATATACATAATAAAATATCTGGACCTTATGTAACGCTGTCATTAACGCCTTTATAACACTAACAAAAACTTCAGAGTTCTAGTAAAATCAATTGAATACTGAAAAGTATAAAATAATGTACCAAATCACCAATAAGTGACTATAAACAAAAGATTGGGGCGCTCAAAATTTAGATACAATCTTCAAGTTACATAAATCCGTTCACATATCAACTGTATTGAATTTACCGTAAAACGACCTTGCATTTATTTAATAAATAAAAATCCTGAAAGTGAGTATAAACGTGTGATAATAATTTATCTAATTACCATTGGGCCAAATTAAATACGGTTAATGAAACTTGACGGATTCAATGTATTAAGCATTAAAAAAATTGAGTCCCCAAAGCTTTCATTTATAGTAACATTTAGGTGACTCGGTAAAAAAAATGTACTTTTTAGTACATTGAACAAAAGCTTGTATGAAGAAAAAATTCACATATAAATTTTAGTTCTGTAGGAAATACATGACCGGGAAAGGTTGTTGAACCGTATCGTATAAATATAGTCGATCCTTCATGAACTATTGAGAATCCCTTCGTATATCTTCCTTGAGTGCATATAGGGATTCGTGATGCACTCACTTAGTCACAGTTCGAAATAGCTGACTCACAAAAGGGTTAACAAAGTATTCTTGGGCTTTGGCGCTGTCTTCTCTCTCTCTCTCTCTCTCTCTCTCTCTCTCTCTCTCTCTCTCTCTCTCTCTCTCTCTCTCTCTCTCTCTTTTTTCCTCGGTCGAAGCCTTCTTTCATCTTTTATATAGGAACTTTGGGGCAAAGGCGCGAGCACACTTTTTCATCCAGTGAGAATACTGCGTTTTTTCTTTCTCATCTCCGCTTTCCCTTTCTCTCTCACGCTGCCTGCAATCATCTGGCGCTTATATACCTTTGATCAGACGCGTGTATAAGTAATTGAAGCAGCTTTTGCGACCACAAAAAGCAGGAAAAGTATATACGCGTCTATCCGTGTCTGGCGATATAGTGAGGCGGGTTAATCGATGCATCGACCCGTGATAAACGCTTAAGGGGCTCGTCTCTTCGCGTGCGCGAGCATCTCATCGTGATACAGGAAGCGAGAAGCCAACAGCACAACCGAGAAAAGACCAGCTTGCATTCCTCGATGATTTCCCCGCATCTCGTGCGGTTTATATCTCACTCGGGGCGATTTCCCTCAGTCTCTGCTACCAAGGAAACTGGAAACCTACGCGTCAAAGGCCATTATAAAGCATCCCAAGGGGACAAAACACAGCCTTTGTTCCCCAAAAGCGAAAGAAAGCTTGAATAAAAAGTCGAAAGGTTGTACACGCGGAATGAAGTTCTTAAAAAGCATTGAAAAGAAATTATCAATTCTTCGTCTTTTAGAAATATTCGCAAATCAAATGTACCTTGGTAGTTTCTCATTTCTGCAGACGTGTATTCTCATAAAAAATATATCGTATTTTGTGTATATATATATATATATATATATATATATATATATATATATATATATATATATATATATATATATATGAAAGATATATATATATTCATATATATATATATATATATATATATCTATATATATATATATATATTTCATTTCCAATGGTCTTTTGTAAACACTCACGGGCTTTTACGATCTCACGGACTTCACGTTTATCTTAGCCCTATCAGACGACTATTTCCAGTCGCTGAGAGACGTCGCTAGAGTCTTACCCACGGCCACGGTTTTCCAATGGACTATTTTCGAGCTAAATACGTCCAACCTTTGTTTTGTTCAGTCTAATTTCTACAATTCTATTCAAGTTTGTACAATTCATTCAACATTAACGTTTGTCGAGTATAATGTGTTACAAGATTTTATGAAAGGTGATTATTCGACAAAATGCATGGCAATGTATACTTATAGTGAAGACGGAAATAGTTTTCAGTTAGGCCGGTAACACACTATGCGGTTCCACCGGAGCGTTTTCACCGGTTCTATAGTGTAAGTATAGTTTAAGAGTTATCATTGCACTAGAGTTACACTTAAGTTATTACACTATTAGTGTAAGTTAGTTAGTTATTTAGAGTTATTTTTTGGTTAGTTAGTTATTAGTCAGTTATTCAGAGATTATATTACGCTATAGAGTTAGGTAGTTATTACACTACACTTAAGTTATTACACTATAGATCTGGCGAAAACGCTTTGGTAGAGCCGCATAGTGTGGACCCGGCCTTAGAGCAAGCGCGGCTTAGTAGTTGTAAGAATTAGGCATGTCTCACAAACTCTTTCATTGTATGATTGTTGCACTGCAAAAATAGGATATCAGTTAAAAACTTCTCTTTATACTTTACCTTTTGTTCTTGTAGGACACACATTACTATGCATTACTATGCATATAGCAACTATGCATATATTACTATGCATATAGCAGCTATGCATATAGCAACTATGCATATATTACTATGCATATAGCAACTATGCATATATTACTATGCATATAGCAACTATGCATATATTACTATGCATATAGCGAC
Organism: Ophion costatus; assembly: GCA_951751655.1. NCBI lineage: Eukaryota > Metazoa > Arthropoda > Insecta > Hymenoptera > Ichneumonidae > Ophion > Ophion costatus. The sequence continues at coordinate 16,270,241 of OX632362.1, read as the reverse complement.
TATGCATATATTACTATGCATATAGCAACTATGCATATATTACTATGCATATAGCAACTATGCATATATTACTATGCATATATTACTATGCATATATTACTATGCATATAGCAACTATGCATATATTACTATGCATATAGCAACTATGCATATATTACTATGCATATAGCAACTATGCATATATTACTATGCATATAGCAAGCATATAGCAACTATGCATATATTACTATGCATATAGCAAGCATATAGCAACTATGCATATATTACTATGCATATAGCAAGCATATAGCAACTATGCATATATTACTATGCATATAGCAAGCATATAGCAACTATGCATATATTACTATGCATATAGCAAGCATATAGCATCTATGCATATATTACTATGCATATAGCAAGCATATAGCAACTATGCATATATTACTATGCATATAGCAAGCATATAGCAACTATGCATATATTACTATGCATATAGCAAGCATATAGCAACTATGCATTTAGCAAGCATATAGCAACTATGCATATATTACTATGCATATAGCAAGCATATAGCAACTATGCATATATTACTATGCATATAGCAACTATGCATATATTACTATGCATATATTACTATGCATATATTACTATGCATATAGCAACTATGCATATATTACTATGCATATAGCAACTATGCATATATTACTATGCATATAGCAAGCATATAGCAACTATGCATATATTACTATGCATATAGCAAGCATATAGCAACTATGCATATATTACTATGCATATAGCAAGCATATAGCAACTATGCATATATTACTATGCATATAGCAAGCATATAGCAACTATGCATATATTACTATGCATATAGCAAGCATATAGCATCTATGCATATATTACTATGCATATAGCAAGCATATAGCAACTATGCATATATTACTATGCATATAGCAAGCATATAGCAACTATGCATATATTACTATGCATATAGCAAGCATATAGCAACTATGCATTTAGCAAGCATATAGCAACTATGCATATATTACTATGCATATAGCAAGCATATAGCAACTATGCATATATTACTATGCATATAGCAAGCATATAGCAACTATGCATATATTAATATGCATATAGCAAGCATATAGCAACTATGCATATATTACTATGCATATAGCAACTATGCATATAGCAACTATGCATATATTACTATGCATATAGCAAGCATATAGCAACTATGCATATAGCAAGCATATAGCAACTATGCATATAGCAAGCATATAGCAACTATGCATATAGCAAGCATATAGCAACTATGCATATAGCAAGCATATAGCAACTATGCATATAGCAAGCATATAGCAACTATGCATATAGCAAGCATATAGCAACTATGCATATAGCAAGCATATAGCAACTATGCATATAGCAAGCATATAGCAACTATGCGAATAGGAAGCATATAGCAACTATGCACATAGCAAGCCGTTTTATAAAATATAGAACAAATCACTATTGCATGGTATGAACCTATTGCGATGCGTTAAAAACTTGCGCACTGATTTACATGATAAAAGGCGATCTGCAAAACTACACCTAAATCGGAAGTGGCAGCTATCGCGAGGTACAGCTGGACTTACATTGTCGGTTATGTCATATCTGCGATAAAGATGCCACAAGCACGAGTGTAGTCGCAGAGTGCGTTGTATATACGCAGAAGAAGGCATATTGTACGTTCGATTCCGTGTGTAGGCGAAATGTTTTCATCGAAATAAATCATTACAGAAGGTCAGGGAATGACGAATTATAATTTAAAAAATCATCGAGGTCGACATCTCAGTTGGGTAATTTATTTTATTTTGGATTTATGAAATATTCCATGCATTTAGCAGACGGGCATTCATGCCTTGAACCAACACTTGAATAACCCACCAAATACGCACACAGCAGGTTGTATCTTATAACATGGTACAAATCACTATAAACATCGTTGCAAATCACAGGTAATATTTTTACTCAGTGTATATAGATTTTGGTCCTCTTCACTATTAGGATCTTGAGGAAGTACATTTTTTATAGTATCAGGGAATATCCATTTGATGAAAACCTACTATATTATATAGCATCGAACAATAAACGTATCCTTGTAAGATTGATGGTTGTGGTTAAAATATGTGCATAGTTCATGCAACTGATGAAATATCAATAAGCAGCTCTATACTTTTGGCAGTGACCATGGCTACAAAATATGGCAATTCTTCAGACAAGTGACTTTTCCGAACAAAATGAGTTTGTTATTATTTATTATTACAAACTTATTTTTTGCATAAGATAGGTGACTTTCCCGACACTTATTTTTCGGACGGATGGAGTGACTTTTCCGAAACTCATTTTTTCTTACATCCGAAACTTTTCCGAACGATGAGTTTGTTTGTCGGAAACCCACTTTGCGAAAAAGTGGAAACCAAACAAACTCATTTTTCGGAAAAGTCACTTATCTAAAGAATTACCCAAAATATTATTGCCCCTCTCGGAAATATTAAACATAGTTGAAATATGCCTAAATTTCTTCATTTCTTTCGGTATAGCTACTCTCCGCGACCAGGCAATTACAATCCGCATTTTTTCCCCAGCCAACCATTAGTCAATAGCGGACGGATTCTACGATTTTCTACTGGCTACTTTTCACGTTGCACGAACGCGAATAGTTCGAAAGAATTATTGACAGCTGATGGATGATATCGAGACTCTTGCAGCCTCATGAATTTTAATATATCGCAAAAGGGATCCTTTCGTTCGTCCCCGTTGCAAAGAGTTTGCATTGACAACGAGCGTTCGGCTGATTACAATAAAATTTGAATATCACGTTGCCTAAATAGGTAAAGTTTGAGCGTACGAGGGAAAAGAGAGAATAGAGAGGAGACTCGAACCGAGGGTCGCGTACGCTATCGTTTGGCTCAATAACCTCGCGCATTTTGATAGCCGAGAAAAAAGGGTAAGCCTTCAAAAAGGTCTCGTGGGACGCAGTCATTCCGAATATTGGTATTAACAATGTGTTGCGTATTACATTGCATACGCGCATGCACGCACGCACGCACACACACACATATATATGTACATCAGGTAGCTCGGGACATAATATATTACGTGCACCATTGATGCGTGCAACCGAATAAAAAAATGACTCATCGAAAAAAAGTCACAACGAGGGCGCAGATCCAATCTGTTGACGTTTATTGTGTTTAAACGGTCGAGATGGCAAGCGTTGTGTCATTAAAATTTTCTCGCTGATTTTTTCTCGAGCTTTTTTTTCACTTCCGTTCCGGCGCCCTTTTACGACAAGGGTGCGTTTATTGTTGCAAGTCAGCGAGGGAATACGCGTCCGAGAGAAAGTGAGAGGCGAGATAGAAGTGGAAAAAAAGAAAGTACGGAGAATCACACACGACATATATTCAACGATCGAAATGGCCGAGAGCGCGGGCTCATTGATTGATGGCTTATAAAAGGGTTTCCAAGCATTTCGTACCCACGTTTAGTCATGCAGAATAGCCTCGTATATGCGATCGCGGGAAAGCATACACCGAGACGCATGCTCCGTAGATCGTGTTGCGCCGTTTCAAAAGTCGCCCGTCGTTAAATTTCTCGAATCTACGGTAGTGGGTTCGTGCTTTTTTTTGTTCCCTTTTGTTTCAATCCTGTTTTGAAAACGGTTAAATTTTAGAGCTGCTTGATCAAACAACGATGGGCGTAAATCACGTGAGTAATAATTGCGAGGTTACGTACCGGTTTGTCGAGTCGTCGGCGGGCTACGGCGAACGTTGCGTGGTGGAGCAAGGGGTAGGGGGTTGCGTACTCTGGATACAGAAACCGGTGCGTAACGAAAGTGCAATCTCTACTTTTGCATAATCGCGATAAAACGTACGAGTTATCTTAATAATAATTTAATAAGCGGTATATGCGGTAAATCTTGGCTTTTTAATAGCCGAAATGAGCAAAAAAGAACGTACCGAAAAAAAGTTTGTGTATGAGGAAGTTGATAAATAAGAAGGTTTTAAAATAAAATAAAAGCGAGTATGTATAAGCGCGGGAGAGATTCAAGACGAAAAACGTCCCTATGAGTTGCCGAAGCCAACTCATAAATAAGCGACGAAATTACAATAATCCGATCCAATTAAAGTTCAAATTTATAGTCACAAAAGAGAACGCTTATACGGGCTACCGCGAGCGTTCGCCATTCGCGATTTCGCTCGCGCGTACGCCGCCTTCGATTTGCATTTAGAAAATTTGCAAGCGTAATTTCGAATTTGCTTAATGGGACCCGGGCAAAAGTTCTTAGTCAAAAGAGAAGGAGGGAGAGAGAGAGAGGAGAGAGAGAGAGAGAGAGAGAGAGAGAGAGAGAGAGAGAGAGAGAGAGAGAGAGAGAGAGAGAGAGAGAGAGAGAGAGAGAGAGAGAGAGAGAGAGAGAGAGAGAGAGAGAGACAGAGAGCATATTGCGCTTACGGGCATCGCCGAGAGAACCTTCGAGTTGTAATAGATTTCATTTTCATATTCAGCATGCGGCTATTCCCCTTTCACCGATTCTTCTACCTATAAACTCTCCATCTCCCTTCCTCTCTTTTCATCTCCGTCTCGTTCAAGGATGTATCGGCAAAGTCCGACAGGAGTAGTTTCAAAGCGCCCTCCGTTATGAATTTCGTAAATTGTTCTCGTTTTTTTTTCACATGCGTAAACTTCGATCATTTTACCGAACGTCGACGCCGCCGCGAGCTCAATGGCTAAGCTTGGAGCAACATATAGGCGCTTCTTTATCTTATTCATATTATAAAATTGTAGTGCTTGTCTGCACATTCGTTTTTCCACTTCGTATAATAATGCTGGTAGGCTTAGAATGTCGTTCTGGGATATGTATTTTTTTAAAAATTTTCCTGTCTACTTAAGGGTGTTCTTGAGTTTTTGGAAGATGAAAATGGCAGCCCCAAGAGCTGCCTTGCAATCTGCTTCATCTGGATTCGTCAAGTAGAAGGGAAGAAAACACGTTTTCGGTTTTAAAAGAATGGTGGTTCGCGATAGCCTGCAGCGTTTATGAGGAAGCTCTTCCGCGTAGAAATTTGTTGGGGAGTCCCGAGATTCTACCCCTATAGGGATATGGTAGAATAATGAAGTGGAAGTGCAGCAAAATAAATAACGAACGGTAATTACAGGGGATTCTTAGTGACGTGATTCAAATCGATTTTCAAGATACCGATGAGATACTTTTAACTTATTACAACCTTTTAAGCAATTTGTACTTTTTTAAGATAAGATTTACACTTTTTTGCGATTTGGTATATCTATATATTTTGGTATTTCTATATATTTTGTTTCGAAAATTCAACGTATAGAGAAAAATATAAAATAAGATATGTGTATATATATATATATATATATAAGTATATATAAATATTCAAAATGACAATACAAATTTTAATAATTTATTTGAAATATAAATACATATTCTATATAATGAATATAAATATTAAAAAATATATTTAAAAAAACTCAAAAGTAATCTCTAAATTATAGATCAGCGAACGATACCAACGAGTTCCAACTTTTCAATATTCAGTCACATGCGGTAAAGCCTACCCGAGTGGAAAACGTAACTCATCGCCGCCTAGCCACAAGCTAGTAAATTTATGTTTCGAATCGCCATTAGCTAGCCGTTTTAGCTATCGGCTACGCAGCCTTGTAACGCTTTGGTCCTCTAGTGACTGAATACAAAAAATTATATGCTGACTAGATAGAAAGAAATATCTCACGGCTGCATAATATTTCCGACCTAGCCATGACTTACTTTTCTTCAGCTAGTGACTGGGAATAAAAAATTAGGTGACGGCTAGATACAAAAATTGAATTTTTGTTTTAACGTTGTTTACATCACTGCTTAGTATTTCGCTGAGCTTTGTGATGTGCTAATTACAAATAGGGTATGTTTGATGTAAATAGATTAAACATATTAATTTTGAATTATATTAATAACGCTTACGTGTGAGGTGGTTTCGATCCCGGGACTCTGAATTGGGGGATGGCGACGTTGGCAACTGAGCCAATCCTACTTTCTTAATTATGATATTTCGCATCGGGTACATACTCGTATGTGGCAATGCATAAAGTTGGGTTATTAAGAAGTAGGCGTAGTGACAATGTATGCAAATAACATTATCGAATTAACATGATAATTTCTTTCTTATTGAAAGCTATATGCGTGTGGAGTTACATAACCTCAAATTAAATTTGTGTACTTATTATGGCTAGTGGCAAATTAATAGTTTTAACATTATATAGGCTATAATGTTATAACGATGTAAATGTATCGTCACAAAGGAAGTGAAAAAATTGTAGCGGTCACTAGCGCGTGCTGTTCTCTTTGTTTTTTTTATTCGTAATGCTGTCTCTATCTCGGGTTGGCTAGGCAGGTACGATGTAGGGGCTGCATGGATTTTTGATCATAATGCAGGGACATCTATAACCACGCTCGGCGGGACGGCGACTAGCCAAGGAACACAATGCCGCAATTACGGAGTCTTGGCTAGTTCATGGCGATTTACCCAACTGAATTTTATCTTCTATTCGTAACGCCATCGGTAACTCGAGCTGGCTAGGCAGGCACGACGTAGACACTGCGTGGAATTTTTATCATAAAACAGCGACATCTATAACCCTAATCGGCGGGACAGCGACTATGCAAGGAACACATAGCTGCCATTACGGAGTTTGTCTAGTTCACGGTGATATACCCAACACTGCATTTTGTTTCCTATTTGTAACGGCATATATAACTCGTGTTGGCGGGGTAGGTGTGACGTAGACACTAGGCGGAATTTTGACCATAACGCAGCGACATCTACAACCGCAATCGGCTGGATAGTGACCAGCCAAAGAACCCATAGCCGCCATTACATAGTATCGGCTAGTTCACGGCGAGGTAGCCACGGGATTTTTTGTTGCATTCGCAACAATCGCTCTGTCTCAAGTTAGCTAGCCTGCCGTGAACTGATCGTTAGACGGTACTACATGTATTTCACATAACCTTACTTTGTCGTTCGTAACTAGCGTTGGCTAGTTCATCACGTTCGAGTCACTAGGTGGCACGTTTATGGTAATACAGCGACATCTGCAGTAACGATCGCTTAGGCAGTGGCTAGACCAGGGCTAGGTTACAAAATGTTCACAATATTACTAGCTCACAGTGAGGCAGTCACTAGGTAGTTCGTATGATATCAATTGGGCGAACCAGTTACTAGCATGTAACTCAGACAGGCTAGCGCAATTTCTGCTCGGGTAGAAATCCCTTTAGGAGCGTGAAAAATACGTATTTTTCGGGAATTTTTTTAGAGGGGATAAAATAATCTGATCATTTTCAAATTTGGACATGAGTTTATGATAACTGTCAAGTTGAAACAAAAAAAAATTTCTCAGGGATGACCAACAAAATGGCGGCGTTATTAAGCGTCTTCGGCCGCCTGTTTGCCGCGACAAAATTTCGTCCATATCGGTCGATAACTTTTTGAGCTACAACACGAGCAGTTTTTGAAAAAGTGGTTTCGAGATAATCGCGTTTAAAGTTTCAACATGTGAAAACTATTAATTGTAGTGACTTACCACGCGCTCTAGACTAAATGCGATAACGCCGCAAATATTCAATATTTCGAGTTTTCCTTTGGTCAGTATATTCTTTGGGTATCATACTTTCGAAATATGTATTAAAAAATGGATTTTTTGAAAATTCTAAAGGGATTTCTCGCCTAAAGGATCCTACGATCCCATCTGTTGCACTATTGCTCCACCGTGAGAAACCCGTGTCGATACATACGGCTATTTTGCTCTGAGTTTCAGTTCTGTTACTACCGGAAACTTGGTAAAATAACCGAGACCTGAGAATTCAGAGCGCGAGCCAGAGCGCTGCCTACCGATCACCCATCCAAGTATCGGCCCGTGGCATTGCTGCTTGTCTTCGTTCGAAATACTTTCGACATTTCGGTCCAGATCGCGGCTCGTTTCGATCGATACGTGCCGTATGTAGATAGGTGTAGATCGACCGGACTGTTATTACTATACGGTCGATCGACGTATCTAGTAATAAGGACGAGGTATTATCACGTGTATACGCGCAGAGGTACACATACGTGTATGCCTATAGGTGTCTTCGAGAGAGCTGTGGCAATCACGGATATACGGGAGAGCCGAGTGTAACGATTAGCATAAATTACAGACACGCCGCGGCGCGAAAGTATCGCCGAGATATAGCCAAGAAATGTGCGATTTTTATATTCCACTCGCAGGCATAACCCCCGCCCCTTCCCCTCCCAATCTTTTCGCCTCTCGTGCCTTCGTAATGTCATACATTTGACGCTAAAGTGTTAAAATCGGCGCGTTAAAGTGGCAATCCTGTTAACATTGCCTTAGCCTCGCCGCGCGCAAAAACGAGCCAAATAATACAATTTCTATACCCTAACGATTGTTTTTTTTAAGTTTTTTTTTTTGGTCAGATACGGAGAACGCGTGGTTTACACTTCCAAGGGTCACCGGAGTGTGCCGCCGAACAGACCGTATAATCTTGCCGTGTCTCGATTTTGTAACGCGCATCACACCTGCCATTTCGGATCATCCCTGATGATACTCGCACCTTGGGTATAATATCATGTAGAAGCTGAATTCACGTATCATTCTTCGGTCGGACAGGAGAACTGTAATTTTTGCAGCGCAGGTAGTGCGGAAATACAAAATTATTCATGCTCTCGCGAATCTAATGAGGGAATTGCGGGTATTGAATTATCCGAGGTCTCGAATGCTGCTTTTTGTATTGTATAATTGTAGACGCGGTATCTTTCATTTTTTTTCGCATTGCCTTGGCCATTTTGTTAGTAAGAATTCGCGCCATTTTTTTGAACTGTTGTTGAGGGTACCATGCAACGGAGTTAAATTGATATTAAGGGCATTAACTTCGACAATTTTTTGGGCCTCTTTAACAAAGCGCCAAAATACGGTTTAACCCGCAATACGTGAAGGTATTTGAGGGACCTTAATCCCGTGACCCTGGGTCGGTTTCGTTTTCGTACTACCAAACCAACAGTGAAATGAAAACATCTGAAAAAATTCATGGTCAATGTTTAGGCCGTACTCCTAAAGGAAAATAGGGGTTTTTCCCTTATTTTTAATTTTTTTTTCATTAAATATTAAGCAACGTGCGGAGGAAATGATTTTGGGCCGGACGAAATCGGGCCAAGTTCACGGATTGAGGGTCAAATGTGTGCGCAGCGAGTCCGCGTGACGTTCTGTGGGGGGGATCAGCTTAAACAATATGTTGTTCGAGTTTATTTTAATGATGCTAAAGGTGATTGTAATATTGCTTAAGTTGATTTTGATCTCAATGATAATTATAAAAATGATTAAGCGCCTATAACATTACCCTAGGAACTTGATATTTTGATGTAAAATGTTTCCTTCAATTATGACAATTTGATTGTAAAACATTGTTGTTTTTCAATTAATTTCACGTATGATGCATAAAATATTAAACTGTTATCAAATGTTATCAAAATTATTATCAAAGTGTTATCAAAGTGTTATCGAAGTTGTTATCAAAATGTTATCAAAATGATGTGAAATTAAGCCTTAATCTTTGACATAAGTTGAATTTCAATGCCCTGTCAAATAAACCCCAAATTCGAGGTTAGCTTGACACGTAAAAAAAAAGTATATAGGTGGAGCTAGTGACGCTTGACTTTTTTATACATTTGATAGCCAAAGCACACCATTGGAGCAAAAAAGTTGGAATTTACGATGTTAAAAAAAAGCTACCTACTTCCGAAACCTGTTCAAAGTAAACCCGGTTTTACGGTACTCTTGGAACATTTTTTTTTTTCAAATCGAATTTTCTTCCGTCCTATTATCATTTTACAACATCGAAAAAATGTGCTGAAATTTGAAGTGAAAATTCTGAATTCTTTGGACAGTCAGGTAAGTGCAGCTGCATTATCACCCTGAAACGACTTGTTTCACGACAGTTGGCATTAATACTGCAGCAAAGATTTCCTGATCAGAAATATTCTTTCTCCATTATTTTCTTCACCGAAAGGCTATGGCAGATATCTAAAATTGATCTCGAGACAAACATTCTGAAAGAACAATTTTCGGAGGTTTCGATGTGAGGGAGCTTAAGCTACCACGAGACAACGCAAAAACTGTTATCAGCCGTGATCAGAAATTGGAGCACACTCTGTGTAGGTCAAAGACATTTTTCTTCGCGACAGTTGCCACTTCCTCGTTAGTTGTCGTCTTGCCGATAACAACACGATATAAGCAGTGCTAAAGATATTCGACGTGAAGTCACTCACTGAGAAACTATGCACTCAACTCACGCACGTACACAGAGCCAAATATGCGCTGCAGGCCGTGCAGAAATTTGGTGGTGAGCCCCCAAATTCTACCACATTTTATAGGGATTTGATAGGGACGACAAATAGAGAGAATCCGCATTGGAGTCCAGGAGGATTCCGTGCTATTTCCCGATTGGGGTCGTTTGCGAATTTTATATTTGAAATTCTCGACCGCATTGTGTTGGATCTTCGAAAAAAAAATCTTTTTTCGTAATTCCGTGCACAAAAGTATTGGGGAGTTTCGAGATACACCCACATCTCTGTAGGGATTTTTTAGGGACACCGCACTTGCGAGCGGTCACAAAATATTTAAAGCTCGCGCAAGCCTCCCAAAAATTCAAATTTTCATTTAAAGATGGATTTTTTTTTCGTCCACTTCTCACCCATTAATTTTACGCTTTGTAATTTTGTAAATTAACCTCGCGAAAGCTCTGGCCGGCCGGTGTATATTTAGTGGTCGCTCAAGAGCTTCGAAATTTCCAATTTTCGCCAAATTCGCCAAATTTTCGCCACATTGAAATTTCCAAATTATTCAGAATGTCCTTCAAACTTGAAAAAAAGTGATTTGAAAATTAAAAAATCAATGTTTTGTGTTGCTCATGAAGTTAGCTTTTTATGCAATTCAAATAATGAATAAGGTTTCGTTAAATTTTTTCTCAAATTATTTCAAAACCAAAGTACCGTCAAACGTGTCGTTAAATAATTGAAAAACCAGATTCTGTCGAATCTTTATTTGAATCGTTAAAAAATCAAACTACCGAAATACCTTTCCATGCGACTGCTGTCCAAAAATCTCCCTGCGTCAACGCATTTTTTACGTAAATACTAGCCAACAACGCGAGTGAGATTGGAGTCTGGAGATTGGGTCTGAATTTATTATTTTTTAAATCCTTGTATTTACTTTTTCGAGATAAGTTCTATACTTTTTTAAGACCCAGTTATTTAGAATATCTATCCATTTTCTTTAGACCATTGAACGTATAAAATGCGATGGGATCCATCAAGGATCGCATCGAATTCCGTTCGATAATGTGGGAATCCTTTAGGATTCAAAATCGATTCGTACATTCCGAAGTACGAATCCAATTTTGTCCAATGTACGACAATCTTGTCCAATATGATTGGACAATAATCCAATATACGAGCGTAACTGTTCAGTATTATTCTTATACTTGTTCTTAAATCCTGATAAAGGATCCAATGGGTCATCGCATTGGATTCCTATCAGGAATGAAGAGATAACACCACTCTAGGATTTTGGAGAAATCGTTTTTTTGGCTTAAAAAATCCTTTGAGATCATAAAAACAATATGCAATTGGTCCTGTAACGAATATTTTTTTTAAGCTTCAATTTTCGAGTTTTCAAATTAAATGTCAATTTTTTTCCAATAAACAATGCACTGCTTACTTATTCAGAAAAAATCGATTTTCCTCTTTCAAAGTGCGCCATTTTTTTCATAATTTGATTAAAAAAATCACTGCGTAGTCCCATAGCTAATAATATATAGATTATAATTTTTTTTGCCATTTGTTCCAGTTCTTATACTTTACGAGTAAACCGTCCTCCCGTGCAGCTATTTGTAAGAAACACGTTTTTCGAGATGGGCTCTGTCGCCGCTAATTTGTACGCAAACTATAATACAATTTTTAAAATACTCCAATATGTCTTAAGTCAACCATCTCAAAAGAAATCCCATTCCTTTTTTCACACTCCCAAAATAAATCGTAAAGTTAGGCCTTATTTTCTGCCGCTAGAGTGGTGTTATCCCTTAAGAACAAGTATCGGAATCGAATTGGATCCCCATGAAAATTTCTGCACGAGAGTTCCATCATTGTGACGTTTTGGAAAATATAAAAGTGTGACTAAAAGCAGAAGAATTAAAAATAATAAGAAAAGTCCATCCGGATTTGTGAAGTAATGATGCAAACGGGTGTGAACACACTTGCACTCTCTTCCCGAGAGCGCGCAAACGTTTACGGGCGACCGTGCGACATGACAAATTACTCGCGTGACGACGATCATTACCGTGTACATACACTGCATCGTCTATATTCGCATATCTACATATATATATATATATATGCGCTCTGCCACGAAACAACACGACGATCGCACATGTGTGGCAGTCTCAATCTCGGGCGAATATCGAAGATTTTTTTTCTTCTTCCATTCTGCTCGATTCATTTTCTTCGTTGGCCACAAGGACGAGATGGTGGAGCGCGTGAAAGAAGATGCTCGAGCTCTCAGAGAGCAAGAGAAAAATCGAGAGTCACGAACGTAATTTCTCGTGTACAGATTGAGCCGTCATCGAAGGAGCAATATTTTACCGAGATTGCGACCGATATACGTGACCCATCGGCTATGGAATACTAACGAGCATATACTTATAGATATATATATATATATATATATATATATATATATATATATATATATATATATGCCAGGGTTCTTCCTATGTTCCTCGTTATCCGGGAATTCCCAGGATAAACAAAGTCTTTTGAACTCGGAAATATAGAATATATGTTTCACCTGCCCGCCTATCTGGATCTCCGATCATTGGGGATTGGAAAGAGCATATCTTATGTTTTTGCACCCTCCTCTGTCCATCGTCCGTTTCGCCAACTCTCGCGGCTTTGTCGCTTCGTAGGTACTCATTTGTTGGCTTCGCTTTTCGTCCTGTCCCGAGCGTCATTGGTATGGCATGCAGCAAAAGTAATCTGCTACAATGCTGAACAAGAAAACGACATTTATTAATAAGAGTTTGAATCGTTGGAATCCAACGGAAATGATTTGAATTTGTCAATGTTTTCGCTAGTTTAAAGATAGCTTCTCTGAAGCAGTACAGGCGATTTTTATGATTCATCAACCATTTTGTGGACAGATTGAGGCCAATTTTTTACCGAAAAAGAAAACAACTTTATTCGAAATGACGCCTTTTTTTGAAAAAACTATATTTTTTAATAATTTCGTATACTTATCCAGCAAAACTCATCTAAATGACAAACATTTTTTTTTGTCTTGGTGGTAATTCATGAAAATTCTGTGTCGTTCCGCAGAGCGCCTGAAAACAATTGCTCTTGCAATTAGTGTAGCTATGACCGAACCACCATTTCGTAATATTCATCATCAATTTTTTTTGGTGTACGTCTACACCTGTGGAATTACCCCTCCAAGCCCCATTTTTATTCCTTTTTGAGTATTCTGAGAAAAAATGGCCCAGAACGTTTCATTTTTCGGTGAGCCACATTGATGTAATGCCTTAAGGGGTACGCATAACCTTGAAGTTAAAAAAACAGATCGATTTTCAAATTTTTTTCGTCCCATATATTGGGATGATAAGGTCGATCTTTCGCACACAGATAGTACATAGGCTTGACATGTCACCGTTTTTTATTGCAATCATTGTCACAACGTAATCATTGTCGTTTTATCTCAGGACTGTAGCCTCCGCACGGCTCGGTCACGTACATGATTCCGGTAACTACATTCATCTTAAGTAAAAAATGGAAAAATATACTTTTAGTACAATGGTGAAGCTACAAACCCACAGGATACTTTTTCAAAATTTCAAAATTAGCATAAATTGCATTGTTTTGAAAAAAATGTCGATGTTCGACAAAAAATAACGACTTTAAACGTTTGTTATTAAGAAACGGAGGAACATGTGACGAAATCATCCGGTCTGTCGATTGAATATGTTATAAAATATGTTCGGTCCAAATTTGAAGTAAATCGGACGATTAGATTTTGAGATATGACGTACGCCAAATTGCAAAGTATACTTTCAAGGTGAACGCAAGAGAAGAACACGTACCGAATCCACTTTTTCCGTATACAATTTTCGTACAAATATTTGGGTCTGCTCAATACCTTCGGTGGTTCTTATGGTTTCGGGTACGGGCAATACGAATAGGGCATTCCTTGGTTCTAGAATCTTTTTTTTCGTTATAAACAATTTAATCGTTATAATGACGATGGTGACGAAAAAGTGCATTTCGTAGAAAAAAGTTCGAAATAAAAGATGTTTCTTTTCGAATTATGCATAAAAAATATTTCTCTCATTATTTTTTGCTAGCTCCATTAGTAATGGAGATATAAACAAGGAACATTTTTATGACAGAGACGGAATGATCAGTGAACGGGACGAAACGATGAGTGAGAGGTGATGCGATTAATTTTCGTCGCTTATATCTCCATTACTAATGGAGCTAGTGAAAAAATTAAGTATCTTTTATTTAAAATTTCCATCTATAAAATTCACTCTTTCGTCTCAATAGTTATTCGAAAAATTGTATCCTAAGGAATTGCCTTGGTGTATGGACTACTTGCTTGAGATAAAACGACAATTTTTTTTCGTATCTTCAATCTGCGATTCTTGCACCGAGTAACAATCAAACAGCCTGGTTGGACAAAGTCATATCAATGCCTTTAGAAACCGTAACGCAACGGGACGTTCGGACCTGTTCCATTAAAATCGTCATAACTCGGTCAATTTGCGAAATTTTTACAAAATCTTTGAACCATATCAAAGTTCCCCAATATCTGAACCCTATCAAAGTTCCCCCCAACTCTACGCAATAAGAAAATAAAAAGAACCAAAAAACGATTTTTCAAATTCCAAGGTTATGCACACCCCTTAAAGATATTGAACTGTTCATATTATTGAGTCAAAGTTCAATTTTTTGTGCTAATTCAGGCTACGAAAATCACGCAAACGTTTATTGAGATCGTTATAAAATATTTAGAGCTGATTTGTCTGGAGGAAAAATTATACATCATAATAAAAATATTGGAATACATTATTTAAAGGGGTCACACCTAGTTAGCGGTCGAAAAAAGTGGTGTTTTCGTGAATTTTTTTTTTGGGAAATGGGTGCAGATTTTTAACTTTTTTTTCATAGTAAGGGGTATTATCATTTCGAGTATCTTCGACAATTTTTTTTTTTGTACAATGTTTATAAACCCCGGAGATACAGTAAATTGCACAGACCGCTGTGCAAAAAGGTCCTTCGCGGTGACCACCCGTGCTCGGAAACAAATCATCTGAAATAAAAAAACCAAACGAATTTAGCTTTTGTACCGTATTATCTGGTCTTTAATCGAAGGCTTCAATAAAATAATGATTTTTTGAAAAAATGGTCGCTGATCGAAAGTGATCATCGAAATTTCGGTGAAAAAAACACTCTATTTTCCTTGATATAAAAAAGTATGCATTGAAAAAAAATCCTTCGATTAAAGACTACCTTTTGATGTACAAAAAATGTTTGTGAAATTTGAAGCAGATCGGTTTACTTGTTTTTGAGATATTTTGGTCACCGATTTTGAAAAAGTCGTTCCGAGAAAAACGCGTTTAAAGTTTTACGTCAGGTACGTATAAGTTCGCCGGACCTACGTGTAAACGCTCATAACTCCCCCAATTTTCAACGGACCGACTTGAAATTTGCAGAGAATATTTTTGAAAAGCTTATATTATTAGAATCCGTCGAAAACGAAAAATCGATTTTTTCAAAAATTCCAACTAGGTGTAACCCCCTAAATACAAATTTCATTGCATCATGGCAATTGGAGCGTCCGCTTCGTTTTTATTTTGTCGTCGAATTCAGCGAAGACGGTAACCATTTTTTTGACTCGTGCGAATAAAAATTATAATTCCCCTGATGCATTGACTGTCGGAACCGCAAATGCGAGTAGTACGACGAAAAATTTGGTCACCTCGAGCAAAAATTTACGGCACGACGTTTTCGAATAAAAATCTCAAACAATTCTCGTTCTCTGTTCAGCGAAAATTGCCAAAACCGGAAGAGTTCCCTGCGCCGAAAATGAGACGGGTCCGGAAATGGTCGAACCGGGCAAATCCGATTCGCATAATTCATATAATTCTAGGTATAGGAAAATAAGAGTCCTGGACGAGGTCTCGCTCATATATGGACAAGAGCGGAACATGTAAATCGGTGGAGTTCCGGCGTCTGTCCCGTGCACGGAGATTCTCGAGCCCGGCTTCGCACACGCACGCGTGCTCTTAAATGCAAATCTCCGAGCTCGTGCAAAAACCCATGCAGAAGTAGCTCCCTCGGGGCCCCAAAGAAATGACGTTTGCACGTGAACCGCGAATTTTCATTTCGTCTCACTCGTCGTCGACGAAGTGCATTTAAATATTTACGTTATGTTTTTTCGTAACTTTCTTCGCCCGTCACTCTCGTCCGTCGTTGACATGAAATATTAATATACCGAAAGTCCGGGAGGTTTGCGACCGGGCATATACGTTGAAATCTCGAATAGAGCTCTCGTCATGTGACGCGAAGGAGCATTTTTGCAGTTTACGATTTCGTACATTTTTTTTTATCGCGATCGTCCGAATGTGCGGACACACGAGCATCGAACGAGCAGCTCCAGCTGAGAAGAATGTGTGGCCCATTCTATAGCTATACAGGTGGTCGTTTTTTCGTACGTCGAGATGTACGAACGCATTAATTTCTCATGATCCGGTTGGGAAGAGCAACGAGGCTCCCTCTCCCTCCTCTCTGCTCTTCTCTTCGATTCGCAGTGGACATGCCGCGATTAAGGGATCATCACAGTGTAACGATACGCAGGGTCGAAAAATAGCTGCTTCTCGCGATCTTTTTTCGCTGTTTAAAATACGCTAATCAGCCTGATATTTTTATCTCAAATCGAAGCACTCGTGAAGGACAGAAAGTGAATTTTTAAACGTTTATTTTCACGTTTGTTTACATTTTCTTAACGGTAGAATATTTCTTCGAAAAAAATGAGTCCTCACACGATTGCGGTCGAAAATATAATCTGACAATGAAACAAAATTCGTGAAAATATTATCAAACAATATGAAAGCCTTGCTAGGTTATTATTCTATTTTATCAGGATTGACAAAATGGCGGCGGTTTGAAGAAAAAAAAACGTATCGAATTTGGCCTACATTCTGACAGTTTTGCGTTGATAAAAAAATGAACATTAAAGAAAATTGAGAAAAAAATTCCACTGTGATGATCCCTTAACCGCGATTGCGCTTTTATCGAATCCGAGCTTCGCGTTTCTCTTCCTCTCCGCGCAACTTCTCGACCCGCGTCGACAAATTTATTGCTCCTCTCAATCCCATTCGTCATTGTCAATACGAATGCACTTCGAGTGTATGAACGTAAACTTCTGCATCTCGATATATATAATGCCCTTTGCCTCCCTCCCTCCGTCTCTTCTACTCGCGAAAGGTAATCCAATTTCTCGGTTAACAAATAATTTCGAGATCGCGACTGCGCGAGTTTGACGTGCGTTTCGCGATGAAAGGCAACTTCGGCGTTTGCCGATACACGAGTCTTTCTCCCGCGGGTTGGAAACCGAGGCAACGATAAGATGGAAACTTCGACGTACCACGTGCTTCGATTACGGAGTTTCGCAATGAAGTATTGTCCTCCATGATCCATAGATCGTTCCTTTTTTCTTACGAATGCATAAATCGACATATTTTTCGAGCGAGTTTTTACTCAGTCGCGACTGCATAACCATAAATATGTGTTTATAATGCCGAAGGATAATACGTGTACCGTATACGGCTTAGTTCCTCGACGAAACACGACAAGAGAGAGAGAAAGGGAGAGAGAGAGAGAGAGAGAGTCCTTTGGCGATCGCCGGCAAACGTAATGCCTCTCTCGCTTGCTCGCGCCCACCAGACACTTTATCTACGATCTTTTGGTCCTGTCTTACTGTACACGAGAATCGGCGAGAGGGATCGAGATTCGTCGCGATACGAGAGCGAGACGATGGAAACCCCACGGTGGATTATACCTCTATGTTTTCCAACTACAGAAACGACGACACAGGAAAAGCTTCGACGACAAAGATAGCCCTTGCAGCTTCAATCTTTCGCGTTTTGGGAAGAAGGAAGAGAAAAAGAAAGAAAATCGTTGCCTGTGTATGTTTTCGTCGGTAACCACTCGTGTATACAACACCCCCGTGAAAAGGCTCCATTGTTGAAGTTGTCGTCGATCTCCGAGCATGTATAAAGCATGCAGTAATAAAATATTTAGTTCTTATTTTTCCAGCGACACGGTCCCGTCGAAACGGCTCCGGCGATGACGTTTTTATGCTCGAGACACCCTGCGCACCGCTTGCACCCCACGTTCTCGTCACACTGTCACTCGTGCACTCACGAAATTTCAACAAATTCGTCCGACACGGAGAACTCGCGATGTCTACGAGTACGTTGGGGAAAAAAATAGTCCAACGGAGCAGGGGGTGTGCGTTGATGATGTTAAAATTCCCTCTAGCCTCTTCGCAACCTCATTTGGCTGGAATTTGATTCCTGCGGGTTTTATGGAGCGGGCGTGTACGTGAACATTGTGAAATGTGGAGCGAGGCGTTTGTACATGCGCCATTTGTAGTCAACGAAAGATTATCGCTTTGTGTGTATGGACAAATTTGGCTATCGGCACGTAGGGCTATTTTAAGGGGGAGAGATTTTTCCCCACTGCCGTCGATTTTGAGGTCGGAAATGTCCGCGAAATTAACTTTATATTGACATGCATACATTTATCACAAGGAGATGTTCGATATATTTATATATTTTTTTCATTATTTTTTTTTCTATACACCGACATATGTAGACTTAACCATCCAAACCCCAGTTACATTCCTTCCTAGGTATTTTCAAACAAAATCCGCAAAACTTCCATTTTTTGGTGAGCCACATGGATGTAATGCCTTAAGGGATAACGCCACTCTAGCGGCAGAAAATAAGGCCTAACTTTGACAATTTATTTTGCGAGTATAAAAGAAGGAATAGTATTTATTTTGAGAGGGTTTATTTGACACATATTAAAGTATAAAAAAAAATTGATTAGAATTTTCATACAAAATGGCGGCGACAGAGCCCACCTTAAAAGACGTATTTTTTTACAAATAGCTTCACGAGAGGACGGTCGTCGCGTAAAGTGTAAGGCATGGAACAAAAACCAAAAAAATTATAATCTATATATTATTAGGTATGGAACTACGTAGGGATTTTTCTAAATCAAATTTTGAAAAAATAGGACATGTTGGAAGAAATAAATCGATTTCTCGCCCAAAAAATAAGCAGTAGATTGTTTAAAAAAAACCGTTCACATTTAATTTTTTTTAAAGCGGCTACGTACTCCCATAGAGAATGGATTTGTGAAGCTACTATCGGAATTTCAAATCGATCCATGCAAATTTGTTCGAGTAGTCCGCCCTCCCAGTTTGGAAAAAGTTTAGCCGCAGCGCTTCGAGGGGCAGCGGCAAAACCGATTATTGAACCTTAAAAAAAATCGCTAGAGTACCAATTGCATATTTTTTTTATGACCCCAAAGTATTAAATAAAAAAACGATCTTTCCAAAATCCTAGAGCAGTGTTATCGCTTAAAGATATGGGGGTGTACATAATATTGAGGATGGAGACAATATTCCACTATATGAGGACGGATGAGAAGCCGTCCTGAGAATATTCCTCGCAGTCGAACGATTTCAAAATCACGTTTTTCCAAATTTCCCTGCGTTACGACGGAAACCTCGAAAGCCGCTACCGTGCTTCGACATTTTATCGTTCACGTCGTAAAGTTCTGTATTTCCTCTCCCTACAGAGTCTATAAATCTGGCACGAGGCTTGAATGTCGCAGGATCTCGTGAAACTTCTGCGTTTATCGTCCTACGTGCACGGTTCGCCACGATCGACAGGAGGGGGAGGCGGGAGTTAATTTTGAATTTACGACCGAGCCGATCGCTGTACAAACTGTAATTATAGTTCTCACGAGCAAGACGTATATGTCATTTCTGTTTAACTCTCAGTGGCTTGCCGCGCACCGACTCACGTTTTTCTTCGCCTCCTGTTTCTTATTTGCGGTCTAGTTTTGTCGGAGGCGAGAACATAGTCGGCCGGATGCTTCCGGGGTCTCGATTTTTTGTGTCGCTTCTACGTTATGCCTCTGCAGTAAAAAGTCTCGTAAAAGTAAAAAAAAAGGAGAACACATATGACGTGTTATGACGTAAGACCTTTCGGCAAAATCACGGAGTATTTGTATGATTTGGTAAGTCAAAAACGCACCACCGATTCATTCTTAATTGTTGCGACAACGTCGAAAAACAAAAATTGTAAATGTTCGCTGTAATTGACCAGTGGTTGCCACGCAGGTGCAAATTCGCAGCACCTAAAATCTCTCGTACGTGACTTTGTAAATTTTTGTTTGGATTTTCACGGATTTTCAGAATGCTACTGTAAAATAGTAAGATTCCTATTTTAAATAAGTAAAATAAATACTATTTTTCGCATTCGAGACCATGATTATTGAATTCCTGGGGCATTTTTACCCCATGAAACACTGGTTATCGAATACTTTTGGATTATTGATACGAAAGTAATAGTATAGCTTGAAAATGCAGAATCCCAAATCGCACTAGTGTGGTATGCACGTGTGCTCAATCGAGGTGTGGTTACTACGGGTTAATAATGAGTCTGGAATAATCGACAAACTGAATAGTTCGACTTGCCAGTTTCTCCGCATAAAGCCAAGCAAGAACAAACTTTCGAAAAGTCTCTCAAAATTTTCTCCCTGCGACGCTGTGGAATCTTTTAAGGGGGCGGGGGGGGGGGGGGGTGGAATCTTTCCTCGCCTAAGATACCTTAGGCGAGGAAAAAATTCGCTTATTTTCACGATTTTTTTCGAAGGGAAGATTTCTTTGCCATTTTTGGTTGTTACATCGTATTCTTTTTTTTTATTAATCTTTGAAAATGGCGGAGGAATGATATGATCTGAACGATTTGCAGGGGATGTTGTCAGACCGCGTGACACGTAGGGTCGGCAGGATTAATCTGAAAATAAACCAACGAAGATTTTTCTTTCATTTACACTCATATGCCGAATATGAACCAAGAAAAAGGGAGGAATGTTGGAAATATATGAAATGGTACGCTTTGAATAAAAAACATTCAATTTTCCGAAAAAAAATTGCTACATTTTGCTATAAAAAGTACACTTTTAAAAAATTTTCGAAACATTTCGTCATTTTTTGAAAATACGATTAAAAAGGTGTATGTCAAATTTTATAAAAATCGGTCGATT
This sequence comes from Ophion costatus, assembly GCA_951751655.1. Taxonomy (NCBI): domain Eukaryota; kingdom Metazoa; phylum Arthropoda; class Insecta; order Hymenoptera; family Ichneumonidae; genus Ophion; species Ophion costatus. The sequence goes on along the minus strand of OX632362.1, from coordinate 16,248,750 downwards.
AGTTTTTTAGCCATCCGTCACGCCACTTTTGAAAATGCATTTTTGAAAACTGTGCCATATCTCAGCCGTTTTTAAAGATTTATCTGAAAAAGCAGCCAAAAGTATCAATAAAAAATACTCTAAGTTTAAAAAATGGTAAAGAAATATTTCCTTAAAAAAGTAAGGAAAATAAGCACTTTTTTCTCACCTGAAGGTATCTCCCCCCTTAAGCCGCTGTTGTAGACTTTACGGAGTGTCTCTCGTAATGCGTAAACCCGTAATGATCCTTTTCTCTGATATATCCAAGATCTCGAGACCGCAGTTACGTCAACGAGATGCGTTCCGAGGAGTGAACGAAAAAAAACTGTCGTACGAATAGTGTTGGGTTGACGTGCGTGTTATCTGATCATTCATGGTCCACACGCGACCGCTCGTCTTTCACACTGGAAAAACTGTCGCGGTGTTACTCTCATCTGGGATAGCAATCTCAGATATTTTTCCCATAGAATTTCGAGATAAGTAATGAGAGTATGGGTATCATTCTAATAGTACCGTTGACACGTCACTTACATTCGGATTGCACAGTCATTGTTACTCCAAAATGCATTTTCGGGTCTTTTCCCGACGCGATCATATCGACAACTTGTTTCACGCACGCTATTCACAGCTAGTGTGTAAAAGTGCGATTTTTTTTTAAAGAAAAAAATCATAGTCTTCGTTTTAGTTGCGTAAACTACATTTGCATTAATTTAAAAAAGTCATTTGTCTATACAAAAATGGAATTAATACATTCAAGTAGCATGGTTTCAAAGCAATTGAATAAAATTCGTATTGATTCTTGATTGATTGAATCAAATTGAAGTGCATTTTTTAAAATAAATCTGTCTATATAAAAAACGTAATAAGTATTTCCCAGTAAATTCGCTCAGAAAAAATCCAATAAACTTCAAATTGATTCTTGATTGATCGCTTGAAGTGGAATTAAATTCGTTTTTTGAAATAAATTGATCTATATGAAAATGTGGTTAATATTATCAGTAAATTCGCTTCAATAAAATTGAATCAAATTCAAATTGATTTTTCATTGATTGCTTAAATTAAATATCAATTCATTTTTCAAGGTAAATGTGTCTATATAAAAATGTAAGAATATTTCCAAGTAAATTTGCTCCAATAAAACTGAATAAAATTATAATCGATTTTTGGTCGATTGTTTAAATTGAATTTCTACTCATCCAGAAAAACCTATTTGTCTGTAAACAATGGTGATTAAAATTCCCAAGTAAATTCACTTAAAAAAATTTGAATAAGTTTCATATTGATTTTGGATATACGGCTTAAATTAAACTTAAAATCATTTTTTTAAGACAAATCCGTCTATATAAAAACGTGATTAGTATTTCCCAGTAAATTCGCTTCAATAAAATTGACTAAAAAACAAATCCATTTCCCCAAAATAAAAAGAACCAGCTTGAGTGTTCTTTTTCCCTTTTCACTTATATAGAACATACAATTGACCTTTCAAATAAATGCGCTCGAATTTTCAATTACGATATTAATTGAAAAGCACGAATCGAAAGTGATTATTTAGTTCGTTCGATCCTACTTATTTAAATAACATTCGTAAAATCAAATGGATCCAGTTTCCTATCCATCGGCAACCATATGCACCGCTCTTTCCACGTCTACAGGCCCGAGGACCTTTTTCTCATCAAAGAAGAATTCTTTTCTCAATCTCCTTTCGTGTCTTTCAATTACAGCGCAAGGTCTTTTCCCCATAAAGCTGCTACGAGCACATAACCCTTCTCGTCATGTGCATTCTCATAAGACGACACAGGCCGCGGGTGGGGGGGGGGGGGGGGGGGGAGTTGGAAAATGGTGCAGGAATTCTTATTTGTGTGCGGGGCGTGTGGCTGGCGAGTCTCTGACAATGAGTATACATGTGCTCACGAGTACACATGAATTGCGAGTGAGGGATCATCGGTGAGGCGAGCCTCACGCACAAGACGTAAACACAATGCTGCTGGGGGAAATCTGTTGGGGCCCCCCCGGTGTGGGCCTCGCGAACACCGCAGACCGTCTTATCTACCGGGGCGATCTTGCGGGGTGTACGGTCCGGGACTAGGGGCCCGGGGCCCCTGTTAGAAATATCGTTCGTTCCGATCGCTGATGGCCCTACGATAAGATTTTGTGCTCTTTCACCGCAGCCAGCCGAGGAATATACGTATCCTTCCCGTCCTCGCCCGGTCGGGATTATGAGCAGCTGTGGAGGGCACCGAGAGAAAGAGAGCGAGATGGCGAAGACTCGGAAATCTGGGGACGCACGCGTTTCCCTCACACAAATACACACAAGTGCGCACACCTTCGAAGCTGCTTGCCGAGCAAATTTGCTTGACGAAATGGACAAAAAAACCAACCCCCCCCCCCCCCCCCCACGCACGAGCGACACTGATGTTGACATCTTCGTTCCGATATCCGACGAGATATCTATCAGCCAGGCGCGATCTTCTGCATGTGTACGCAGGTACCCAGAGCCTGCCTACAGGTGGAGGTCTCGTTAAACGTCATCGTTTTATTGCACGGCCAGAGTATTTACGTGGATATCGTTATTATGACACGGAAGATTATCGGCGTACGCGTAGATCGGTGGTGCGATATCGCCCCCGCCTCCTAATACACGTTTCGTTTTCGGTCATCCGATTCGCGGTAATAACGCCGAGCTCGTACAGCAAAATAATGAGGAACTAATTGCCGAAGTATAGGGGGTGGGCGGGACTACGGCCGAGAATGTGAGGCGGAGGAAAAGATCGAACCGAGTCATCAGGGGTAATCCGGAGCTGGGGAGATTATAACGTACGGAGGATAATACGGATTGGATATACGCGTTTTCACAGCTCGGTGGAAGTTGTGGCATTTTGTATAGAATTATCTATATATATATATATATATATATATATATATATATATACATATATATATATATATATTGAGCACACCGTCTCGTCATTAGTGGCAGGTTGCTTTAATTGCGATGATCGTGTATTCCTCGCCTCTTAGCCTAACTCCATTCGTCCTTCTTTCGCTCGCCCGTCTCGCCAGCCGCCATCAGCTTCTTCACACAGCGTCAAATTTCTTCAGACACACACCGGCGGGGTCCAACCGCGGCCGACTTTTCTTTTCATCTCGCCGATGTCATTAATTCGAAGTGTGTGATTCACGCGAGGATTAAAACGCCGTGAGAAAAGCCGACGATTGCCTTACAATCGTGCGGGCTGCGCGGCAATGAAATCAATTCAATGATCATGAGGATGCTGCGAGACCTCTGTGATCCCACTGCACCTGTGCGACAGGAGGGGGAGGAGAGCAACGGAGATACGTAATTTTAGAGAGGGCTTTTGGTTGGTCGGGGACTCGCTTCAATAGCGGTGGAAAATGGGGGAATGAGAGGGATGTTAAGCCAAATTTTGGTAGATATTGGTGTTGTGATGCTGGGGAAAAGTTGGAGATGAATGAGATCATTGGAGGAGCTTGCCTGTCATTTTATTCTTGCGGCGGATACACGGCGATCTTGGAGATACAGTTTTACGCCTTTTGGAGGTTCTAATTGACAAAATGGATCGATTAGACTTGGTGGACTGCCTACTTCGGTGGAAGACCAGGGCGGACGTGAGACTGGCCTACACTACCGCTTAGCGGGTTATGCCTGGGTGTAACAGTCGAAAAGAGCTTATTTTTTGGGAGTTTTTGTTTGGAAATCGTGATGATAGATTTCCAGAAAAAGTAGGTGTTTGAGAAAGTATCATGTGAAGAACACTCTGTAATTTTTTTGTGTAAAAATATTCAATTGTCGTCGATTTACAGCTGATGTCCCTGACGTCGATTTACAGCTGATGGAAATAAACGTCTTTGGCGGCGAACAATGCCCTTTTGAACGAGGTTATCTAGACTCGTAAAATCAAACAGATTTTGTTAGTATATTAGTTTACCCTATGATTAAGGCCGTAGGCCAGAGTAATGGGTATATAATCATGTGCGAATTTAACAATTTTTTTCGTATGAAAAAATGATTCACTCATAAAATTAATTACACATCTATTTAGTATGAATATCAAACTGTTAATTTTTTTTTTCGATATACAAAATGGCCGGCTACTAATATTTTATTTTTTTACCTTTTTTCAGGCGTTCCGCGGCGTGACATTTCGCGTCCACCATTTTTTACCTAGAACAAAAAAAAAATTCTCGTCAATCTACATTAGAATATCTAGAGAAGTATGTACGGAAGTAAAAAAAAAATTGTTTTATCCAAAAGTTGTAGGTATTTGAACTTAAGGGGGGATTGTCTTTTTTTTCGCAAAATTTACCGCTTTTTGGGAATTTTTTTGTGAAGAAAGTATACAACGGAAAACTTGTGACACTTGGCATATAGTTTTATTGATCTGTTTACTACATACAAAAAAATTTTTAAACAATTTCATCAAAAAATCCGCCTCCCACCCCCCTCGACGCGCGATGGTCCTTTTTTGATGGTGTGCACGATTTCTCAAAAACTATTCAACCGATTGCCTTCAAATTTGGACAGAATGCTCAGCTGACATCCTTTTATCGTTTGATGAAGCAAAAAAGCAATACGTTTAATAGTTTTTTATTTATAACAAAAAATCGATCAATTTTTTTCGAAAAATCGATCCTTCAAGTTCAAAACGTCACCAAAACGTCAATTTTTTTTTCCCTTCATCGAACGATAGCTATATGTGTCTAAAGCAAAATGCTTTTTGGGTTTTTGTTGCAGGATGAACGTGAAGGCTGTAATCGTGCACACCATAAAAAAAGGACCATCGCGCGTCGAGGGGGGTGGGAGGCGGATTTTTTTATGATATTGTTTAAAAATTTTTTTGTATGTAGTAAACAGATCAATAAAACTATATGCCAAGTGTCACAAGTTTTCCGTTGTATACTTTCTTCACAAAAAAATTCCCAAAAAACGGTGAAATTTTGCGAAAAAAAAGACAATCCCCCCTTAAGAAATGAATTTTCAGTGAAAAATTTCGTTATAAGTGCTCATAAACTGCTCATAAAATGAAAAGTTTTCGATTAGACAGAAATTCCGTACGTACTTCTCTGCGACATGCAATTAGGAACAGAACTTTTAAATTTGAAGTAAATCGAGTGAAAATTGTTGAAGTTAATTGTTACGCCAATTGGAGAAAAGCTGTTTCGAGAAGTTTCGAGTGGTCGGCCATTTTGTACATCGAAAAAAAAAATTTCTAAGGGCTTGATATTCATACTAAATAGATGTGTAATTAATTTTATGAGTGGATCACTTTTTCATACGAAAAAAAATTGTTAAATTCGCACATGATCTTATACCCGTTACTGTGGCCTAACGGCTTAACCGAAAGAATTTCAGAAATGCCTAATTAAAAATAAAAATGGGGCGTGTTCAGAGTCTTGATTTTTGCTGGAAAAATGGGCATTTTTCGTTCATCAAATCGAAAGTATACAATGGAAAAAATCCTAGCACCAAGTACTCCTATTATACATTTAAAAGAAGCTCGAACAATTTTAGAAATATCGATGCAGTAGTTTTTGAGATATTTTGCTGCCCGACTGTGAAAACGTACTTTCGTACTGCGAGTGCCAACAGGCGACGACATAACAGCCAATAAATCTGTCAATTTTTATCCCATCACCTTGAAATTTTTAGGGAACATTTATAAGACTATATACTGTCAAAATATATGAGTTTCGAAAGAAGTGATGTTTCCGTCTTTTATAAGTAGGCATAATCCCTTAAAATTCCAGGTGAGAATATCCAGTCCAAATTTTGGACTGGATGTTCTGGATCATTTTGGAAAAAATAGGCTTTTTGGGGATTTTTTCCCAGAAAAACTACAAAATAAATCGAGATTACAAAAAAGGGTGTTTATCATACATATCAGTGACTTTTGTTTTTTTTGCCGAAAAAAAAATTTGTTCGAACCGATTAATTTCAAAATGGCGGCTGTGCAGTGTTTTTGCGATGACGTCTTCGTTTTTCCAGGGTCCACGGCCGGGCAAACAGCTCCTATAATTTTTGAATTATAATGAGCCAATTAATTTTTTTCGATTATATATAATAACTGCCATAGAAGTACGTAGGATTTTTTCAATATATTGATTTTTGGCCAAATGGCGCACTTCTAACGTGGGAAGTGAAAAACTTGCCTAAAAAATCGTCAGATAATTGTTAATAACAAATAAATTATGCAATATAAAAAAAATCCTACGTACTTCCATAGACAATGTATTTTTCAAGATATATTCAACATTTCAAGTGAATCGGTTGAAAATTGTCTGAGTTATGTTTCCGGCCAACGTCAAACGGAGACGTCATCGCAAAAACGCTGCACAGCCGCCATTTTGATATTAATCGCTTCAAAAAAATTATTGCATACAATCACTGATATGTATGATAAACACCCCTTTTGGCAATCTCGATTCACTTTGTAGTTTTTCCAAAAAAAAAAAACAAATCCAAAAAAAAATTTTCGGCCTCCAGAGTGGCCTAAGGCCTTAAGTTGTCGGATCGTTTCAGCCAGTATCTGCGTACGAATTATTGACAAATGGGATCGCTTCGTCAAAAAGCCTTTCTGCAATCATCCCGAATTGCCGAATTGGTTTATATGTTTTCCTTTTGTACAGAAAGTTGTCCAATCGCCAGGACGACGAAGTATCGTGGAGAATTAGTGACGTCGGCAGACGTCGAGCTTGGTAATTTTTCGTATTGGTACATTTCGGAACAAGTGAATTAAGGCGTTACCCCCACTTGCGATTTTGAAAAAATCGATTTTTTTATTGCATTTTTTTGAAGTATAAGTATCTGAGAATATGTCCTGAAAATTTTGAGTCGATCCGAACAAAATTGACTGAGATATGAGCGTTGAAAGAGAAGAATCCGTGAATTGAAGAACTGAAATTGAAATTTTAAACGCCTTTTTCTCAAAATGGCATTTCTGAAGTCGGTGACCAAGATTACTCAAACACTAATGAACCGATCTTCTTGAAATTTTGCAGGCTTATTTAATACATAAAAATGTAGTCTTTAATCGTTCGATTTTTTTTTTCGACAAAAATGGCCGTTTTATAGCCCAAAAGCGGCCGTTTTTTTTCGTTAAAATCGAGCCATTAACTTTGACTGTCCGCCATTTTGTGAAAAATGAATATTTTTTAAAATCCTTCGATTAAATACTAGTTTATACTTATATTTGACTAAATCCATCCGCATTTTTTTTCAGATGATCCACTTCGCCGCAATGTTGGTCACCGTAAGCCGTGTATATAAAAACATTATTTCATTGACGGCCATTTGCCACTAAACAATGTAATATTTTTCAATAAAAAAATTACTGAAAGTTCTTCAAGATGTGTTCTTTAAGATGGTATATTGATCGATTCAAAAAGTTTTGTAGTTTTCTTTAAAAAAATTCATGAAAAAGGCCTTTTTTTGCGCTACAAGTGGGGGTAACGCCTTAAAGTGCATGGAAAAGATATGGGGTTTGTTCCTCTGGCGAGCGCACCGTGTAGCACCGAGGGCATGCGCACTGTGAGTATCAACAGCAGCGAGACCGTATTAAATATCGTCCTAAGTGGTCATTACGTATATCTAATTGCGTTAATGCCCGTGGCGAGCACCGAGCGTCTCTAAACGCACCGCGAGAGGAACACACGCATTCCGGCATGCAAGGCTCGTCCACTTCGGAAAAAATTACCTTCGATCCTTTCTTTCTTCCTCCCGCACTGGCCCTACACTTAAGATTTTCGCCCTTGTTGTGGAATACCCAAGTATTGTTTATGTCACATTCCGCACTGCCGTTCGTTATTTTGTTGCTAATGGAAATACGCCTTTTTATTTATATTTTTTCATTTTACAAGACATCTACGCACTCGAAATAATGTTTTTTTAATCCTTGCAGCTTACCTTTCGTCAGGGGGTTCCCCGTGCCCTGTGAAATGCATCGCTTTGGTGTCTGCTTTCGATTTTGTTGGAACTCGTACATATAGGAGAGCGTTAAAAACTATTAGATACGTATTTTTTGAACCGTGAAAAAACGGTTTTAAAGGCTGAAGCCACCCCCTGAAGTGAAAATCATATCAAGGCCTGATTTTGCAATTCCAGGGAAACAGAAATGAAAATTCTTCCAATGCAAAACGATCAGTAAATCACTATGGGTATACATTGAAAGAAATAAAAAAGTAAGGACGGAGCACCCTTTCATTTTTCGCTCTCTCACCCCACATTTGAAAGGAGCGCACTAAATCAAATGAAACGGGTAACTCTTTGGAAAAGGGATAACATTGAAATTTATGTATTTTTACATTTATTTCGGATCGTAATTTCAAGGGGGTAAACTGGATTACATCCATTTTCGACGATTTTTGATGAACGTAGAACGATGGAAATGGAGAGATACCAGAAAAATAAATAGTAAATTCGTATTCAGGGGGTAAAAATACATCGATATGGACTTGTTAAAAAATATTTAAAAACCAATTTTTCTTTGCATTTTGCCAAAAATTGGTGAACTCTCTCAGTTGGTCGTAATTTTTTTTCCGTTTCGTTTTTAAACTTTGTTCCGCGCTTATTTTTTTTCGTAATCATACCCTCTTTAGAATGCCGTTTGATTTATCGAGCTGCGATGATTTTTCAATTTTTGGCTGAGTATTAACGTTGGACCACCAATTTTCGTGAATTTTTCCGCGCTCTCAACGTCAATTTGGAGTTTGTAGAAATACGTTGAATCCGCAGGCACATTTTCAATACAGAGAAAGACAACTTCGATGAGAAACTCCAAGTAGAAGGTGGTTCACACTCTTAAGCCTGCTATCGGACGCTAATGCAAAATTACGTAAACTTTAATTATATCTCCCGCCCCCTTCAAGATATTACCCTTTTCTTTTATTTGCCGCACCTCTTTTAAATGCAGGATGGGAGAAATATAAATGAAGGGGTGGTTCATCCCTACATTTTTGTTTTCTTCATTATACCCATGGTGAATTCCTAGTTTTTCTGCTTCAGAAGAATTCTCTTTTTTATTTCACTGATATCAGTGGACGACTTGCGGGTGAAACTGCAACATCAGCTCTTGACATGCTTCACTCTAAGGGGTGGCTTGACCCTTAGAAACCGTTTTTTACCACTAAAAAAACCACATCTAATAGTTTTTATTACTCTACCATCTACACGAGTTTCAACAAAATCGAAGGCGGCTTATCAAATTTATATATACCATACTCTTAACTCTACCATAAACTTAATTACTTAACTCCACCACAAACTCTACCATAAAAACTCTACCATAAAACTCTATCACTTAACTCTACCATCAATTTATATACTCTACTATACTCTACCAATATCAAATTTATTACTCTACCATATACACGAGTTTCAACAAAATCAAAGTAATGTCGCTTCACAGAAATATAGATTTTCTTTTGATTTCGATTCAATGATTTCACCTTTTCAATGAGACGCCTTGTCTCATGTTCGATAAATATTAAATACCACTCCTTACCCCTTCAATGTCCATAAAAAGGCCTTCGCGCATATGCACCAACTGTTCAGCAAATTCAAGTCAATCGTTTTATACGTCCGGCGTTGCGGTCCAGCTCTCCACAAAGGCGCTGAACGAGATCAGAAATGTTAGTTAGTTTACGGACCACGACAAAGCCCACGATTATGAATTAAAACTTCCGTTATCTCGTTCCTCGAATTTCTTGCTCCCCGCGAGGACGAAAACTGCACTAGACAAGATTTTACAAACGCAGCGTGACTCCCATCGTAGGTGTTTCTCCGTTCTCGCCAACCCTGCAATATAATCCGGATGCAGTGACTTTCGCCATGGCGTTGAATGTATCTACCAGCTGCTGTGCGGATCCAGGGTGCAGCGGAAGCCAAAGCGAGTCCTTTTACTTTTATATGTTTAAGCCGTGCGCACACACATACACACAAACCCGTGTGGCTTCGACCTATGCACATGCACCCATAAGTCCGTGTTCACTCGCTATGTACCATAGTGGCAAGCAATTGCAATTTGTTGCTCCCTTATCGCCTCCGAACGACCACCACTTTACTGACCACGTTGTCCTTTTTTCCTTGCTCTTTCTCTTCCCAGCTGAACGCGAATAACATCGATACCACAGTGACGGCAAAGAAAGACTGTCGGAGCTTTTTGCAAGTAGCATGTAGGAGAAAAAACACATTTAACGATACGATACGGTATCTGGAAAGATCTGCAACCCGCCAGCCGGTCGTTATATGTGCATAGTTGTAGCGAGTGATGCACAAGTCGTAAAAGTGATAAGAATTAGCTCCTTTTTCTCTCATTTACTGTTCATCGTTTACCCGACAAGCGTATCCGTTATCGAGTGATCGACAAAATTGCACGGGATGTCCGCAAGAGGCAGGATTCGCCAGCAATGCTGTTCTTACGAAGAGCAATAGATTGTGTGTATTATATGGACATGTGTAAGTATACGTATATATGGAGACATGCAACGAAGAAAGTTCCACACCCGATATGCACGTTTGCGGTGTAGAGAGAGATCACTAGGATCATCTTCAAGCACACGCCATTCTCATCACGCGCTTATCTCGAACGATTTACCGATAGGCTTCATCAAATCCATTACCAACGTGTAATTTTGATTCCTCGGTGAGGAGGCACCAAGTGGCTAAGGGATGCAGCTGCTTCTCTCGTCCTTTCCCTTCGTCTTCGTGGCTGCCTTCGTCTTCTGTTATTGAGCGATTCTGATCGAGGAGACTTCCTTTTCTTAGGCTGGATCTAGTGGAAACTGGGTACATTCGGTGTGCAGTAGTTTCTTATTGGCAGGCGCGGTGTAGTCCTGCGGCAATGAGACAAGGTCTAAGTACGTAAGCACGGTACTATAGCGCGACGAGGAGACCGATGAGCATGCTATAATGTAATTCCGCCTGTCGCATATGCGAGACGAGGAATCAGATCGGATCTCACGCGCTGTTCATCGCCTAGGATATCATCAATGATGGCTAAGACGGTGGGGGATGATTGGAGACGCAACAGTGGGACTGGAGTAGCTCTCTTCTCTTTCTGGCAATTGTTCGCTTGATGCCTGGACGAATTCCAGGCACTAGTGCAATTACCGGTGCCTGAACAGCTGGACGAAGAGCCACGTCAGTCAAAGACCTCATTTTCGCAGCGTTCGATGCAGCTATTGTCAATTTGGCAAAAACGGTCCGAAGACGCAGCCCTATGCGGAGGAATCCAGAGCATTGTTGTCGTTGGAGGGATCGCGAGTGCGGTACAGGGCTTTTGGGAAGAAGAGACAATGAGGACAATGCGGCACCTTGCACCTCGCTTCCCTTGGGACTTTTCACCCGCGTTCATTGTCCGAAGTCTACGGATATTCTTAAGAGGCTGGAAGATAAAAGACGGTAGCTTCATCGCTGGTCGAATGTGTCCAGTTTTTGGTTTCATTTATTCTTTCACGAGTCTCCTCACTGTCTCCATGCGGTCCATCAGGTTTTCTCGAAAGTATGCGGTATGAAAAAATGTGCGGGTGGAAAACGGCCCAACAGGTGAGAGAGAACGAGCTGGGAAGAGCCTCGAGAATCAAGTATGGGCTTCAAACAGCCGTGGATTTAACTGCCCGAAAGTTACGCCCTAAACATAAATCGGTATACGAGTCCTAGAGGCAACACGGAAGGGCCACGAGATCTTTATCGAAAAGGTAGTGAAATATCGATGATAATATTGTCGCCGTGTCACGCGAGACCGTACCGTCGCTCATTGCTCCACCCTGCGCGTCTTCGTCATCCCCCCGGTGTGAGTTGCCCCTCTACTTTTCTGACTCGAAGGGGGGCCTCACCCTACAACGATTTTAACCGAAGATTAGAGGAGGCGGCGATCAGGAACTTGCGACAGGTACAAGGCCTACGACTAAGGATTCTATTCGAAAAATCAAACGCTGTATACTTCGCTCATCATTTTTCATCGTGACCGCGATAGACACGCACACGACTTGGGGGGACACAGTGCGTAGCCTGATATATGCCTCGTTTCACTCATGTCACTCGGCTCAGCGCTCGGCTATGACTCGAGACAATTTATATTGCTTGTCCTTGACGCATCCTGGGTAATTTATTCGGCCTTAGTTTCAGCGTGACATTTGGATGACGGGAGGAGGAACAAAAAATGGACTGCTCTTCAATCTCAAATGACTTGGGCTAATCTTTGTCAAGAATTAATCGCTATTCACAGGGGAGAAAAATACTTGATGGTATCAATGAAATACGGCAATTTTGTATTTACTAGGGGCCGAAATATATTTTCATTCACTATAACAAAAATATTGAATGCATAAGACCAAAAAACAGGTGGATGTTTAATAATTTTTTCGAATGAAAATATTGAGATGGCGAGAGCGAGGTTTTTGACATAATTGATACACAGTCTTGCCATGTTGAGTTTTTTTATTGATAAATATTGATAAACAGTGAAGTTATTATTTCAACAAAGTGCCGCAGTTGGCACATGGCCAAATGGAGTAGATGGCAAGTAGGGCAACCTGAAATGAAAAATGAAGGGCCGTATTTTTAGTAACTAAGTATTACTTGTTTGAAATTTTGAAAATTATGTAAATGGCAAGATGTAGGAAAAAACCCGATTCCCGGCAAAAAACAACTTTAATGCTTTGTTATCAAAGATTGGATAGAAAATGTTATTAACTACGCTGAATTAGAAGTAAATCTGACGAATAAATTTTAAAATATGTTGTGTACCGTTTCATTAAAAAAGTGTCCAGAAAAACGCACAAAATACGGTAAATTGCAGCGGGGCACCGGTCAAATTTCTGAATTTTTACAAAATCCTTATTGCAAATAAAAGTTAAGATTCTATGCTGTAAAACTATGCAATAAAAAAATTACCATTGAAATTTCAAGCTTGTGCAGATCGCTGAAGCAATATCTATATTTCAAGTACGCGTGAATACATTGTGAATACATTTTTCATTGAGTGTTAACTGCGAGAAAATCGTTCATAAATTTAAATAAATATTTCAGTAGCCAGTTATGAGACTTGAAATAATATCAGAGTCAAAAATACATTTTTCTATTGAAAGCAGTATCTTTTGGACGAAATAAAATGTTTATGTCAGTAAAATATGTAATTCCATTGCAGCTGGTTAAACATTTTATTTAATTGTCATTAAAAAGTAGAAAATTCAAATTTTCGGTTCCTTTGAGAATAAATTGTACTCCATTGACGCATTTGGTTAAAGTAGATATGTAATTTCATTGAATATGAAATGAACGTCTAGCAGTACAAAATGTAATAAAATCTACAGATATTACACAAAGTGGAATTATTTCATGGCATTGGAAATGTACTCACACTCTTCGTGTAATGAAAAGCAGGTAAATGTAAATAAATGAATTAGTTTTTATTATTTCTCAACGAATATTGATACATTGAGGTTACATACATACGCCGAGGGTAGACATAATTGGGTTCGTTTCGGATTGTTTGGGTTTATTTTGGGTATGTTTGGGTTTGTTTTTACATTAATTGTTACATCATTTTTGTAACATATTTACAATGTAAGTTGCAATATAATTTTTAAATCAATAACACGATACCAATTCGGTGGGGAGAAGGCATTTTTTAATCAACCACAGGCATTCAGCATATCGCTGCTCCCCCCAATCTACTGCAACTCAGTGGCAGTGGAGTGGGGGAAGCGTAAATTTCGCGTGACAGTCAGATAACTCACATCAGACTCCTATACCTAGCCTACCTTAACAAACATATACAGTTGTAAAAACATTTTCAATTCTAAAACGCTAAAATGCATGGTATCCTCTACCGATCTTTCGCTCACGTGCCTCGTCACGAAAGAAAAGCTTATGGATAACGCGAAAAATAATTAACATTAGTCTCGCTACGAACGAAGTTAAGAATCAATTGCTCGTATACTCTCAGGGGTGCGTTTCACGAATTCCGATTATCGGGGAGCCACCGGCGAAATGTTTACGTCGTATAAAGGGGACAAAAAAGAGGATTCGATATATGTTGAGAAGGGGCCCCAAGGGCATCATCCCTCCGCGCGTTTGCGTATTCCAGACACGGATACCTCGCTCACTGCGTGTTTAGCCCTAAATACGCGAGTAATATCGGGGTAATCGTTTATAATAAGGCCCGGTGGTGGTGGTGGTGTGTGTGCGCGCACGCTCGCGCGTGTGTGTATCGTATGTGTGTGTGTGTGTGTGTGTGTGTGTGTGTGTGTGTGTGTGTGTGTGTGTGTGTGTGTGTGTGTGTGTGTGTGTGTGTGCGTGCGTGCGTGCGTGCGTGCGTGCGTGCGTGCGTGCGTGCGTGCGTGCGTGCGTGCGTGCGTGCGTGTGTGTGTGTGTGTGTGTGTGTGTGTGTGTGTGTGTGTGTGTGTGTGTGTGTGTGTGAGTTTGTGTGTGTGTGCGCGCGCGCGTGCGTGTGTGTGTGTGTGTGCGTGCGCGCGTGTGTGTGTGAGCCTCTCGAGGGCCAACTCAAATGCCTCGCATCCAGCCCTAGAACGAAGCGAATCTGGAATGGATTTTTTCTCCGACCGCGTTATAATTTCCGATTTTTCGTTTAGGCAAGATGCGCCGATATGTTGTATTATCGATAGAAGGTCATTTCGTAAACGGGCCCTCGACGCACTTTGCTTGCTCTCTCTTGAATATATGTCCTCCTTCGTGTGTATTACACCTCGGGTGGATCAAAGAAGTCGAGCAGCAGGCAGGTGTTGAAAGTCCAATCGAGAAGGTCCAGGGCTTGCTTTTTCGGAGGCATGTAATTTCCGAATATAACGAATACCTTGCATCTCGGCAAAGCACAACACAAAAGAGAACAAATCGCTTATACAAAGTGTTTCGACACGATTGGGTTTGATCGGTAGAACAGATGTTGCCAAAACTAGACACATAAAACTGCGTGTAATCAAAATGTAATACGTACTTACTGCGATCGGTGGAAACTACACATTGATCGAGGAATTTCCGCATTTATTCAATTTAAATATCTGTCTTTATATCAAGGTGAATAAAATGTAGAGAAAAAACATTTTAATCGCTCATATATAGGAAGTAGAAAATTAATTAATTAAGGGGTATGCCCAGTTGTGAGATTAGGAAAATAACTTTTTTTTAAACCTATATATCTTGACGGTATATCATGTTATAAATGTTCCCTGAAAATTTCTAGGTGATCGGATTAAAATTAACACATTTATAGGCGTTGGGGCACGGCGGAACGCTTGTAGCGTGGTTTGAGACTTTGAACGATTCTTTCTCGAAAGTTCTTTCTCAATGTCGGTGATCCAAATATCTAGCGAACGTTTTAAACGTCGATGTTTTTGAAATTTTCAGGGTTTTTTTTAAATCTATAAATATAGTATTTGTTCGAAGGATCTTTTTCTGATATTTACTTTCGATTTGGTGAACGACAAATGTCAATTTTGTTCGCAAAAATCAGGACTCCCACTTTGTACATGCGATATTTATTTTTAATTCGAAATTTCAGAAATTCCTTCGATTAATCGTAGGATAAGGTAATATACTAATGACATGTGTTTGGTTTTTTAATATTAGATAACCTGGTTTAATATTAGATAACCTGGGCATTGCTCAGCGCAAAAAAACCTATTCGAGATGTGCTTCCTGGACGGTAAGTCGATAATAATTAAACATTTTTACACAAATTTTTTTTGTGCACTTCTCGATATGAATGTTAGTCCCAGTTCTTCTTTGGATGTTCCGCAAATGATACTTTTTCAAATACCTAATTTTTGTAGAACGTTACCATCATGGTTTTCTAAAAAAAAAGAAATACCAAAAAATCAGCTGTTCCCGTCTATTACAACTAGACATGACCCGTCAATTGAATAAAAATGTTCTCAGCATCTAACGTATTTGGTTATCCTAAAAAGATCATCATTTTTTTCCTGAATATAATATTACTCGCTCCGTGTAAATTTCGAATGTCCCTTCTCCCCCCCACGAGGGTTTTTACGATCCCACACTCCTTTTGCATCTGCACGAGGCACAGGGAAACTGCAAAAAACCTGTACCGCTGCAGGCGGCTATATTTTACCGAATTCCAGTTGCCTTGCTACCGGAAATTCGGCAACCTAGCAGGTGGGGGTCAAAATGTCGAATGACCAAATGTAGACCTACAAAGATTTCGAAACGACAGAATGCTGAACTCCCAAAATAAAGAAGGTTAAATTATTCGAAATTTTATCCTTTGACCGATGACGAAACTGAATAACTATTAGCCCAAAGGATTATTTATTTGAGAACATATATTCAGATAGTCTGCAGTTTGACTCATACAAATACAGATGCGAACAATCTACAACATTCGTATACTCCGTACCTTTTGAGCGCTGCAAAAAATTATCGTCAAGCTCAACCAAGTCTTTTTGTCTACGGTCAGACATCTTGTGATTGCTATAATCGTCTACTTGGCGATATGCTTTATCGCGTGTTCATGCATCGATTTCACCAGAGAAAAAAAAGACCCGCACTCTGCCTGGCGAGTACGGAGGCTCGAAGGGCGTGTAGTTTGTACGAGAACTTCATCGATTTGCCGAAAGGAGCTCAAATTAATGGCGCGTGAGAAAGAGAGAGAGAGAGAGAGAGAGAGAGAGAGAGAGAGAGAGAGAGAGAGAGAGAGAGAGAGAGAGAGAGAGAGAGAGAGAGAGAGCGGCAAGGGGTGGGGGCATTTCGTTACTTCAATTTTCGGTTCTCGAATGCTGGGTGAATATATGCACGCGCCGTCAAAAGCGTACACGGGCGGATAAGAAGACGGAACCGGTACCTAAAGGGGCTTTAATATACATTTAGGGGCTGCGAGAATCTCTCGCGGTGGGTGAGGCCGTACAATTAGAGCTCGTTTAGGGGCGTTTAGTCCACCGCTTATCGCTACCATTACTGTTATTATCGACTTATTACGTGCCCGAAACACCGGTCGCCAAAAGTTCGGGCGTTCTCGCGATACACGCGTGTATTCACGCACCTGCGTACACACACGTCTACATATACGTGCAACCGCGAGGCCTCGTTCGACGCTTCGATTTATAAGAGAAAAATCGGCGGCGTCGTACGCGCCGTGATGTGACGGCGGGCGCGAGCGAGTGTGCAATCCCGTGCATGCGTGTGCTCCCGATCATTACGAATGCCACTGATGTGAGACGCGGCCGTTTATCACGAATTCAGCGACACCGATAGAATACGGACTCGTTCGCTGTGCCCTCTCGTGCACGGGGGTCCGCGCTCCTACGGAAACGAGATTTGCATCGCAAAATTCGATTTGCGCTCGTACAGGGACGCAACACGGACGCAAACTGGCGGGGCCCTATACGACACCCCATTACGACAGGGAACAATATTTTTTTTTCATCTCAAGCCCTGCCCTCCATCGTGTGCAGCTTTGAATATCGGCAGCCACTTTTGAACTTGTAATATCGTTATAGCCCATTTTACACAAGATTAATGGAATAATAATTTGAAACGGCGCGCAGCCCGATCGTAGCGCGGGATTTTTTTCCTCGTGCTGCTGCAGGGGAGTTGCGCTTAAGGGGTCTTCTCACTTTGGACGCTAAAAGAGGGCTATTTTCATGACTTTTTTTCGATTGGTTTATATTATAGATATTGATGTAAAAGTTGTTACACTTAATAAATACAGTTTCGAAATACATTAAAAAAAGTTTTCATGTATTTATGTAATGCAAACAAACTTTCAGGTCAGGTAATTTTGCGATTATTTTGAGGTCATTAAAATGTCAGGTCATTTTGAGATCATTTTTAGATCATTTCGAGGTCGTTAAAATGTTAGGTCATTTTGAGATCATTTTGAGGTCGTTAGAATGTCAGGTCATTGTGAGATCATTTTGAGGTCGGTAGAACGTCAGGTCATTTTGAGATCATTTTGAGGTCGTTAATATGCCAGGTCATTTTTAGATCATTTTGAGGTCATTAAAATATCGGGTTATTTTGACATCATTTTGAGGTCGTTAAAATGTCAGGTAATTTTGAGATCATTTTGAGGTCATAAAAATTTCAGGACATTTTGAGATCCTTTTGAGGTCATTAAAATGTCAGGTAATTTTAAGATCATTTTGAGGTCATTAAAATGTCATGTCATTTTGATATCATTTTGAGGTCATTCAAATATCAAGTCATTTTGAGGTCATTAACATGTCAGGTCCCTGAGCGATTATTTTAAGGTCATCAAAATGTCAGGTCATTTTATCGCAAAAGAAAATGCATTTCGAAGTACAACTCCCCTTCCAACCTGCAAGCGTCGCCGTTAATTATATGCTTTTTTTAAAATGAATTACACAACGCACTTTTTTCCACTTCATCTACATCTCGCAAAAAAAAAATTGCCCCATCGCGGCTGTCCGCGTGAAACGAACGCGCGATCATCCGTGCCAACGGCCAAAGTGGAATTGGATACATCATCGCTTCGTATCGATCGTTCACACGCACTAAGAAACGGATTAGCAAGAAATGCGATTTTCAGCGCCTCCTGCGCAACAAGTCCGACAAAATAAAATATGTAAAAAAGTGAAATAAAGAAGGCAGTTGATGCGCCCTGAATCAATGCAGGTAGGACGCTCGAGAGCAGCTGGGTGAAATTTATTCTTTGGCGCGCGGTAAATGAGCCGACCGGTCACGTTTAGCTCTGGTTCTCTCTCTCTCTCTCTCTCTCTCTCTCTCTCTCTCTCTCTCTCTCTCTCTCTCTCTCAACGTATCACGCCTTTTGGACTTGGTCCATCGTCGTCCTCGTCGTCACGAGAGAGGAGCAAACGCGACGCGCTTCCAGCATCTTAATCGGCGCTAATGAATGCCTCATTTACTCGCGCGACCCACTCATCCACGCCCGCCGATTCCAAGTGCCAAGGCACGGCCAGATTTCTCAAGTATAACACTAGTCGTATGTAGTGTTACACACTGCACATACACACATGCGTTACGCACATATATACGTGGGCTAAGGTGATTTTTGGCTCTCGACTATATTGGGACTGCCTTCCAAGACTGTCTCTCTCCCTCGTTTTTTTTCCTTTACCGCCTTAAAAGTGGCATCTTATTCTCATAATCTTCGCCTCTCGCGAGAAACCGCGGCTCCTCCCGTTTAGAGAAAGCCCACCGAAACGAGAGTTAACGACGAGGAACGACACCCAAAGTTGACACTCGGGCCCGTGCGAGTGCCGTCTCGATGTATATGAGCTGGATGTGTGCATGTGGGTGTGTGTACGCCCGGTGAGAGGGGTGTATACATATCAATGGTCGCTTAAAAATCCGGTTGTATATATAGACAGAGGGAATTCACCTGCCGCTTTGCGCTAACGAAGTCGTTACGCCGAGATTAATACTCCTATATCGAAGATTTGGTGATTTTCATTGGCTTTTCGTATAGCCCATCGCTCCGTAAAACCAACGATCCCCTTCTCCTCATCTCCGGCGATACTTCTCGCTGTCGAGGAAAAAAAAATAATCTCCCCCAACGTTCGAGTAAATAACGTTCGTTATGGCCTGAAATGCATTCTCGTTAACGACGTACCGGAGGAGTCAATCGTTGGGAAGCACCCTTCTCGTAAGGATAGTGAGATCTATGGACTTCCAAAGTATCCGGGAAAATATCGTGAGGCGTTTTTGATACGCAATCAAAGTGGGGTTGAGAAAGTTACGGAAAGATTGACCGATGGCTTGTTATATGCCTTGGGACAAACCTTTAGGCAATAAGATACGTAGAAGATGGGAAATAAGAAGTATTGGAAAAAAGCATAACGTATTATAAGGGAAAAAGCTATATTAAAAAAATCACATAGAAAAAACTGCAAGGTACGAAATCAAAATAAAAAAATCAACAATGGTCGAATAATGTATATAAGAAAAAAAGCATAACATAGTATGAGGCAAGAAGCCATATAAACCAAAAAGTAACCCACCAAAGAAATATAAGGAATATAAGGAAAAAGCGTAACAGAGTATAAGGGGGAAACACTACATAAAACACAAAAAAAAACCAGCGATAAATAAAAGGTAAGAAATAAAAAGATAAAAAACAATAGTAAAATAATAGTATACAATATAAGGTGAGAAATAAAATGATAAAAAACAATAGTTAAATAACTCTTGACAAGAAAAAAGCATAACGTATTATAAGGGAAAAAGCTATATTAAAAAAATCACACAGAAAAAACTGCAAGGTACGAAATAAAAATAAAAAAATCAACAATGGTCTAATGATGTATGTAAGAAAGAAAAGCATAACATATGAGGAAAAAAGCCATATAAGCCAAAAAGTAACCCACCAAAGAAATATAAGGTGAGAAATAAAACGGTAAAAAACAATGGTTAAATAACAGCTGACGAGAAAAAAGGATAACACGTTATCAGGAAAAAAGCTACATGATATAAAAAAATATAGCAGAAAATATAATACTAAATAAAACACAGAAAAAAGTACAAGGTACTAAATCAAAATATAAAAATAAACAATGGTCTAATAAAGTATATAAGAAAAAAACATAACCTAGTATGAGGAAAAAAGATATAAAAACGAAAAAAATATAAGGTGAGAAATAAAAAGATAAAAAACAATAGCCAAATAACAGTGGACAAGAAAAAAGCATAACACGTTATATGGAAAAAAGCTATATGACACAACAAATACCATAGCAGAAAATATAGTGTACGAAATATAAAACGACAAATAATATAGTAAAAACTACAAGGCACGAACTAGCTATATAATAATAGACGATAGTTAAATAAATCATATAAGGAAAAAGCATAACAGGGTATAAAGGGAAAAAAACTACATAAAACAAAACATAACCCAGCAATAAATAAAAAGTAAGAAATCAAAAGATAAAAACAATAGTTTCATAATAGTATACAAGAAAAAAAAAGCATAACATAGTATACGGGAAAAGTTATATAAAACAAAAATCAAATAACTAAAAATATAAGACTCGAAATAAGAATGGAAAAAGAAACAATAGTTCAATAAAGTATATAAAAAAAAAGGATAACATAGTATACGGAAAAAAGCGATTTATAAAAATCTAAAAATACCATAGCACAAATGTAAGGTACGATATGAAAGTATCAAAATAAACAATAGCTTAATAAAATGTAGAAGAAAAAAATTTAACAACTATGTTATGCTTTTTCTTATATACTTTTTAACAATTATTAATTTTTTTATTTTTAGTTCGTAGGTTATATTTGTTTGCTATGAGTGCAAGGCCCTTTTTCCCTTATTAGTATAAGGATAAAAGCAATATAAAACCATACAAAGCAAAAACCAAAAATGTCATAACGAAAAAAGGAAAACTGCTGTTTTGCTTCCAGTTATATGAATTATTTACTATATAGCTAGCTACATAAAAACAAATGAACATAACTCAAATACCGGAACCATATCCATGCTTTACCGATTGTGAGTGCGTAGAGAGCCAGTAGCTGACCCCATTGCGTTCGAAAAGATGAGCGAAAAGTCTGCACTTGAAGATAGTAACGTTAGGTGACGAGATCAAGTGATACTCCAACACGAACTAGTTTTCTATACGCGGCGCGGAAATCGACAATTCACGCGGACCCTACATACAAACATACACGCATCGCACTATGATCCGGTTAATAATAAGAGGCCTTTCCAAACGGTTCCATTGTCGAGTCGAGCGAGAAATGCCTTTGCTCCCCGTTCACATTAAAAAGTCTTCGTAACGGAACGGACGAGCCCCTCTATTTCAATGCAACGCGAGACACTCGAAACTACTAATTCGTATTTTTTTTCTTCCTCGTCCATTTGGGTCGCAAGTCTGTGCAACATAGTCGCGAAAGGTGCGTGTATTTGATGAGCCGCATCGTTCGCACCTTGTCACTCTTATCCTACTCGGGTCATATGCACGAGCGAAATGCAGGACACTTCCATTGTTGAGCGAATACTGCACCCTTTAACGTTCACCTCTTAAAGAGGAAGATGTCTTCAGGCGAGGAAAAAGTTGCGGTTTTGCATGATTTTTGTTAAAGAATTTATTCCAATTGATTTTTTTGTAATTAACATTTTTTTCTTCACCATTTTTGAGACCTAGGGTATGTTTTATTATTATTTTCGCCTGTTGCATGGTTTTTAAAACTTCATCTTCAAAAATGCTGCTGGCCTTCTGAACGTGACACGCACGGTCTTCTGAACGTGACACGCAGCTTCGGCGGAATTAATCTGAACAAAAACCAATGAATTTGTTCTTTTTATTAAGGCGTTACCCCCACTTGTAGCGCAAAAAAGGCCTTTTTCATGATTTTTTTTAAAGAGAACTACAAAACTTTTTTAATCGATCAATATACCATCTTAAAGAACACATCTTGAAGAATTTTCAGTAATTTTTTTATTGAAAAATACTGCATTGTTTAGTGGCAAATGGCCGTCAATGAAATAATGTTATTATATACACGGTTTGCGGTGACCAACATTGCGACGAAGTGGATCATCTCAAAAAAAGTGCGGATGGATTTAGTCAAATATAAGTATAAACTAGTCTTTAATCGAAGGATTTAAAAAAATTCATTTTTCACAAAATGGCGGACAGTCAAAGTTAATGGTTCGATTTTAACGAAAAAAACGGCCGTTTTTTGGCTATAAAAGGGCCATTTTTTTTCGAAATAAAAATCGAACGATTAAAGACATACATTTTTATGTATTAAATAAGCCTGCAAAATTTCAAGAAGATCGGTTCATTAGTGTTCGAGTAATCTTGGTCACCGACTTCAGAAATGCCATTTTGAGAAAAACGCGTTTAAAGTTTCAATTTCAGTTTACACGAAGAACGGATTCTTCTCTTTCAACGCTCATATCTCAGTCAATTTTGTTCGGATCGACTTGAAATTTTCAGGACATATTCTCAGATACTTATACTTAAAAAAAAACAATAAAAAAACGATTGTTTCAAAATCGCAAGTGGGGGTAACCCCTTAACACTCATACGCAGAATATGAACCAAGAAAAAGTGATAAATGTTAAAAATCGATTAAATGATATGCAGTCAAAGAAAAAGATTGAGTTTTTCGAAAAACAATGGCTACATTTTGCAATAAAAAAAACTTGTTTTTTTTTTAATTTTCCGAAACATTCAATGTCGTGTTTTAGACAAGAAGGTTAGAAAGCTGTATACCAAATGTCATCAGCATGAGTCGATTATTTTTTTAGCTCCACGTCACTTCAGGTGTGACAATGCAGTTCAACCCTTCGACTACGCACTTCCCCCACGAACCTCTGACTGCATATGGGGTCGATCCAACCCCATACGTTGTTCAAATCGTTGTATTTCGGTAAACATGCATTTTTTGGTAAATATTCGGAAGTGGGGCTCCTACTAGAATGACACTATTTTCGTTTGGGTTTGTTTGGGGTTGTTTAAGGTGGTTTGAGGTTGTTTAGAGCTGTTTGGGATTGTTTGAGACCCTTGAAGAAAATTAGCCTAATTTTGGAGCCCCACTTTCGCATATTTACCCATTTTTTTGTTGACGTGTTTTTCGTAGGCAATGATCCTTATTTTATGGCCCGATATTTATTTTTTAAGGAAAACCAGACTTAAGGGCCCAAACATTCGTTCAATATGGGAGATGCGCTGAAAAATACGTACTTGCATGAAAAATATCATAGTGTTTTTTTCAAAATATAAAAAAAAGTTCTTTGAGGTTTTTAAAGAGGAAGGTTTGTAGATATTCGGAGATTTAAATTTGAGCATTTTCGGAATAGTGAAAAATAAAAAAAACGACTCCGGCGGATTAATTGTTGGGAACGTTTATTTTCCTCATTTTTTAACTTCCATGACTCATCATTATTCAGATTTACCGCAATTGACGCATAAGTACATTCGGTGCTCGTTGCACATAGTCCTCCTGCATGACGGACACTAGCTTTTAGTTTTCTGATCTTCATTCTAAATACATAATTTAGTATAGTAGCGCGAAATGAAAAATATCTTTGAGCATTTTCTATCGTAACTCACTTACATGTAGTAATAGAACACTAATTTCACAAAAAAAAATATGTTCACTTTCACCGCACAACTGCATAAACGGGGTCGAATAGATTACCCCATTTTACAATACAGTCAATTGAAGAAACAAATGGGGTCAAAATGACCTAGTTTGCCGGCGAAGGGTCAAAAAGACCGTACCATACCTCTAACATTTTTGAAAATTAATCAAAAAAATACCACGTATCAGCCAAAAGTAGTAATAAAACACACCCCAAGTCTAAAATAGGGTGAATAAATCGTTCCTTTAAAAAAAAATCGTGAAAATCAGCTAATTTTTTTCTCGCCTGAAGATACCTCCTCCCTTAACGCGCACGCTGTAAGCGGACGAAACGCTGAAAACTATGCAAATCCCAGGTGTGCTTGAGCTCTTCGTAACGCGGACTTGCCGCGCCTCTCATTTTTCCGCATTGTTTGGCCCACAAAGAAGGTATATGCAAAAGTGCCGAGAGGGGGGCTTGGAGGGTCTAAGGACAATGGTGTACCTGCCCAGCCGTCCAAAAACAAATATATTTACATATATATGTATATGCATGCGTGTATGTGTGTGTGAGTATAGAAAAAAGGCGATAGAAATAATGCAAGAAAGAAAAGTCCTGAATAGGACCTGCTACTTTTTTTCCTTCTTCTTGTTCTTTGTGGCCTGAGAAGTCCTTCGGGAATGAATGGGTTCATTAGCTAGCCAAGCGAGGATTTTCGCTTCTTCTTTCTTTCACGGCGATTATTCTCTTGCAACTCTCGTACAAAGAATAGGTCTTGTACGCCGTCTGTATGTGGAGACCATATACTCTATGGACGTTGGCTGATCGAGAGAGGGTCATCCTTCAACTTGCGGTGCTGATGGTTTTTGGATCTCCAAGAGTATTTTCGTAGGACACGCGAGACTATTGCTAAAGGATAGGTGTGTTAGTGTGTGTGCGTGTATATATATGTGTGTATATATATACCGGGTGTCCTATTTTAATCCTGCACCTGATTTATCTCCAAAAATACTGTCCCTATCAAGCATTGACTATAGTGAAACTTTTGGGGTTGAAAGGGGGACGTTGAAAAAAGTTGGGATCGTTTGGGTTATCAAACAAACCCAAACAAACTCACACCCACACCCATACACATACACACATACACACATGCGCACTTACACTCGGGATGTTAAAGGGGACGCACCTTCAGGCGAGAAAAAAATTGCTGATTTTCACAACTTTTTTTTTTAAACGAAACATTGCTCAGGCATTTTTGAGATTAAGGGTATGTTTTATTACTACTTTTGGCTGTTATATGGTATTAAAAAAAAAGAATCTTTAACCCTTCCTTGTCATACTGGGTCATTTTGACCCGGATGGAATTTGAAATAGAATGCTCTCTTTCTCAAAATTGAAAGCCTTCAATAATTTTTGACAACATTTCAATTACATACTTTCCGAATTTGAATTATGCAGACTTATCAGGAAATGTTTAAAGTGTATCTCGGAATTTTCCAATGAAAAGCGACCGAAGGGTTCTTAAGAGCAGGTGGTGAAACTAAAAGATTGGATTTTCCGAACAAATAGCTGCATTTTGCAATAAAAAAACACATTTTTTTCAAATTTTCTCAAACATTTAGGGTCATGTTTTGGATAATGAGGTAAAAAAGATTTATACCCGACTCCATCAGAATCAGTGGATTCGTTTCTTTGCTATACGTCACGCCAGTTTAGAAGACCGTGCCGTACCTCCGCCATTTTTAAAGATGAATAAAAAGAAAAACCATGTAACAGCCAAAAGTAGTGATAAAACATACCCTAAGTTAAAAAAATTGTAAGAAAACTTACCGCAAAACCATCATGAAAATCAGCAATTTTTTCCTCGCCTAAAGGAATCGTTAAAAGTGGCGTTCTAAACTAAAAATTAGGGCTTAAAAAAATTCTACAAATTTGTTAATTTAGATCTGACACATTTTTCAGCGAAAACGGGTCATATTACCGTTAAAAAAACATGCCAGTCATCTTAACGTCGCCAATCTGAATTATGGTCCAGCATTTTTTTTTTGTGAACGTCTTCCTTTGAACTCTAAAAGTTTCACTATACTCGATAAATTTTCGGAAGTGGGGCTCCTATTAGAATCAGGCTAATTTTCTTCAAGTTTTCAAACAAACCCAAACAACCCCAAACATACCCAAACAACCCCAAACATCCCTAAACGACCTCAAACAACCCCGAACAACCTCAAACAACCCCAAACAACCCTAAACAAACCCAAACAAAAATTAGCCTGCTTCTAGCAGGAGCCCCACTTCCGAATATTTACCCTATACTCAATACTTGATCGGAGCAGTATTTTTCAAGATAAATCGGGTGTAAGATCAAAATGAGACACCCGGTACATATGTGTATGCAATATATATATATAGTTGTGTAGTGTATAGAGGAGAAGTCTTCGATCTTGACATTGTCGAGTGGAGCTCTGTCTCTGCTGTGGGGCTGCATACAACGGCGAAGGGTTCGTTAGTCTTCCCCTAACAAATTGCCCGTGCCTCGTCATCACAGAGAGACGGTGCTATTTTATTCCACTCTCTTTGTCTCTCCACTTTTCGTGAACGTTGTGCTCTTTCACTCTCCATTTCAATTTCTATCTCCGGGTCTGATAGTCCGCAGTGTCGTTACGATCGAATCAGCGAGAAGTACGGAACACGCGCGATATATCGCTCGAGAGCCTCTGGCAATATCCGAACGATCTCTTTTCGGTAAAAGAAAAAAAAAACCCGTACAAGACGAGAGAAAAATGAACGGAGTTACACGGTCGGCCATGCGGAATGAAAAATCGTTCGGGATATCGCAACGATTCTTTTTCGCTGTTCCTATGAGCAGGGCCTTATATTTAGCTGCGTACCATTACATTACACGCGGTATGTACACTTATATCCTCTCTACATTCTACTTTACTCTCATGAGATGACCTTTCGTCTAATGGTCCAACATATTACGAAGCAACATTGTTCCGCTTTCCGTTGTGCCGTGTTCGCAAGAACACGTTCTCTCGTATATACTACGCTATGTGCACAGATATCGACCCGGGGCCGGTGAGCGATTCTCGATCTCTCCAAGTACCGCGATCATTCATATGTACACGGGGAAAAGATATTCCGAGTCTGTTGTAGCGATCGTTGGCACATCTGGCTGTTTTGGGGACGGTCCTGCATTTTTATTCTCAACGAATCGTCAGCTTTGGAGGCTAGTCGGTACTGGAAATGATGTTTGTACGAACACTCCTACATTCACCTAAAAGTGATTTTCTAGACATTGGAACTCACTCGATGTTGAGTACGGGGACGGTTGGTTACTATGAGGATGGTCCTCGAAGTTGAATGCTTCAAAATCATTTTTTCGCATATATGTAGTGCGCGAGGTTCTACGGTACACATATATAGGACATTCCACGCCTTTTCACCTAGCCCATGACGAAAAAGAATTTGAATACATTTTTTCTCGTTGAATTCTGGACAAGTTAAATATAAACCGTTCCAGGCCTGACGAAGTGGAATTGGAAATCACAAAATCATTAATAGCATTATTCGAGATTGAAATGATAAAAATCTTCTCAAAAATATTATTAATTCGAACAAAAAATAGAAGCAAAAATAGGCCCACGACGAGACTAGTCTTGAAAATCATAAAATGGGTTACTCTATTTCAGAGAATTTAAAAAAAAAAATAAAAAGAGTTGATCATCTTTAAAAAAAATAATTTTCACTTCAGTAGCAAAAAAAACGTTGACATTGATAGTTGATAATTTTGTTATATTTTTTAATGACAGTATGCTTCAAAATAGAAAAAAATCATATGATGACGTTTGTCGATATCGCAATTACTTCAGGAGTTATCAGCGTTTAAACGTTTCCAAATCTCCCGAAATCGATTTTTTTTAAATTATCACTCATAAAAGCGAAGAGATGAATATCTCGAAATTGGTGTGGATTCTTTTATGGGGTACAGTTTTACGAAAAATCAGGAAAACCGAAAATCGTTGGGGTCACGGGCTAAGTGAAGTGGCGAGGAATGCCCCATATATATATATATATATATATATATATATATATATATATATATTGATATTGGCAATCGACTACGAATTGGCTATATTGTCGGACAGGCCATAATTCATCCTCCTAACTCGTGTTTTTAGAATACACGAACGGTGTATATACGTGAAACGTATCTATATGTATATAATACGGTAAACGTATATACACGAATGCTCGCGCATCGAAGCTCTCGCGGAGAGAACGTAATGAAAGAGAGTAAGTCTCTCGTGTTTCCACGCTGACGTGTGCCGCTTAGTCTTATTTACTGTCATGTCTCGTGCCTCGGCGAACGGACTTACACTCGGCTGTATTCGATCATGTATCCATATATTGACTGTCGGAAAACAAGAGAAGCCGCGAGGTCCACGTACTTGGCGTAGCGTGTCCTGTGATTTACGCCTCTTTGTACGCCAGGACGATCACATTAGCAGCGTTTGTTCGCATCTTCCGCCTCCGCCTTCACCGCCGTACTTTTGTCCAGTTAGGATACCTGGAGGTAGGAAATTTAAATGGACAACCCGTCCAGAAATTGTCGCCGGGATCCAATTGAATTCCCATACTTGTTCCTTGTTCCTGATAGGAATCCAATTGGTTGTCGCATTGGATGGAGTATGAGACTGAGACTTTATTTTCGTACATTCGATTCTAATAGGAATTGCCCATGTACGTTCAATTTTCTGAACAAAATATGTAGATACATGCAAAATGATTGGATCTTAAAAAAGTATGAATCTTATCTTGAAAAAGTACGAATCGGTTGGAAAAGTATATCGTAGTTGACATTGCAATTCCTTCTATGTTATTTTCGGACGACTTTACAAGAGAGCCAAAAAACTTTTGGCAATATCGAAAAGTTGCCGCTTAGGGTAACGTGATGTATTGCATCAGCTGAATGAAGCGTTCTGATTGATTATTGACATAGAACGTTTTACAATTGCGTTCAGAATGAAAATTTTAAACATAATGGTCACATAATTTTTTTTTAAAAGAGACAGAACGTTTTGCATTATCAACAACGATATGTTAAAAATTGATTTAAATCACATTAGTGAAAACCTACTGTATTTATCGTTTGGTGTTAATTCGATTGCACTATGACTTTTGTGTATGTTCCAACAGGCGAGTTTTTCATTGTGACTTTTCACGGATTTTCGACTCGAACGTGGTAAGAATTCTCAAACGGCGTTCATCAAGAAACAGTGCAGAATTCAATTGGATCCCAATGAGGACTCCCTATGCTGGATGTCCCTGACAAATCCCTATAGAGGTGTGGGTGCATCTTGAGACTTCCTAATAAATTTGTGCACGGGATCACAAGGATTTTTTTTTTGACGATCCAACAAGTTACGGTTGGAAATGTCAAAAAAAATTTTCAACCTAAGTGAATGGGGAAATAACGCGGAATCCACTTTTACGCTAATATGGACTTCCTACGTGCGGCCTCCATATCAAATTCTTATATACATGCGGTAGGATCTAGGGATTTTCCAATAAATTTCCGCACCGGAACCCCGTTTCACGAACTCGAATATTTATCAATTAATTGATTTCCGTCTATAATGAAGTAAAAGTACATCGTACTATACTGGTAAAACTATACCACTGGTATACTGGTTCTAACCAAGTTCCCGAACTTTTAACGAAAAATTACGGCTCCAAAAAGCGTCTCATTGATGCGGCCACCGGATGGAGAAGACACACTGGCTGGATTCCTACTTAATAATTTATACACTAAATAATTGTAGATGCCTGATACTGTTGACGTGGGTACAAAAGTTCTAAAGATTTCGTAACGACAATAAAAACAGGGGTTCCCCGAATGTTTCAAGAAAATATTAATGATAAAACTTAGAAAAATGTAACCAGGAGAAAAATGTTCGTAGCCCCGACTTTTTCGAGAAAATGTCGAAATCTACTAATTTTGCGCGAAGTTTTTGATTTTAGTTTATTGTTGAGAATAATTGATTGTGACTTATTGATTGAATTGATTGTGACTTATTTTCATTAAATGGGAATATACCTTTGTGAGGGCAAAGTCAAGGGTCATTTTTTACAATTTAAGAAAAACAAAAAACTATTTTTAAATTCGTTTTTTTATACATGTTAGTACAAGTCTTAAAGTAAAAGAATTTTTTTTTAATTATTTTGAAACAAAATGGCTTTAAGCGCGTCTTTCGCGAAATTATGTTTTTAGACACGGGCGTATGCGGAGCGCCTCGAGTTTTTAATCGATTGACTCGCAATTTTAACCGTAGCTTCTTGACAACATTTCCTAGTCCAGTATGTTGCGTTTTTTTGATAAGTTGAAATAAAAAAATGTTATGATCGATATTCGACTGATCTTTTTACAATTTTTTTTCTTCATATTAACGCCAATTTTTTAAATCCATGTTTTGAAAAACTCCTACGAACTGGACTAGTTTTTTATATCTACTTTCAAACTATTTTTCGTTTTTTAGTCTACCGTGAAAATTACGATCTGTGCGAATACGCCCGTAGATGACGATGAAAAAAAGGAGTTTTCTTTCATCGACTACTGCACCCCCATTTTGTTCCAAAATAAATTTAAAACATTCTTTTTTCTTTTACTTTAAGACTTGCACTAACATGTATAAAAAACCGAATTTAAAAATATTGTTTTGTTTTTGTTAAATAAATTGTCAAAAATGACCCTTGATATTTGCCCTCACAAAGGTATAGTCCCCCTTAAGCGCCACTGTAATTCACTCATGATTCAAAAGGGCCCTCCTTATGCCCCCCCCCCCCCACAAAATACGACCCTTCGCGAAAGGCATACTTGAAAAAAAGGTCCACGAGCATGTTCGTATGCGGACAAAAAATCGAAATTTCTTTTTTTTCCAGGACGATAGTCAAAAATGTTAGCGGGAGGATAATTTTTTTCTGAAGGCATAGGTCAATGTTAAAAGGTGGCGCAAGCCGTTTCAATGTATTTTCCTGACGTTGTATTTTCCTGGCCTTGTTCTTAGCGCCTCAAGTAGAAATAATTGTTACGAAATTTGTTATAAAATCAACACAGATGATATCAGTGAGAAAAATCGATTTATTTCTCAGATTCTCATACAACATGGTCTTTGTCAGTTGTAACAAAACATATGTGCAGCATAGATCCGACCGCGACGTATAGAAAAGTGGAAAGAAGAGACGGCTCTTCTCGCAGACAATTATGGCGTTAAGCTCCGAGGCGGCTGATTTATACCGTCCATTGCAGCGTGGAATCGCGGACTTCTCACAGCACGCGATATAATCAAAGAGCAGGAGCGGTAGATCCTTTAAATACCTACTTGGCGAGGAAAGAAGCAATGAGAAAAAGAAGAAGAAGGCGAGCGTTCGCGCCTCGCGAGAACAATCCACGAGGCTCTAAGTGGTTAGTGGATACATGGGCTAATAGAGCCTAATCGGACAAATCAACCGCGTTTTACGCGCTTTGCCGAAGCGAAAAATATGGAAGAACGCAAATAAGAAATAAAATACAAGAAACAGCGAGAGTAGCGAGAAAACGTTTGCTTTATTGGCTCGCGCTGCACTATATTTTTATTCTTGAGATGATTTTGGTGCATGCAATCCTCTACTCTAACCTATCTGGAGCGGCTCATTTTTTCGATCTCGGCAGGTTCATTCGCTCGCAGACTAATGGCCGCTATTCATTACGGTACTCTCATCCAGACATTCGGTGAACGCTATTTTTTTTCGACACCATTTTAATCCTCGAAATGTCTGGAATAAGTGACACTTTTTGCTCCTGAACTCATCTGATGGCAAAGTACGAAAAAAAGTTGCACGAGAAAACAGTGAAGGCGCCTCTTCCATGAGGAATCATTCTAACCTCATTCATTCATCATTCTAACCTCATTCATTCATCATTCCAACCTCGTTCATTCGTCATTCTAACCTCATTCATTCATCATTCCAACCTCATTCATTCATCATTTTAACCTCATTCATTCATCATTCCAACCTCATTCATTTATCATTCATTCGTCATTCTAACCTCATTCATTCACTCCATTCTGACCTCATTCATTCACTCCATTCTAACTCCATTCATTCATCATTCTAATCTCATTCATTCGTCGTTCTAACCCCATTCATCCATTATTCTAACCTCATTCATTCATCATATCAACCTCATTCATTCATTATTCTAACCTCATTCATTCATCATTTCAACCTCATTCATTCATCATTCTAACCTCATTCATTCATCATTCTATCCTCATTCATTCATCATTCTTACCTTATTCATTCATCATTCTAACCTCATTCATACATCATTCTAACCTTCCAATAATTTCTAACATCATTCCAACTCCATTCTAATATCATTCTAACCGTCCGATAATTTCGATAAATAATAATAATTTCGATAAATTCAACCTGTGTAGTTGGTAATCTAGCTTCGATGTTCAAACATACGTCCCTGTTTGCATTATCTTCAGTTTACAAATTTTATCACGTTTTTATCTACTCCCTTCTTTGTCCGTCTGTTTCCCTGTTCGGTACAAATGTTGTCATCGATTTGCAGCTAACTTCCGGATGAGCTAGAGACTTGAAACTTCGAACATAGTTCAGCTCTGGATGACAGACAAATAAACAGGCAGGAAAGCCTGTTTATTTATATAACAGGGAGAGAAAAAGAGAAAAAAAAATAAAAAATATAGTTCAGTGGAATAGAAAAAAGTTTAAAAATAATAATAATATTAATCGTGAATAGTGCATTAGGGACAATTTTTATGATGGTCACGGAGACAGCCCCCCAATGTAAGCGATGCCTAAAGAAGAAGAAATGTGACACACACGCGCGCGCACACACACACAATACTAAAAAGTAGAAAATAAATTATTTAAATAAAAAAGAATAAATCTTGACAAGTCTCGTGCCCCTCTCTGTGCTCCGTCTGAATCTTCAGGCTCGACGCCGACCTCGAGCGTCGTAGACGCGACGCGCGCGTGTCTCCGGAGAAAGACGCGCGCCGCTGATCGCAAGGGCGCGAAGGATGCGTGAGGGCAAAGGAACCAGACGAGTACGCGGGAACGCTAATATACCGCTGATCGTTTGAAGCTTCGGGGAACACCGAGGACCCGGAGTTCTTTTTCCCTTTTGCATAAAGGGGCCCCTCGGCGACGTCGGATACTTAGCAATAATTTGACACGTTCACGATTCCAATTCCTTTTCGCCCGGGTCTCGTTCTTTTCGCAACTGCCTCTCTCACTCCTCTCTGTCTCCTTCTCTCGCGTATACGCGCGCATTTGTCGGCTCCGGAAAGGGAGAGCTGCATTTGCGGGATGCGCCTTCACAGGAACGAAGGACCTCTCACGAACGCGCTTCGTTCGCCTAACCATGAATACCATCTGCATACCAAGTGGCTCGTTTCGGCCGTAAAAAGCTCGAAATATTGGAAGATTTATAGGCGGCTAGGTGGACACTCGCACGCCCATCTGAGGTTTGACCAGAATGAGGAAGAGAGACGGAGGGGAAAGCGTGTCAGGACAGCTGCCAATCTTGAGTTCTCGATTGCATTCCTATTATCCTTGCGGGAGAACGTCTCGCGGTTTATCCTCCCGCAGGGATTATCATCCCTTCCCAGTTCTCCTCAAATATCTTGGATCGTTAAGGTTTTTTCTCTCGCAGGCTCACAGTACGTAGTTGCTCCTTCGGCATCTGCTTCGGATAGAGCAGCAATTTACGCTGGAACTTTGGTAAGCCCTTCGCGCGTAAACTTTTGAAATTCGCGTATACGGCAAGCTCGATGGTACTCCGAGTGCCATGGCTGTTACGAAGTTGAAGCGAGAAATAATACTCTACGCGGGTAATATAACTTTCCAGCAATTGTTGAGGCGTCTCGCCATGATTTAGGGCTTTCTCGCGCATCTCGCCCGCTAATAATTTACACCAGAACCAGGACTCTCTCTACTTCTCTCACGGTGAAGAACATAAACGGGTCTCGGAGCCAACACTGAAAGAGAAAAAAAACTGCTGCCAGAGAGGGAGAGAGAGGGAGAGAGAGAAAGAGAGAAAGAGAGAGAGAGAGAGAGAGAGAGAGAGAGAGAGAGAGAGAGAGAGAGAGAGAGAGAGGGAGAGAGAGAGAAAGAGAGAGAGAGAGAGAGAGCGTCGCGGTAGAAAACATAAGCGCTTAGAGAGATTGCGAGCTTATATTCACCGCGGAAAAGCGCGTTGCAATCATTCACGTGCCGCTTTCGTGCACACCTGCTACGAATCGCCACTGCGAATCTTGGTCCAAACGGGATGCTGGGCGAGAACCTTTGCAGCTCGGGAGCGACTCATCGTTCTCTCTCTCTCTCTCGCTCTCTTTCTTTTGCTCTTGCGGTCTCTTTCTCTCTTTGTCTCTCTGCCTCCTTGAGAAGCAGAGTAAGTTTATCCCTAAGTACGGGGTACTACCAGTCGAGAATGTGGACGGGCGTAAATCGACAACGACCTGGCGTAATAACCCAAAGAGGTGCTATTTGCGAGGCATTGTCGTACAACTTCTATGGGAAACGTCTTTCTTCCAAAATAGTCGAACTCAACGCACAAGTTCCCGTCAGCCGCGAGGACTAAAGCTTCATGAAGCTTGAATTGTATTCATTATGAATTTTCCAAGTTTGCACTTCGTGTTTACGAATTATCGTTTTACCTTATTGATAGATTAAGAAAGTATATACTTTCTTAATCTATATTTTTTGTAAATTTATTGGTTTGTAAATTTAAATAGTAAATTTAACTAGTAAATTTAACTAGTACATTTAACTAGTAAATGAATAATTATTATTTTCGTGATCATACGTTTCGTCGAACAGACACGTGCTCGGTAGGTTCAAACGCACTCGAAAAAGGAGCTAGAACTACTTTAACTGGGTCACGTAGGAGTATAAGGTTTTGTGCAGGAGATAGACCTCACCAGCAGCAAAAGAAGAGCAGAAAAGTTGATTTGGGTGACATTTTGAGGCTCCTGGTAGGAGTTCTAGCATTAAGCAGCCTTAGGGGAGGCTTAAATAGAATTGAAGGCCTCCAATATAGCCTGAAACGGAGTCAAAGGCTTTCAAAATAGGCTGAATTGAAGTCAAAAGCGTTCACAATAGGCTGAAACGGAAGTCAAAGACCTTCAAAGTGAGCTGAAATGGTGCCAAAGGCTGTCAAAATTGATTGAAATAGACTCTCAGCCGTTCAAAATAAGCTGAAATGGAGTCAAAAGCCTTCAAAGTAGGCTGAATTGGAGTCAAAGGCCTTCAAAATCGACTAAAATGGAGTCAAAGGCCTTCAAAATAGGTTGAAATAGAGACCAAGCCGTTCAAAATAAGTTGAAATGGAGTCAAAAGCCTTCAAAATAGGTCGAAGTGGAGTCAAGGCCTTCAAAATGGGCTGCAATATGGTTAAAGGCCTTCAAACTAGGCTGAAATGAAGTCAAACGCCTTCAAAGTAGACCAAAATGGAGTCAAAGGCCTTGAAAATAGGCTGAACATTTCAGGCACGCACAAGAAGAAAAAGAGAACCCACAAGAGAATCCACAAGACAAAAAGAGATGACCACTTGTCATCGGGTTGGATGCGAATGGATTTCAGCACTCCGGTTTGTGTGGAGAGCTGCATATTCGGCACAACCGACTCATATGAGTTGGTTCATGGTGCTGTTAGCCGATATTTAGAGTAAACTCGACTTCCTAATTGTTTGCCATCTCTGACCAGAATAAAAAAGGGCGACGGATCGTGTTCAACTGAATTACGGTACAACTCCCAATTGCGTGTCGTATATAGCAACCGAACCAAGATCGTACAATACGTTAACGATGCACCATAGAACAGAGGACTGTTTCCCCTAATTAAGGGATCTTAAGATTCCACTTCTGTAGAGCGTCGAGAGGTCTTTCGTCTTCTGGCGAATGAGATAGTCGTGATATGCCACCGGCGTTTTCGTTGTCGTTCATTGTGGACGGGCATGCGCGGTAGCGCCATACACGACGAGAGTCTCACCATAAAAGGATCCTCGGGGACTTTGGCCCGGCTATACGGTGTATGGGGGACTTAACAAAATGACAGATTCAGCGATACGGCCATAATGGGGCAGAAGGCGCCGAAAAGTCAGTAGCCAACGGCACGAAAGGGTCCACACGCTGGAAGTCTTTGTCTTATCTCTTGCCCGAGGAAGCACGACGTGGTCTCGCACGTCGAAAGGGGCCTGTAATTTTCCGAAGCCCGAAGAAGAACTTTCCGTGAGTTCGGACGGGGCCTTCTTCGCGTTCCCGTGGCATTAAAAAATGGTCGTCTCTTGGCCATTGGACGAAGGAGGACGAAAAAAAACGTTACGATACAGCGGGAGAAGACCGTTGATCTCTCAATCGGGTTTTCATGAGAGGTGGTGCTTGGAGAGCCGTCCCGATAAGGTATGCGATAGAAAATGGATATTCCCTTTCAGGATGTCTCCTATACGTACTCTAAATGTCTTCATTTCTACTGGTATCCAATTGGCTCTTGGATAGACCGTTGACCATCATCGCATGATTCATGACGTTACGGGGGCACCGAGTTGAGGTTAACCGCGAGACAGGAGTCTCGGTAAATAGCCGATAGAGGGGGCGACGTGGCAGCTTCGACTCGGAGGACTTTTACGCCTGCGAACGAGGCGAGAGAAGGCGCAATTGGATGTCGAATTGATACGGACATCTTTATTCTCCGGCATCAGGGCTTTATACCGACCGTACCGATGAGATCTTACTCTTTCCTTCGTGATTTTCCTCGGACGTGCGCAAAAACCAAGAAATACCCTGAAGGTATGTATACCTGCATACACATCTATACCTCGACGGATGCTGAACTGCATACACCCAGGCTGGCAAGAAATAAGAAGTTTCATGATCTCTTCACACGCGCGTGCCCGCGAGAAAGACTCGGTCCTCACAATCGCACCGGGGTCCAGGACTATACCGAGAATTTGCATTTACGACACGTGCGTAGGTGGCACGAGCTTAACGTCTCTCCGGTTGGCAGTGAAAAAAAAACACATCGCCACAGCGACATATCTTCTCTACGGCCGGACGCAGACGCATTTGTGTCGCGAGGTGTATTTCTGAGCGGGAGGACCAGCAGGCTAGGACCGGGAGGGGCGACGAAATATATGAAGGCTCCTGTGATGTGGATTGACTCGAAGACCCCGACGTAATACGGCGTGCGAATATAACACGAGACGAAACAACGAACCACCGGAGTTTCTTCGGCTTTGCTCAGCAGCAAACGGCGAGTCAATTTTATCACGGGCTGCTATGTAGTGGGCTGGCAATACTGAAAGATACGGAGCATACTTACATGCACATACGCGCGTGTGTGTGTGTGTGTCCATTTGGAAATAAATAATGTCTTGATTTTATACGCGTCTTGTTTAACAGAGATGTAATTCTACTACCGTACAGCACGGTAATACACGCATCGAAAAATAAAGGATTTTCCTCGCTTGGCTGAATTTTATTTCGAACAATTGATATAGGTATGGCGTTGGATAAACCGGCCGTAAAATAACGGCCCTCGTAATCTCGGCGTATCATTCGCAGCCTCGAAGGTGCCTGAAGTCGCGATAAAATTATGATCTCTTTGGACACCGTATACCCGTGCAGAAATTGTCGTAGGGATCCAATTGGATTTCCATACTCGTCCCCACTTCCTGATAGCGATCCAATGGGTCGTAGCATCGGATTCCTATTCTAAAACGACACGGTCATTGGATTCGCATCGGGTTTCCCCTTTGGAATGTACGAATCCAAATTGAATCCTGAAGAATTATCGCATTATCGAACAAAATCCGATACGATTCTTGATGGATCCGGTCGCATCCCGTACGTTGAACGTTTTAAACAAAATGTATAATTACATGGAATGAGTGGGTCAAAAAAGTATGAATCTTATCTTGAGAAAGTGTGAATAACTTAACGGAGTCATCTCATGTGGCAGCTTTTTTGGGATTTTGTTTTTTTGATGGACCATTAACCCTAGGAACCTACACTATCTGTATGGAACAAATAACCTCCACAGAGGTTACGCGCACCCCAGCACTTCAAATCAACCCTGCTAACG
>OX632362.1:16183019-16205519 GCA_951751655.1 Ophion costatus | reverse complement strand
AGATAGGAGAGCCGAAAGCGAGGGTGCTCATTACCCTTTAATAGTTCCTCGTATTTTCTAAGCTTCTAACATACACATACATGTATACGTTGCACAGACGACTATGGAGGGAACCTGTGGAAAGTATACCCAGCCGGATCATCCCATGAAATTCAATTTCGTGAAGCAAAGAAGCCCTGCTTTGCATATTCAGCGCACAAGAGCAGCCAACGGACCGCTCTTCCAATCTTTCTCCAGTCCCGGGTGTGTGCCCTATCTCGCCGCTTAAATTGTTTCGAGGCTCACTTCGGGTCCCCGTAAGTAGCATCGTTTGGAAGCTCCCTAGCTACTAAAATTGCTATACTCTGAACTGTTGCCGCGCCGATGCTGCCCGGGGTAAAATCGGGTCTAAGGGGTGCGCTAGTTGAGAGGAACGATCATGATCAGGTCACCGAAATCTTCTCACGAGAGCTGGACCGGAATTATACATGTTTCCAAGTAAAGCAGAATAATATGTAACGTTTCGAGGAATTCCGGGCGCCCGTAATGATTGGAGGATCTTAACGAGGCTCGTTTACAGTGAGAAAGGACACATTCGTCCGAATGACATTTCGTGGCTGCTGCCGAGTAGAGATATACATATACGTGCAAGACCAAGTGTGATCGTTTCATGAGGATAGATAGGGCAGATCGTTGGATCTCTTTGCTCGCTGTCCCTTAATTGGACCTCGTGTTAGCCGACTTACCACATTGGCTACGGTAGCCAGCTATACGGTAGTCCACGCTCAGGTATATCTATCCATCTCCTTTGCCTTTCATTCATCTCCCTCCTTCTTCGTCTCTTGCTTGCCGATACAAGGTGCACCTTTCTCTACCTTTCTCCACTCACTTGGTACCAGCAACTCCTTCGCTTACTTCCTCTCAGAGGAATGTCCTCTTTCTCTCTCTCTCTCTCTCTCTCTCTCTCTCTCTCTCTCTCTCTCTCTCTCTCTCTCTCTCTCTCTCTCCCTCTTGGACACCCGCAGACTTTATCTGACCGCGAGGCGAGCTGTGCGCGGGTGCGCCTGATTTTTCGGTGGATAACGAAGAACCTGAACGTGGCGGCACGGAGCGAAGGGAGTGAGAGGTATAACGATGCGAAGGACCGAAAGAGGAGACGAGAGAGGATGAGGGATGCTGTGCACACACACCCGCGGCTGTTATGACGTTGGATGTGGCAAGTGTGCAGCCAGTCCGCAGACTTAGTAAACTCTCACAGCTGGCCTATACTCCGCTGCCTTGGGGGTGAACCAGAGATTGGAGGATTCGGAAAACGCTGTTGAGCGGTAAGTCGTTCGGCCGTTTGACACAACCCGAGAACCGGTAACCACACGAGGGTTCGTTATTTTGGAAAAAGCGACGGAATCGTAACTAACCAACTGGAAGTCGTTACTTACGGTACCCCTGCTTGTGTCGGCCAGAATGGGGGGGACAAAAATCCTACTGCCTTTTCAACTTTGCCGCTTGATGCCTTTATCGTCTTTATTACGGAATTATTCAACGCACATCGTTGTCCAACGCTGGGCGAGTATTCGTTCACGGCTAATCCGTTTTTTTTTCTATCTTGGGGGATTTATCATCGACAGGAACGAAAATTCCTAAGTGTGCTGTGACAGGTGGCTTTGCGCGCTGGGGGGCTTGACGAGATTTTTTTGCCCCCGAGATATCGAATGGCGGCAGTGTATATCGGTAGCTACCATGAAACACGATATGTTTCCTCGTTAGATTTCGCCTTGCATCTACCCAAGGAACTCTATACAGAGCGTACGGAATACACGCTCTGCTTTGAGTCGAAAATATCTCGGAGCTTCCAGCGAGTACCAGCTGACACACCATTTCTCGTGCTTTTTACCTCGAGTAACCGAAAAGATACTATTCATTTCGCTTTACGAAAATTCACTGACAAACGTGGGCTCAGAGATCGCGACATCTCATCATTCAAACTTTTTTCGGCACACCAGAGAAGATGAACTCTTGAATCAGTATTGCTCTCTTGAATAACTTGCTTTCTGCTGTTGATCGCTGATGTACGAGCTGTATGTATCGGTTTTGCCTACTTGTAACAGTCAAAAACAGATAATTTTTTGGATTTTTCAAAATGCAAAATCGGAATGGTAAATCTCTACAAAAGTTAGACATTTTGAAAAGTATAATTTGAGGAACACTAATTTTTTTGTGTAGTAATGTTTAATTGTAATCGATTTACAGCTTATGTCCGGCTCTCGAAAACGTCTTTTGCGGTGACCAATGCCCTTTTGAACCAAGTTATCGGAAATAAAAAAATCAAAAAGATTTCGTCGTTATTTATCCTATGGTTAATAGAAGGAATTTCCGAAACTTGAAATTTAAAAGAGTATGGCGCAGGCTCAACGTGGTACCCTTGATTTTTGCGAAGAAATGTGCATTTTTCGTTCATCAAATCGAAGGTATACATCAGAAAAAATCAATCGATCAAATACTATATTTTGACATCTAGAGAGAGCCCTCAAAATGTTAGAAAGTTCGATGCAGTAATTTTTTAGATATTTCGCTCACTGACGTCGAATACGTACTTTCGAGAAAAAAACGTTTGACCCTTCGCGGTCACACTTTCTGGCTATAATACGCTAGACAGAGGGGGTTGCAGTGACCCCAGCCATGTTTCAAACGATTGCCACGTTGACCGCATCGTTCCGAATGACTCATAAAAGTACAAGATATTAGTTTGAACATTCTAGAATGTGGAATTTTCGGTATTATATTTTAATCGAATTTAAAAATAGCGCAAAAAAATCTGCAAAGTGTCAATGCGTTAAAAAGGCCTTTTTTACTAAAAAAAAACCATAAC
The DNA here is from genome assembly GCA_951751655.1 of Ophion costatus. Lineage (NCBI taxonomy): Eukaryota > Metazoa > Arthropoda > Insecta > Hymenoptera > Ichneumonidae > Ophion > Ophion costatus. The sequence goes on along the minus strand of OX632362.1, from coordinate 16,202,674 downwards.
TCGAGCAATACTCAATTGTTTTCATAAAATTTTTGGGTGATACTCTCGAGATATGGGATTTCAAGGGAAAAAAGAGCTCAATATTGAGAAATTGTTTAAAGGAAAAAATTGCTTCACGTCCGACCCTAGTCTGTGCTTACAAAGGTACACCATAGCACCGTTAGCAGGCAGGCCAGTCGCCTTTGCCGCCAACAACTTATAATAGTAATTTTGGTTCAAAGTTGCGCATGGGGTCATTTTGACCCCGGGCGACCGCGATGGTTTGAAGTTTCGAACGACGCTCCGAGCGTTCCGATGTTAACACAACAACCTATTAATCTGTCAATTTTGGTCCGATCGATGAAAAAATTTTAGGGAACCTTCATAAGATGACACCGTCAAGAAATTTGGTTTTGAAAAAATTGATTTTTTGAATTCCACCGCTAGGCATACCGTCTTAACCGGAATACCGCGGCGTTTGATATTTCGAATATAACGCTTTCGTGGATTCTTCTTTCGCAGGATTTTGTTGTATCAGGAAAAGAAGTGGAAATCGTTCTAAGGGTAATAAATATTGCGTAAACGAGAATTCCGTATGTGCTTACGGCGCATATGTACTTACGGTATAGCGTGTATATAACGACCGCTTTATTATATTCCGAGTGACTTCGTGGATAAAATATAGACCTCGCGGAGTCAGAGAAACCTTCTCAATATGGGTGTCGGCCGTCTCGAGAGCCGGTTGGCGGTTTGTTTTTTCCTCTCTTTTCGCCGAGAAAGCCTCGTCTCTCTCTCTCTCTCTCTGGCTCTCTCTCTCTCTCTCTCTCTCTCTCTCTCTCTCTCTCTCTCTCTCTCTCTCCCTGGCTCTCCCTGCCGTGTACTCTGTGACTGTCACTTGCTGACGTTGGCTCTTCATGCGCGATTCCCAAGTGCACGGCCAGTTCAGTTGGAAGCGAAACGCGTCTGTCCATACGAGACGAGGCACGGTGAGCTCCCCGCATCCCCCTCCCCCGCCCCTGTCAATACCGTATACCTTTATATGGAAATAGCCCGAGAGTAAACCAGCAACGTTTATACGGTAATATGATAATTAAGACATTTGAAGGATGAGGCCACGCGAGATGTAAGTACAAACGATTGTATAAAAATCGTTTGGATGGGCTTGGGTCGTGTACACACGTTGAGAGCATATCGGTTGCCCCATCGGCGGTTCTTCTAATTGTCAAGCTCGACGGCAATTAAGACGCCAATGTAAAAAAGCAACAGACATTCGAGGATTGCTCCCCTGGGCGGAGAAACGGACAGCTCGCCTTCTCCATACACATCCGTACGGATACACGGGCGCACACACGGCTGAAACTTTCGATCATCGAGTGTTGAAAATAAACGCAATAGTAGTCGAAACGCCATCGGCGAGGACTTGACACCGAAAAAGTAGTTTACCAGTCGAACTAGACGTCAAGATTGCTCTAACCGTGCTCCATTTCAACGTGTGTTCTCGCACTGGAATTTTGTCCGTACTTGTGGATTAGTATCGATGCATGTTTAGACGTAAAGCAGCGGATTAGCGTAAAGTTGTTTCTAACGCGATTCATTGGAACCGTTCATTGAATGAATAACGTGGCGAATGAGAGAAGTGTTATCGCCGATCAAAAAAACTTCTGCATTCCTCATCGGGAGTTTGTATTGTACGTGGTGGAAAAGCCGAAGACGTCAGCCGGTGGAGAGGCGATGGAAGCCAATTAGGTACCACAGTAGCACGAGCTGGAAAGATGCAAGAGCAAGAGAGAAAGAGAAAGAGGCAGAGAGAGAGAGAGAGAGAGAGGGAGAGAGCAGAAGCGAGCGCCACAACTTGACTTGCTTTATCGAGCGCCAACCCTTTTTCTCTATCGCCTCTCACTTGTATCCGATTCCTGTCTCGGTGTCGGCGTTTTCCTTTGTTTCCATGAGGCTATTAGCAGTATTCGAAGTATCTTGGAGGGACGTGATACACCGTGAAATGGGACCGTAGAAAAGAGAATTCCGACGACATTTCGAAACGCTAATTACGTGTTGATACTGGGAAGTTCGTATAGAAGTGTCAATGGATCAGGTGCTTTGGTCACGCGGGCCGGTGTACTTTCCTTCTGGTTTCAATGTTGAACGAAACACTTGCTGCTGAACACATTTGTACGTGTGACTTTTTCAGCTGACGCGGTTAATTTAATCATACGCAATGCGCTTAGACAGCTGAACGAGGATGCCAATGAGGGGAACAAGGATGCCAATCCTGAGTCCAGATAGCCGGAACATCATCCAATCTCCTCTTTTTTGTCAGTTGAGAAGAGTTTTCGACGTTATCTCATCTGGCAATCAAGTGCAGTTCGTTACAGGGCCATGCGTCGCGGCCCTTTTTTCGCTCTCGAAGGACGCGCGTATCCCCCAAAGACCAATTTGTCTGGGTCATATACAACGGCTCGTAAAATAGAGCACTCCTTCCGTCGGACTCGCCCAGAATGCCAATGAGGTTCGGTCTTCGCGAGTTGCCCCCGACAGCATCATCGTCAATGTATACCGCAAGGCTCATGGGAACCTTCTCTCTTTCAGCAGCGAGAACTCTCGCCACGGTAAGCACTTTCGCGCGTGTCTCTCTCGAGAAGGTCGTGTGGATTTGCCCGTGCAGAAATTTGTTGGGGAGGCCCTATAGGGATTGGATCGGATATGGATTGGCACGTAGGGAGTCCATATTGGAATCCGAGTGGACGCAACGCTGTTTTCCGATTAACGTTCTTTAGGGATTTTTTATTTGAAATTCACAACCGCAATTTGTTGGATCTCCAAAAAAATATCCGTTCGTGATCTTAGGCAGAATTTTTTTGAGGAGTCTCACGATGCACTCATGTCTCTATAGGTATTTGTTAGGGATACCGCACATTGGGAGTCCTCATTGGGATCCAATCGGATTCTGCAGTTTTCCGTGATTCAAATCGATTTTTGAGATATACTTTTTTACGCGATTTATCATTTTTAAAGATACAATTTATACTTTTATAAGATAAGATTTATACTTTTTTAAGATGAGATTAAACATTTTTTAACATAAGATTTTTACTTTTTTGAGATAAAATTTTTACTTTTTTGAGATAAGATTTATACTTTTTTAAGATAAGTTTCATAGTCTTTTAAGATCCACTCAATTTGTATATCTATACGGTAGTTGGCCCAGTGATCATCACCTTAAGCAGATCGCTCGGCTTTGCAAATTTATATAGCTCAACGTGGAAAATAAATAGAATTCATTTTAAGTCATTTTTTACCCATTTTTTATTACGAAAAACAACGATTTTGAGAAATTCTCGTGCCTGGTACAGTTTTGGAGAAAACATTTCGTAAAGGTGATAATACGCTATTGTACGGGTGATCGATATGCTGCCATGGCGGTTGGTCTAGCGATCGCCATGTGAATGTCCCTCTAATAGCCACGTGCGTTCAAACCGCTTGAACTAATTATGCAAAGGTCCGTCGGCCTTTGTTGACTGGATTGTGTCTGCATATAGGACTGCAGAATAATTTTTCATCACTCAGCCGCACACATTTGCTTTTTATTGAAACATTTGACAAACACTTTAAGACATAAATCTTTCTTACATACAACTACATTAATTTTAAAAATAAAACTAATTGTGGCTATTACGTCAGAACTATAATTTTTATTCATTTTCAATAATAATAAACAACTATTTTATCATAAAACAGAACATAGTAAATACCTCCTGGACGCTAATATACAGAGTTTTGCAATTCGCGCGAGTAGATGTTGGCGGCCTGTGGCGGCCATGTTGATTTGGTGGTCTGTCTAATCTGTTGTTTATTATTCAGTCACTGATGTCAAATCACCATGGCACGTTACACGATTAAACAGCACGTCCAAATGATAAAACTTTATTATCAAAATGAGTGTTCGTTAGTGCAAACGTTGCGCGCGTTGCCCCCATTCTACGGCAGAGGCAGTGGCCCTTCACAGTCGACTCTCCAACGTTTGCTGGCCAAACGTGAGGACGGCGCCAACCCGCGCAAGGTTCACCAGGTGGCACAATGCATCCACAAAAAGTTACTGTTTGGTTCGGACTTTGGGCCAGCGGCGTCATTGGTCCGTACATTTTTTAAAACGACGTTGGTGAGGCTGTCACCGTCAACGGCGAATGCTACAGAACGATGGTAACCGATTTCGTTTGGCTCAAATTGAACGATACGGACGTAGGCGACAAGTGGTTCCAGCAGGACGGCGCTACGTGCCACACAGAGGACGCCACGATGGACGTTCTGCATGAACGATTTGAGGGTATGGTTATCTCTCGCAGAGGTGACGTGAATTGGCCACCAAGATCGTGCGATTTGACCCCGCTAGACTTTTTCTTGTGGGGCTCCTCGAAGTCGCAGGTATATGCCCATAAGCCGCAATCGACCGATGCTCTTAAGGGGGGATTGTCTTTTTTTTTCGCAAAATTTACCGCTTTTTGGGAATTTTTTTGTGAAGAAAGTATACAACGGAAAACTTGTGAAACTTGGCATATAGTTTTATTGATCTGTTTACTACATACAAAAAAATTTTTCAACAATTTCATAAAAAAATCCGCCTCCCACCCCCCTCGACGCGCGATGGTCCTTTTTTGATGGTGTGCACGATTACAGCCTTCACGTTCAACCTGCAACAAAAACCCAAAAAGCATTTTACTTTAGACACATATAGCTATCGTTCGCTGAAGGGAAAAAAAAACGAAAAAAAATTGACGATTTGGTGACGTTTTGAACTTGAAGTATCGATTTTTCGAAAAAAATGAATCGATTTTTTGTTATAAATAAAAAACTATTAAACGTATTGCTTTTTTGCTTTATCAAACGATAAAAGGATGTCAGCTGAGCATTCTGTCCAAATTTGAAGGCAATCGGTTGAATAGTTTTTGAGAAATCGTGCACACTATCAAAAAAGGACCATCGCGCGTCGAGGGGGGTGGGAGGCGGATTTTTTGATGAAATTGTTTAAAAATTTTTTTGTATGTAGTAAACAGATCAATAAAACTATATGCCAAGTTTCACAAGTTTTCCGTTGTATACTTTCTTCACAAAAAAATTCCCAAAAAGCGGTAAATTTTGCGAAAAAAAAAGACAATCCCCCCTTAAAGTCAACATAGCCCAGGCTATCGCTCAAATTCAGCCGGATCTATGCGGCAGAGCCATTGAAAATTGGACCACTCGGATCCGTGCCACCGTGAGAAGCCGAGGCAGACAGTTAAACGATGTTATATTCAATACATAACGGCATACATAATGGCCATACATAATGGCCTTTCAAATAAAAAAATAATTTCGTTAATACCTCACACACAGCTTGTTTTATTCCATTTCAACATCTACCCGCCCTTATTGAAAAACCCTGTATTACAGGTCTGTACGATTCTTATGTTAAAATACTTCTTTAATGTGTAAACATGACGACCCATATAATCCTGAGGATCACTGGGCCACTATAAAAAATCGCATAATTCTGTTAGATAATGTGGGAATCCTGTAGGATTTCAATTGCCGTCGTACATTGGATTCCAATGGACAACCCCTATGAGAATCCAATGTACGAGCGTGACGTTTAAGTATAGGGATCCAATGCAATCACCCATTGGATCCCTATTAAATAGTAGGGACAAGTATAGGATTCCAATTGCAACCCTATGACAATTTCTGCACGGCTATACGTTTGCAGCAATACCAATGCTACGATGAACAAGTCTGCAGGGCGATGTGTAACAAATCCAGATGCATCTGTCGGCTTTCCATCTCGTTCTCTTTCTTCTCCAACATCGTCTGCACGTATCGTATCTCTCGCCGGGATCATGAAGATTGAATCCAGACATCGCTGGATTCGTAGCCGGTGAAGGAGGATTGGAACCGGCGACTGACGAGGATGCACAGCGTTGATCCCCCGCGGCCAGTGCACGAACGCATGCCTGTGCATGCTCTAGTATATCGTGAACAGGTGGACGAATTCTCACGGACAGGATCGCGAGACCCACTTCTCACGGACTTCTTGGATTGATGCGAAGCCTTGATGTCACAGGCGGTTCACATAGTTATTAGAATTTCGCATAGAACCATTCGACCTAGTCTCGTTGCATAAATCCTTCATAGCAGATTGATCTCGTGCGAGCAAACTCCTGACGCTTCCAGCAACGCAATGGACAAAAAAGCGTCTCTGGGTTATCCGGATGATCGAGATTGCTTCGATTATGCGGAGTCTTGGTCATTTAAATGAGCTGTAAGTGCCGGATAATTGGGGATACCGGCTACAATTAGGTTAGGCACGTATATAACTATGACAAATCATGCTATGGCCATTCTCTCTCATCCTCTCTTTCTCTCTCGGCTCTCTTAGGTCCTGCTTCTTCGTATAGGCAGAACAGGTTCCCATGGAAGCGATCCGTCGCTACTGCTACTTATACACTCCAGCCATTCCATCTACATCACAGTGATTTATCGCGATGCTCCGGAATCTTCGTCTCCACTGCTGCACATACGACGATGCTGCGGTCCACGGTTTCCCTCGTGAAATTGTCGAGATACGCGCAAAATGTGAGTGACCGCGCGACGAGTTACTCCGCGACAGGGAGAACAGGATCCTCTCACAGAGCCCAGCGTGGGGCATCATCTCGATCGCGTCTCACGAAATCATTCATCACTGCGCGAGGGAGAGCGGGAAAATTAGCCAATCACTCGACCCATCATCCGGATAATTCATTCGATAATAACCGAACCGCGCTTGACGGACTTATATTTACCGCTATCGCGTCTTGGGGCCGTGGGATCGCCGGACTCGCGCTTTTATCCTTTTGCTGTTATCTCTGCCAATGATACGTCGTTTGGCAATGGAAAAATTGGAAATTATTTTACCATCCTAGTGGACGATATTCAGCATGATAAATAGAACGTTGGCGGACAAAAAAATATTTGCCAACATCACTATATACCTGGGTGTAGTAATATTCACTCGCTCGCTCGATTCGGGAATATAGCATCCATTTAAGGCAGTATTGTTATCTAGCATTTTGAAAAATCGATTTATTTAAATTGTCTTTTATTATTTGAGGCCGTAGGCCACAGTAACGGGTATAACCCGTAACGAGCGAAGCCATTTTACATTGAGTATTAACAAAAAGCTTTCTTATAAATACTGCAGGTTATTGCACACCACTGTCCTACCAGAAGGAATATTCTATTTTTCTTTGGGATATTCCGGAGATGCAGCGAGGTTCAATGATTTTCAAAAATACTTCTCGAAGCGTACGGAGTCCCTTGTGGACGGAAACTCCTTACATCCTTTCTCGATAAGTGAGTGACAGCGTCCAAAGCCCCGCAACGTACGCTCTCTCGAGTCCCGGCACAGTCGTGCACTAGCCTCGTAATGCTGAAGAGTTCTTCCGTGGTGCTTGCCGCACGCTTATCCCCTGGCTACGTGACCAGCAATCTCGATTCGAAATCGCAGGACTACTGCGATCGTACGCCAATTGTCCGAATCCTTTTCTACTGAGGCATGCGCTGAATGGCATTGTACGCCGGTAAAATTGGTACCGTTGAGCGCCTGAATTCTGTTAACCCTGCGTGCAGCATCACGTGGAAATTCGACCGATGAAAGCGAAAGAGAGAGGGCTACCGCTTGTTCTTATGCATCGATGAGTCTTCGGCTAATGACTGATTTTATTATTCGTTTGTTATCGTTTCTCTCTCTCTCTCTCTCTCTCTCTCTCTCTCTCCCCCTCTCTCTCTCCCGCATGGACTTTAGTTGTTGCATTCTATACATCTCCTTTTAAATATTATTTTGATTTGTGTCCACTCATCTCGCAATCATCATATTGTTTTTGTATTATTTTTACTATTTATATAAAGTACTAAAATATATTTTTACCATCTCCCTTGTTTATCGTTATTTGCCCTATGGCTGCTACCAGGGCATATAATTAACCAATTTCTCTCTCTCCCTCTCTTTCTCTCTCTTGCTTCATATAGTTTCTCTGCGCTGCTTGGTCTTGCATTTAGGTTTGGGTTTTTAGTATTGTGTGTTGATTTTGTATTTTGCCTTACATAGTTTCTCTCCCTTGTTTTTCCTCGCTTTTCATTTTTGGTTTATATAGCTTTTTTCTTCATACTATGTTAAGCCTTTCTTGCTCATACAATATTCAATTATTATTTATTTTTATATTTTATCTCACACCTTATATTTTTGATATGTTATTTTTGTACTTTATAGCTGCTTGCTATACCATGGGACGATTTTTCGCTTATATTACTTTACTGCTTATTGCTTATTCCACTATTGGTTATTTAAAATTTATTTTTAGTTATTTTTTTTACAATTTTTGTTAATACCTTACATGTATTCTATTGCCTAAAGGTTCTTACCAAGGCTTATATTAAACTATCAATCAATCAATCCATCAACCAATCTCTCTCTCTCTCTCTCTCTCTCTCTCTCTCTCTCTCCCTCCTCTCTCTCTCTCTCTCTCTCTCTCTCTCTCTCTCTCTCTCTCTCTCTCTCTCTTCCTTTCCTTCTCGCCCTTATTCTTTTGTCAGTTGTGGCTTCCAAAAATTGTGATACAAATCGACTAAACTGATAAGAAGTTCAACCAGCCTAAACAAACCTTACGACCGCATCACTTGCTCGATTTTTCCCGGTTTAAAAATAACTGCCCACCTTAGTCATCGCCGCCTTCTCGACGAGACCCGAAAAAATAGCCATTCGTGGCAATGATTTAAGTTTCAGCGACAGTCTGGCATTATGCTCCCTCGTCTTTCTCGTAACTCGTGGAGGAGCCCACGTAGGATGCAATTTTCGAGATATCTTCTCACGGCTATTGCCACGGACGGTGTCGTGGCAAAGGGAGGTCTCGAGATCCGTGCAATTAAAGCCTCGACGTCGGGGGAGAATTGTGCCCGGTTATACGTTCAAAGTATAAATCTGGCCCCGGGGCAATACGGTATGTTATGCGCGACGTTAATCACGACGTTTCGTCGCTAATGTATTCGATGTCGCGGAGCACACAGGCAAATCGCGTACGCATATCGCTACTCGCGCATTGGACACTTGACAATACGTCCCCCGAGGGCTTATTTTACTATGCCAGGAGATTTTCGCATCGTTCCCAGCTAAAAGCAAGCAAAAAGATTTGAATAAAAATAAGATTGGTGTATCCCGTGATCGGACGACCCAATTTATCTTCGGATTTTGTGAATCGCATTATGGCTCTCGGTGGCCTTCTTTGGTAGCGGTCATTGTCCTCCAAGAGTTGCATTTTCCGAAGATCGAGCGATGTACCGTAGACTTTACACACACACACACACACGCACGCATGCGCACGCACGCACGCACGCACGCACGCGCACGCACGCACGCACGCACGCGCACGCACGCACGCACGCACGCGATCGTAGAAATATATACATGCATGTCTATAAAAGAGATCTTGGCATTCATCGCATATCCATGACTTTCGGCCTTTGGTGAGTCTCGTGAGGCGAGAAATGATATCAGCCTTCATGGAGCGGCGTGGCGTAAAAAGGAAGGTGGCGTCATTATAACGCCTTGTTGGCACACTGCTGGATTTATCGTTGTCCCACAAACTGCAAGGGGCATATCGTCATTCGTGCACGCGACTTCTCTCGTATTATATATAGTTGCATATTCGTATACCGGGTGAGGCAACAACTATTGGCAGTAGAAATATTTGGTAACCTATCGGAATTAGGGGAAAACTGTCTCCACAAAAGTTGTATAGCTCGAAGGGACTCATCGAGTGGAGGCTACGACATTCATCCAGGTAGAGACGCTGAGGAGAGTTCAAGGTCACCTAAATTATTTTAAACAGGACTATTATTTTTTGTTCAGAATTTTATCATGAACCTCAAAATAAGTTCGCACGTCAAATTTTAAGATGATCGAACAAGGTTTAGTATAAAAAATCGATAAAGAAGACATTTTAAGATGATCAATAAAGATTTAGGATTGAAAATCGATAAAAAAGACATTCCAAGAGCGTCGAAAAATCTTAACGTTTTTAATCTCGAATCGGTGAAAACGGTGTAAACACCTACTTCAATAAAAGGTGCTGATTCTGATTTGCATCGTTGTATTGTCTCATTAATCACATCAGGCTGTGTTAACGAACAGGATCTAATTGAGGTTTCAATAGTTTAATACTAAGCGAAGTTCAGTGTGGTTTGGTCAGCTCGTTCATTAGAACTGACACCCCTGGACTTTTGTGTGCGGGGCTCTGAAAGCCATAGTGTACAAAGTAGTGCCAATAACTAACAATAAGCAAAATATGCAAGGACGAATAATTAGAGCTTGTTCGTTAATACAGACTGACATCTTTAATAACACAACATAATCAATGCGAATCAGATTGCAAGCATGCATTGAAAATGGTGGCCATGGCCGAGGGCGGATCAAGAATATTTTCTGCAAGGGGGGCGGGGGCACGCCCCCCGCCCGCTGGCGGCAACTTTGAGCTATTTTTACAGGATTAAGTGTTTGCACGGGTTTTGCAATCGATTTTAAGCTCAAAACAATGAAATAATTTTTTGACATTGATTTTTTATACTATATCGTAATCGATCATCTCCAAATTTGGCGTGTTAACTTATTTTTAGATTTTGATACGACTCTGAAAGAAATAATGGTTCCATTTTCAAAAAACGGAAATAGCCTTGAAATCTCCGAAGCTTCTCCACCTGGTTGAATTTCGTAGCCACCACTCGATGAATCCCTTCCAACTATGCAAGTTTTGTCGAAAAAGTTTTCTTCTTAGTCTGATCGATTGGAAAATATATCTGCTGTTAATTGTCGTTACCTCACCCTATATATATTTATGGGAAAGGTAACTTTAGAGACGGTCAATTTCGAGGACTGTCTTCAAAGTAGACAGCTGTGCACTGTAAAAAATTTCTGTATAAAAATTAATACACAAGTGTAGGAAGTTTTTATGCAGATACCGCTTTAAAATTTCAGATACGATTTTGAAAATCCAAAACGGGTTATTTGAAAAATGAAAGTGTAGCTCCGTAATATTAATATACTTGTGCGTTTGAAAAATAATGCACGTGTAAAGAAATAATCACATCCAAGTATATTGAAATCAAGAACCATTTGCTGATATCAATATACGAGTGTATCTTAAATTCAAGAACCATTTGCTAATATCAGCATACGGGTGTGTATTAATTTCACAGAACCAAAGTATTACCTTTAATGTACACTGTAAAAAGCTTCTGTATAAAAATTAATACACAAGTGTATGATGTTTTTATGCGGACGCCGTTTATGAAATTTCAGATATTTTGAAAATCCACAGCAGGTTATTTTAAAAATAAAAGTGTCGCCTCATAATATTAATATACTAGTGCGTTTGAAAAATAATGCACGTGTAAAAAAATGTTCACATCCATGTATATTAAATTCAAGAACCATTTGCTAATATCAACATACAGGTGTGTATTATAATTACTGATCCTAAGTATTAAGTTCATTTCAGAAATTGATAATTAAGCCCACTGTAAATGTGACTCGTATTTATCCTCCTCGACGGGAGCTAGAGATAAAAAAAGGTGGTTTTTGTGAATTTCTTCCTTCAACACCTGGCGGCGTAAAAAGGGAAAAATAATTTCCTTCCGGAAAGGCGAGTTCAAGAACTGCGACTCTGGCGTGGATATGGAGAGATAACGAATTTGTGACACTCTGCGACTCGTACACGAGTTGCAAACGCGTCTGTTTTTCCCCGGACGATCGTAGCCGGTGGTCGGGTTATATGCCCGACCGAAGCTGCGAGTGGCTATGGGAAAGTGCGGAACAAGGCGCTGTCCCTCGGGCGCTACGCGAACTACGCGCGACCATCGGTCGTCGCGAGCGGCTGAGGTGGGCTGAGCGCGTTTTGTATTTACAATACTCTGTTTTTCATATTTTAATTAATATACAACTGTTGTAATCTTTAATTTAAGGCACGGGTTGATGCAATACATTATCCATAAATTTGCAAACTTTTCTTGGAAATTCCTTGTTGCATCTATTAAATTCTATATCCACGTTAGAATTTCATGTTCCCGTTTTAAATTTACGGTACAAGTGTCTTAAATTCAATTTCATTTACTTAGTTCGTAAAATTCAAATCTTTTGTCCCTTAAATGTAGTGTAAATTTAATATAATTTTCACGTTGTTTCATATGATTTTCATCAGCGTTTATGAATTCTTTTTTCAATTCCAGTTTCGCACTTTTAAATAAATCTGTTGTGATCATGCATTGTACGTATCGTAAAATTCAGTTTCACATATATTATATTTTTCAGGCAGCTGTAAATAAATTTCAAACTTGTTTTGTATTTTCAATGCTCTGTTTTTTATAGTTGATTTATCATACATCTGTGGTAATTTTCAATTGAAGACACGGGTTAATGCAATACATTTTCCACAAATTTACAAACTTGTCTTTGAAATTCCATGTTCCATCTATTAAATTCTATATCCACGTTAGAATTTCATGTTCCTATTTTTAATTTACGATACAAGTGTTTCAAATTTAATTTCATCTACTGAGTTCGTAAAATTCAATTCTTTTGTATCTTAAATGTATTGTAAATTTCATATATTTTTTTACAGTGTGCTCATAGTTAATATTACATATATGTACAAGGAGTTCGGAATACTCCGTATTTTCACATTTACAACGGGTATAAATACCGATATAAACGTAAATGTGTCAACTTCTATGGAAGACTCGAATTATTACTATTCGAGTATTAAATTGTCAATATTACGACCTTAGGTTGATCGGCAATCGATATGTATTGTAAAAGTGTGAAAGCACTCGGAGCATTCCGCGACGCCCACGCACATGAGTCAATGCGTGCCGCTGTTGGCTGCAGAATCGTGCAAGCAAAGCCACTGCGAGAGGAATTCTCGCGGGAAATGATGACGCCAGCAGACTCGCGCCGATCGCTCGTATATTGCGGCGGGGGTGCTGACTCACCGTGACATACAGCTCGATCACTCTCAATTGCGCAACTTTATCCATTATCCTGTAGCTTTTTTTAAATCGCGCTTCTTTCTATTGACATATGCGTGCAAAGACAGCTCGATAAGTCGTAAAATTGCACGTTTCCTCGCGGGACGCAATACCCATGTTGATTCGTAGGCGAAGTAGAAGCAAGATGAAAACGCTAAGGTGATGTTCGAATAAAACAAGGATAAAGTTCCGAAAAGCCCATACCTCTGATGAGTTTGGAATTTTGTGTACCTATGTATTCTTACCTGCTGATCATGAATACCATATTGAAAATACCCGCAAATTTGATTTTCAAGGTCAACACTCGCGAAAACTGATTTTGAAACAGTTTTTCCGCTTTATTTTCGTAAATATTCATTTCAGAGAAAAATGTTTCGTACAAAAGTTGTAGCCGATGAAAATATTGATATTTTATGTTGTATACAATTTTTGTCTAAAACCATTCCATTTCAAGAAAAATGGTATGATGGTCCAATAAATGAAAATTGCTTAGCTTCATTAGGTTCGATATTATCTACTTGTCTACAGTAACGGATCGGTAACAGCAAGAATATAGATGTTCATCGGCCCACACAAACCCGAAGAAAAAAACCAAATTCAAACTGAAACAAAACCAACCAAAAAATCCAAACACAAATCTAAACAAAAAAGCCCAAACAACCCAATATAAAAGAAAAATTAAATAAAAAGCCCAAGCGAGCCCAACCAAAAAAAAACCAAACCCAAACGAAAAATGCCAACATGGTATATAATATAAAAGGAAACTAAAATAAAAGAAAAAAAATAAAAAGCAACAAGAACATGCACTTTGAAATTGACTGAATCACAAAAAATGCAAAAATAGTATGCAATACAAAAAAACTAAAATAAAAGAAAAATATCGAAAGACTAAATAAAAAAGCAAAAAAAAACATGCACTTTAAAATTGACTGAATCACAACAAATGCAAAAATAGTATATAATACAAAAAGAAACTAAAATAAAAGAAAAAAAAAATCGAAAACAAAATAAACGACAAAAAAGCAAAAAAAAAAGGCATTTAAAGATGAAGTTCCAACCTTCCCGCGGCAAAGTGCGTAAGTAGATGATATCGAAACTAATGGAGCTAAGCAATTTTCACTTATTGGACCATTATCCCATTTTTCTCGAAACGGAATGATTTTAGATAAAAATTGTATAGAACATAAAATATCAATATTTTCATAGGCTATAACTTGTATACGAGATAGTTTTCTTTAAAATGAATATTTACTAAAATAAAACAGAAAAACGATTAAAAAATCAGTTTTCGTGAGTGCTGACCTTGAGAATCAAATTTACGGGTATTTTCACTATGATATTCGCAATCAGCGAGTCAAAATACACAGGTACACGAAATTCCAAATTAATCAGAGGTATGACCTTTTCGCAACTACACCCTAAAATAATACATATGAATCAGTCAGCTTTAATTATTCTTGTAAGCTAATTGACATTTGTTAATCCTTAGATTTTGGAAGCACAAAATCAGCCTTTCTGATTGTTAGCATATACAATACATTTTTCATTTAACCTCCATTTTTCCCAGCCCCATATGCAACGTAACTGTATGCGATGGAAATGGACTAGACGCAGTCCCTGCGCCATCTTGGTGTTGATTAATTGAGAGAAACTCATTACGAGCGATTGATCGAAGGATTGGCACGAGAATGTCGTCAGGAGTACGCGACCGTCGGACGCGAAAATTCTCGACGTGTTTTGTGAGCATGTAAATCTGTCACGCAACGATTCAAACGATTTCACCTATGGGCAGGACGAAATTCCGGACGGCGAGCTTGCAGTGAGCGTAACACGCGCGAAGAGATGAAATGAGATTGCGACTCGGAACAGCGGTGCTGAATAATCGCCGCAACAATTGATACATTGCACACGGGAGTGATAATCGTTGGTGAATTCTCGAGAACGTCATGCCCTCACAGCTTGGAGGAAGAAAAGTAAGCATCCAAGCCCAGGGTTGAGCTGACACGACTTTTTTTCTGCCTCTGAACGATTATTACGGCTCGTGCAGGCCCCAGCCACGCGCATATTCGGACATCAATTTTAATGGTGCGTCTTACGTGGAGAACTCGCGATGCACGGTTGTACCGAAAATTATACAGCTTTACTCACGGTGGGCGGAAACAGAAGTATTTTCACATTTTGTAAAGACGACGGTTTGATTTGTGTAGGGGAGAAAAATTGCAGCGTCTGCTCGTCGGACGATGGATCATCGTTGATGCAACAATCAAGTGGGCCAGGCGGCGACTGGCCTTTTAAGAATTCAAAGCTGTGACGTAAGGGTGACCATTTCAATTATGTTGAGTTGAGTCATTATTTTTCAGATAGCAGGCAAGAAATAAAAATGTAATTTATTAGGTTGTTACGATCGACATTGTCGAAAAATGGTAAATTCATGGCGAACATTATTTACCGCTGTTTTTCATCAATTGAATTCTACTCGTTGGGGGTAACAATCAGCAAAAATCGACGACGTAATATATGGACGGCCCCTTAAAGCATGTTTTATCACATAGTAGTTTTTTGTTACATGGTTTTATTATATTACATGGTAGTTTTTTATTACATGGTTAAACTATCATTACATGGTATTTTTTTATTACATGGTTAAACTATCATTACATGGTAGTTTTTTATTACATGGTTTTATTACATTTCGCTTTTACATGGTATTTTTTATATTAATATACAAAAATGGTAACAGCGAATGTTGTCAGATATCATGACACGTAGCGTCGGCGGGATTCATCCGAAAAAACGAACAGAGATTTTTCATTGACTCACTCATACGCAGAATATGAACCAAGAAAAAGTGAGAAATGTTGAAAATCGATGAAATGGTACGCTTTGAAACAAAAAGATTGAATTTTCCAAATAACCTGGCTACATGTTGCAATAAAAAAAAGTTTTTTTTAGTTTTCAAAAACATTTAGAATCATGTTTTAGACAATAAGGCCAAAAAGATTCATACCAAATTCAATCAGAATCGGTCGATTAGTTTTTTAGCTATACGTTACGGTTTGAAAATGCAGTTTAGAAGACCATGCCATACATCTGCCATTTTTATAGATTAACAGAAAAAATACCATGTAACAGCCAAAAGTAGTAATAAAATATACCCTTATTCTCGAAAATGATGAAGAGACCTTTCTTTTAAAAAAAATCATGAAAATCAGAAAGAAATGCCTCGCCTAAAGGTTGCCCCCTTAAGATATACGTTTGTAAGCGATTTATACTTTTTTAATATCCACTCATTTTGTATATCCATATATTTGGCTTAGAAAATTCAACGTACAGAATGCAGGGATCGCTTAAGAATCGTATCGGATATTGTTCGATAATATAGAAATTCTTCAAGATTCAGATAGGATGAAGTTAGGATCCTACTAGACTTAAATGAGTCTAATAGGATAAATAAGACTCATTTAAGATTCATTTAAGCCCGGAGAGAGTGAGAAAGGATCCAATGTGAGCAAAAAATATGTTTTTTTTGCTCACATTGGATTTGAATGAGGAATCCTGACTAGAATTCTTGTACATTGGATTCGTGACGTTTTAGTATAAGGATCCAATGCACTGATCCACAACCTTTACACAACCTTTACACAACCTTTCAAATGTTTTACATAATGACCTATCAAATTTAAAAAATTTTATTACCATTTTCAATTTTGGGCCCAACATCCTTAAAGCCCGTATGGATGAACAGTAACGGGTATGATTTTATGTGCGAATTGAACAATTTTTTTTTCGCATGACAAAGGTATTCACTCATAAAATTAATTACACATCTATTTAGTATGAATATCAAGCTGGTAGAATTTTTTTTTTCCGATTTACAAAGGGGCCGACTACTCGAAACTTCTCGAAACAGCATTTTACCAATTGGTGTGACAAATAACTTCAACAATTTTCACTCGATTTACTTCAAGTTTAAAAGTTATGTTCCTAATTGCATCTCGCAGAGAAGTACGTACGGAATTTCTCATTAATCGAAAACTTTTCATTTTATGAGCAGTTTATGAGCAGTTATAACGAAATTTTTCACTGAAAATTCATTTCTCAAGTTCAAATACCTACAACTTTTAAATAAAACAATATTCTTAAATTCCGTACGTCCTTCTCTAGGTATTCTAATGTAGATTGACGCGAATTTTTGTTTCGTGTTCTGGTTAAAAAATTGTGGATGCTAAATGTCACGCGGCGGAGCGCTTAAAAAAAATATAACAAAAGAAGATATTTGTAGTCGCCCATTTTGTACATCGAAAAAAAAAATATATATTCTCTAACAGCTTGGAATTCATACTAAATAGATGTGTAATAAATTTTACGAGAGAATCACTTCTTCATACGATAAAAAATAGTCAAATTCGCACATGATTTTATACCCGTTACTGTGGCCTCAAGAATCGACCCAAGAATCGAGCAAAAAGATGGAAATTGTAAGAAATGCGTGTAAGATCGGTGCGCACCGAGGATCGCCATCAATCTCGCGAGGAATGCTCCGCCACGGTGAAGTATGTTTGCTCGATGCTGTACTCGAGGCCCTCCGAATGTCAGGATCGATTGGATTCAACGTGAACGATAATTTTCACGATGGTGTCGACGATAAATCGTCGAAAGTTCGTACGAGTATTATCGGCTTTAACTCTCGTGACGATCGGATCGCAACGGACAGATTTACGGACAAAGTAGTCTTGCGCCGTAATGTGGAAAAAATAAATAAATATATATCTGGGTCTCGTGGAATCATTCGCATTAAGACGAGGAAATTTCACATAATCGTCGCTTTCACTCGGGGATAAACCCGGAGGCGAGATCGTCGTATAGTCGTCGAAAAATCGCAGTGCACCGGTTGAGCGCGGCGATGGAAAAAGAAAGAAAAAAACACACACACACACACAGAAATAAAATAAAAAAAATCGATGACGGTCGTTTGAGATGTCTGGACGTCCACCTGGATAAAATCGACCGGGAGGCGAGTGCGTCGAAGAGAAGCGAGCGAGACGCGCGTGCGACACACGTGCGCAATCACGCTCCGCGGAATTGTCGCTGTTCTCTCGATATTCGCCTGTACGCACAAGCTGTCGTCGAGAATCCTGGAGCTTTCTCTGCCTCGGGCTTTGCGGATTTTTACGTTCTGTTCTCCCTCGTACACCAAAGAATACAAGGAGGTCGGGGGGCGATCACTTAAGTAATTAAAGAGAGTCAACATGAAATTACGATTCGCGTGTAGCATTCGATAGCGTGACGGTGGCCGGCTGCTGGTTCTCCTCAGTCAATGTATATAATCATTGTATTATCTCTCGTACATTCTCGTATCGGCTGTATCTTCGATTTTCAATTAACACATTTGGTAGGATTACTTTTAATCACGATATCGAGATATTAACTGTTACGTCGAGGAATCGTCCAACGCGCAGCTGGACGATTGAACGACGCTTGTGTTGAAAGGCGACTGACGACGTACACGTTTTTGCATTTAGTTAGTAATTAATATGTCATTTCAAAAAATTCCAAGTCTGATTAAAATTCATCAACAATGTTGGTAGATTATTAAGTTGCGGCCTACGTAGTTATTCGATCAAATGTTATTAGTCATTCGATCTACTTAGTTATTCGGTCAATTGTCTTTCCGATATAACAACATTGTAGTTTCAGTCTGTTCGCTTTTTCAGGATGATTTTGTCATGTTTACATTTTTTGTTTTTTTTCTCTGGTGATAAGATTATCAGTATCAAACCATGGAGTGTTGTGAAGTGGGTAAAAACGTATTGGTACATCTCGCACGGAATTGTTGTTGATTTGGCATTATTTGTTTGTTCCGTGTTTACCGAACATTTTTTTTAACAGACACCTTATTTATACACAGTGTATATAAATATATATATATAAATATTTATACACAGTAGGTAAAATAGTATTTGTTTGGGTTCCTTCCAGGTTTCCGTGTTCAAATTCGTTTGGGAGTCCCAGAATGCACTCACCTCTATAGGGATTTATAAGGGACATCGCAATTAGGGATACCTCATTGGGATCCAGCTGGATTCTGCACTATTCCCCGATGAATGCTGATCGAGAATTCTTACCACTTTCAGATCGAAAATATGTGAAAAGTCACGAGAAAAAACTCAGCATGTTGAAACATAACCTGCATGCTTCGTGAGGGTGTACGTCTGTGATGATATTATGTCAAAGTGCAGTGAAATAAGTAACGAACGATCATTACATTGAATTTCCATTAATGTCATTCAATACTATTTTTAAGATGCACTTTTTCAAGTGATTTATATACTTTTGTACGATAAGATTTAGACTTTTTCACGATCTAAGCATTTTTGATATCGTAATTGTATACAGAATATGTTGGGATCCATCAACAATCGTTTCGGATTCCGTTCGATAATGTGGAAATCCTTTAGGATTCAAATTGGATTTCAATAGGCAATCGCGATTAGAATCCAATGTACGAGCGTGGCGTTTTAGTATAGTGATCCAATGTGACGGCCCATCGGGTCAGAAAGTAGGGACAAGTATGGGAATCCGATTGCATATCCATG
>OX632362.1:15939624-16182819 GCA_951751655.1 Ophion costatus | reverse complement strand
AAGGCGCGTACGATATTTGCGCGATTACAACGGATCCTACGAAGCTCTTGTGGTCGTCACTATGTAGGTCTCTGTGTCTCTTCGTCCCGAGTTCTGTGGTCGAGCGACAGACAGAGAATGAGAAAGAGAGAGGGAGAGAGAGAGAGAGAGGGAGAGAGAGAGAGAGAGAGAGAGAGAGAGAGAGAGAGAGAGAGAGAGAGAGAGAGAGAGAGAGAGAGAGTTTGAGACAAAAAAACGCGTTTCGTACACGGTGTGCCTCAAGGTCCATAGTATTCGAATACAGTTTGGACAAAAAAGAATTGGGATAAAGAGATGGGCTGAGAACGAACAGGTCGTCCGGCATATAGCTATAAAGCCAAGTTTCGTAGTACACGCGGGATACAAATCCTCAGCCAGCAATCTTATAACGAAAGCGAGAAAGACCGAAATTTATTCTAAAGAGATTGAGTCACGAGAGGGTCCTTTGAATTTTAATTAGAGAGTCTCCGGTGAACCAAGTTTTGGAGATAAAAAACGAGACAGGCAGATGCTCCCATGTATGATAGAATTGTTCAATTTTGTCGAATGTGTTTCCTCCTGAGTCAACCGCGGTTGTTTCGCTCGAATCCCGACCTACTAGACTTTTTTTATACGTCTTATGAAATAATATGTTCACTTTAACTCAATTTTTCAATTGATTGTCACTGACTCTTAGGAAACTCGTAGTATTTGACTCGTATTAAATCTTCTCAAAGTTGAATGGATTTTTTTTTATTCCCTGTTACGAAATTATTTAGCGTTTTTGCTTTTGGGGGTTGTAGAAAAAATCCCGGATGTTGTCGTCGTATAAGGATAAATAGGAAATGACGACTTTAAGGCGAGACACCAGTGTGACGGGTTAAAAGATCTACTTTTTTGCATTTTCTCAGAGTCGGAACATTTACGAATATAGGAACAAATTTCGAGTTAAAATATTGAAAATTGACGAAGTTACAGAGGATTTGGTGAGGGCAGGTAGCGCAACCATTGAGATATACTAAAACTTTCAATCTCGTTTTTCTCGAAACGAATTTTCTCTACCTGGCTGGAATCATAACCCTAGCTACAACCGTCCGATTTTCAATTTTGAAAAATCATAATTTTTGTAATTGCCGTAACTGCCGTTGTACGGAGTCTTCTTTTTAATTTAGTATTTTCCAAGCCTCCGAAAGTAAGTAAAAATTTCGCCAATATTACACTTGTAAACACCCGCCATTTTGTGATTTCTTTTTATTTTCGTAAAAAGGGTTACGTGCAACCAGAACTACATTTATATAGATTATAAAAAGAAATATCACAGAGGGTCTATTATACCTCAATATCGTTTCTAATTTCTATTTTCCTTGAATGAAAAATTGCACGCAATAAGTGCAATGTATGCTTAATAACATACCTCTTTTCCAAGTCCCAAATAAGTAATCTAGTAGACAAAAGAATCGGAAAATATTACATTAACAAATTAAAATCAGGACCTGTATTTTTATTAAAAAAATAATAATGGTTAGCTTCCATTCATAATCCGATCACTAAACACTCCGTCATCCCCGCTCAAAATATGACACACACGACTGTCTCCAGCTATTAAAGATTTATATGACTTGAATAAATAATTTCTTTGAAGTACGCTTTATGACATCATTTCAAATGAGTTGCACGCTCCAAATATGGCTTCAAGTTCAACACATTTTGGCAGAGGCAAATATAAATATAGTCGCAAACAACAATATGTGCAAATGATTAGTTGATTGAATCATTTCGCTCCGCACAATGTTTCGGAACTTACAAAAGGTCAATTTTCCTAAGCAGAAGGTAAGAAACTTTTGCAATGAGCGTCCGTGTCCGAATTCGATGCCGCACCGGGCTCTTTTTCAATGTACAATTTTCTACATCAATAAATCGCCATCGTCTGAGATCTAACGCATCGATGACTCGATCGATCGTTCCCATAGCAATCACGGAAAATACGTCAGTTTCTGCAGCATCGTTAATCAAGAACGCTCTCAAGAACATACCGTAAAACTGGGTTAAACTGGCATTAAGGGTAACTTTGACAGTTTTTCGGGCTACTTAACAGGCGCCAAAATACGGTTTTCCTAATTCTTTTTCAACGTTTTTTTTCTATTGTTGCTCAAATTTGTTGTTCAAGTTTATTACAATGTTGCTGAAGTTGATTGTAATGGTGCTCAAGTTGATTATGATTTCAATGATAATTATAAGACTGATTATACAAAGATGACATTTTGATTGTAAAAAAATCGTTGTTTTTCATCTAATTCCATGTATAATACATAAAATATTAAATTTTTGTATCGAAATGATGTCAAAGTAGCCCTTAATCTTTGACATAAGTTGCATTTCAATGCCTTGAAAAAGAAACCCCCCACTCGAGGTTACTTTGACATTCCTTTTTCAGTTTATAGAATTGTGGGCTTGAGGCTTGATTTTCTCACACATTTGATAGCCAAAGGACACGTCCTACTGGATCAAAAAAACTTGGAATTGATGTTAAAAAAGTAACCACCAACAGACTCCCAAAACCCGTCCAAAATAACGTCATGTTACCTACCTGCTTAGAAAAAACCATATTCCTTTATGCTGCAACAAACGTTTTTATAGTGAGAAGCGGATGTTCAATAAATCTAGCTCGGGTGTCGACAGCCGCTGATCCGCACGGTGACAGAAGGCAGGATCACATTGTTCTGGCATCACGCGTCTCCTTACTATCGGGGATTGCAGTACGATTTGCAGCTGATACTGTCTCCCCCACACGGACGAAAAATGGCCACAGATGTATCCTTTAAACGTTCTCACCCTCTCTCCTTCTCCCTGCCGATGCACTTGGCGAATTGCCGCGTCCGACCAGTTGTCTTTACGGTCTCTCGTAAACCAAGCGGACATAAAACCAATACGTCCGTTTCTTTTTATAGCTCGAAAAAGGAGGTTAGATCGCGAGAGCGTAAAGGCGGAGTGTCGTAAGTTCCTGAAGAAATCCGTACGGAACTCCGCATCATCGTTGTTCATCGTTTTTCCGTTTCTCTCGTCGCGCTGCCAAAATGCGTTTTGACGCGGCCGCGCCATTGGCTTATCCGCATGGCAAAATGCATTTGCTGATGGGAGAAAAAGCAAGAAGAGAGCGAGCTTCTGGGCCCTTCGGGGCAGACGAGTGCGAGAACGATCCACGATAAGCTCGCTTAATTTATCGCTCTTCTTCACGGGTCGTTGAGAACGCGCGACTGCCTCGAGTGCAATCCTTCTTTGCCTTCTGCCACACCACCCACCCCTCGACCACCCTATCCAGTTCTTCTCCTTTTCGTCTTGCACCCGGGTTAGTTAAATGCGCTCAGTGCCCCATGTTCTCGCTGATATGCGAGGCGGAAAAGTGATCGGGTGGACCACCGGCAGGCGAGGCAAAAACGGCGATCAAGCAGGTGGATCGATGTCAACTCTCGACTCCCCGAAGAAATAAGACTGTAGGAAATGGAAGCTTCTGGCTTTCAACAGCAGCCACCTCTTGGACGTGAAAAACAGTTGACAACGGTTGGCAGTTGGAATTCAACATCAATTTCATCGTTTTCAACGATCTTTCACCTGCCAAATCGACTCCCATCGTCAGCCACGTGATTTTGATATTTCGAACCGCTCCATATGCAGCGACCGAGCACCCCCTGCGTCTTCGTTTTTTTTTCCCTCAAGACACCCTGCCGATCCCGGCAGTTCGAGATTCGACGCCGACGTTACCGCAATCGTTTAGAATCGAATTGTTTCGATGTTATGCGCATGCGCATACGAATCGGGAGGTTCGATCGTCGATGATGCTCGTCCCCACGATTTTTCGATCAAACCGATCAATACGCGCGTGTATAATTATATACTCGCTGGATTTTATCATATTTTTTACGAGTCCAACGAGACAGGAACGGAGATCCGAAAGGGAGAGAGACGGAGACTCGGAGGGGGAGAATAAAGAGGGTCGCGCTTTTGTTTTTGCGCCACACGTTTGATCTGATAAAACCGAGGGAATATACTTATCGTTGCATGGTATCAAGAGAGAACGAAATAACGCAAGAAAGCCCCACGGGGCGAGATGTACACGTGCACACAGACTCATATATATATATATATATATATATATATATATATATATATATATATATATATATATATATATATATATATAGGTGTGCTGGTATACGTATATTTAAAGATACGTACCATAATACACGAAGGAGTGCACGAAGAAAGACAGAGAACGAGAAGTCCTCTGCTCTCGTTGGTGTGCGGTGGATCGCGCGCCGGTGTCTCGAAGATAAGATATCTCTCCGCGAGCAAAGAGTCAGAGACCGATGCCTCTGTCCACCGTGGCCCTTTCTCGTCCGAAAGGTGCAATAAATCGCTCCCGATCACTTTTTGCCGATCGAACGTTCCTCCACGTTGCGTCGCGCTTCTTGTCTACATACACGTTTACGTACACGTGCATTGGAGTGGTCCACCCGCTGTTTCGGTATGCGGTGTGGACGAAAAAAATAATAATAAAAGAGTTGCTCGTGCATGCCGTCTGGACGATGGATGCTGTGTGCGTCGAACGAGCATGCTATCTCGCGGAGTGTCGGTTCGGGGAGAGAAAGAGAATTCGGCCACGACTCGAATGACCGCGCGCTGACTGTTCTTTATAAGCCTTTGTGCGAATTTGCGAGCGGTGACTTACGATGAAATCTCGGGCGCCGGTTATACATGCAATCGGTGTATCGGCATCGATGATATGATGAAACGGCGGCAACGCGGCCTCGCGATGGGCGCTATGTGTATCTTTTTTTTTTGGGCCGCGGGATCAGGTGGAAGGACGATTCGATTGCCACGAAGACGATCGTTACGATGGCCGAGAGGGTGAAGAAAAAGGAAAGTGGATAAACGGCGTGAGAAGAGATTTTCAGGCGGTTGACTTGGGACGGAGAAAGGGACTTTGATGGTTTTTCTCAAATATATCGGGGCTGGATTCGAAAGCCTCGTACGAACCCTTAAGGCCACAGTAACGGGTAAAAAAACATGTGCGAATTTAACCATTTTTTTTCGTATGAAAAAGTAAGTCACTCATAAAATTAATTACACATCTATTTAGTATGAATATCAAGCTGTTAGAAAATATATATATTTTTTTCTATGTACAAAATGGCCGACTACTCGAAACGACTGACGGTCGGGGCGCAGGTGTAAAGTGTACTCGAAACTTTAAGGCCTTAGGCCACAGTAACGAGTATAAAATCTTGTGCGAATTTAATAATTTTTTTTCCTATGAAAAAATGATTCACTCAGAATATTAATTACACATCTATTTAGTATGAATATCAAGCTGTTGTTTCTTCTCGAAACAGCTTTTTTCCAATTTGCGTGACAAATAACTTCAACAATTTTCACTTGATTTACTTCAAATTTAAAAGTTTTGTTTCTAATTGCATTTCGCAGGGAAGTACGTACGGAATTTCTGATTAATCGAAAACTTTTCATTTTATGAACAGTTTATGAGCATTTTTCACTGAAAATTCATTTCTTACGTTGAAATATCTATAACTTTAAAATAAAACAATATTTTTTAAATTCCGTACGTACTTCTCTAGATATTCTGCTGTCGATTGACGAGAATTGTTGATTTTTGTTCTAGGTTAAAAATTGGGAATACTAAATGTCACATCGCGGAGCGCCTACAAAAAATAACAATATAAAATATGAGTCGTCGGCCATTTTGTGCAACGAGAAAAAAAAATTTCTAACAGCTTGATATTCATACTAAATAGATGTGTAATTCATTTTATGAGTGAATCACTTTTTCATACGAAAAAAAAGTTAAGCTCGCAAATGATCTTATACCCTTTACTGTGGCCTAAGGCGTTAAATCGCGGTGGGACTTGAGGGCTTGAGGGGTTATGCCTAGATGGAAAGTCGAAGAATAATTATTTTCAAAACCAATACCCATATTTGGCGCCTAGATGAAAAGTCGAAGAATAATTATTTTCAAAACGAATACCCTTATTTTGACAGTATAACATCTTATAAATGTTTGCTGAAAATGTCAAGGTAATCGGATTAAGGAGTCTTTTCATTTTAGACACTAAAAAGGCTATATACTGGATTTTTTTGATCAATTTATATTCTAGATATTGATATAAAAGTTGTTACACTTAATAAATACACTGCCGAAATACATTTAAAAAAATGTTATGTATTTATGTAACCCAAACGAACATTAATCGCTGTTTTTCTCGAAACAACGTTTTTCGACGGCTAGTTGATAAAATCTTCGAAACGGCTGAACCGATTCTTATGAAATTTTAACCACATAGATATAGCGCATACCGAGAATTTTTTTAAGTTTTGATATTTACTATTTTTTTCGGCCAAAAACGGTGAAAAAGCACATTCTTTTTTGTTTTTTAGAAAATCGTGCGCCATTTTGTTATTTTTGCATATATAGAAAAACGTATGATATGCGATATAGTCATTTACATACCGAATCTAAAACCGTTTGATTTTTTTATTTCGGCTGATCCATCTCCGAGATTTCATCAACAGCGCAGACCTACAATTTTTGTAGGACATTTTCTTAACTGCCATTATCTTCTATAAATAGTGGCTTGAATAAATACATTTTTTTTAAATGTATTTCGAAAGTATATTTATAGAGTGTAACATCTTTAAATATCAATATCTATAATATAAACCTACCAAAAAAATTAATGAACATAGCCTTTTTTAGCGTCTACAGTGAGAAGACCCCTTAATGCGTCATGTGCATATCAACGTGCTGCATTTCAAGAACACAATTATTTTTCATGCGTCATTGCGGATGTTCTTCTGATAATGAGTGATGATAAATCGAGAAAAAAAACTCCTATCAGAACTAACGTAACATCCTTGGCAATCCTAACACACTAGTACAATTGTGATCAGTCCCGATGAGTCGACCGCTACGCATTATTCGCTAAGATCTTCAACGTCAAATCTCAAAAGTGCCTTGGTACATCGCTTACCGCTTCTCGTCTCAGTTGGTTGTATTCGGAAGTGAATCTGAGTCCGGACGTGTTGTACGTATAAAACTGAAGCAGCTCACAAGTGCTCAGGGAACTTTCGTGAATAGAGTGGCATTGGACAATCGATTTGATAAACCGTGATAATCGATCGCTCGAAGATTTCTGCGCGCAGAAATATTTCATTGAACGACTAAAATGAATACAGAATTTCACAAAGCAACCTGCTCCACAGACATTGAATGCGACGCCTTTCTAAAGGAAGACCATGCTATTACCATAGAGTGGGCCAATGGCTTGGAAATAAAGGAGTACGTAAGCGCTATTGCTGCTATAACAAACCCGGGAGTGATCAAGTTCGTATCGAGAATATCAAATAATCGCATTTGTGTGTATTTCACGCACCAAGAGATTGTCGACGCCCTCCTCACAGTCGGATCATTAATGGTGGGAAACCAACGGCTTGCTGTACGGCGAGTAATCAGCAGAGTAAAAAAAGTTATTCTATCGAACGTCTATCCAGACATACCTCACAACGTAATCGAAGAACACTTAGTAACGCTCGGAATCAAGCTGGCGTCTTCGGTAATGTTCGTAGATGCAGGTCTATCGGACTTGAGATTTGCACATATACTCAGCTTCAACCGGCAAGTTTACATCAGACTAGAAGACGCAGGCTGTCTCCCTGAAACACTTCGCGTGATGCACGAAGAAACCGAACGCTGGATATACGTATCAGTAGAGTCGGTCTCGTGCCCGATTTGCAAAGCACATCACCACATTGCGAAATATTGCCCGAATTGCATGTCAAACGATGCATCACGAGTCGACCCTGCAAGGCCTTCTGCTTCGACGGCCGAGACCCATACCGGAACGAATTCGGCTATAACACCTAGAGTTCCACCTACCCGCATACTAATCAATTCTGCAGGTAATGAAGTTATGGCTATGGCAGGACAAATCCAAAGCCCAGTGATTCCACGGAAGAAATCTAAGCACAGAGACACTTCGGCTTAAACTCCTTGGGATCTCGACATTGGCGAGTTCATCTCTGTCGAAACAATCATTGAGAAAAATGTCAACGTTCATCTGTCATCCATATTTAGTTGAAAACTCTCCGGGAAAGGGCTGTCGAACAAAGCGGGGGAAAAAACGTTACTCCTACGACTACACAAATGATGTCAATAAATGTAACTCGAGCGTATAAAAATATTGTTCAAGTAAGATTCACGCTAGGTGGGGCATAATGATTTACGTTAAAAGTCATATTGGACACGAGGAAGCGCATATTATTTTTCTTTGAGTAGCAGTAGTTTTTTCTCCCCGCTCAATGAACTAGTCAATCCAAATCAATAAACATAAAACCATTATATGGCAACTGGATGATGCAGGTGGTCACATCGAACTTTGGGCGTCGGACCAAAGGAACACTAGAAGATGAGCAATAGAAATATATATGAACTCAGTAAAATGTACTTTTATTGAACGCTAGTCAACCAAATTACTCCACTTTATCTTCTACATATCTCAGTGCTATGGATTTCAATGTTCAGTACAGGTATCTACAGCTTCAATGGAGTGCGGCAAAGTATTTACATGGTGGCGATCTTTTTCCTAGATTCATTACTACAAGCTCGAGGACGTTAATTACGTTAACAAATCATCATGTTGGTCATGTTCACCGTATCATCATAGAATGCCCAGCTATGATCATAGTTCAGCAAAATGTCCAGCTCCCCGCAGGCTTAGCAGCTTTTCTGGTATCACGAAAGTACGTAACAAACAATAAAGAATGAATGTACGACGTGCAGAAAGTGTCAATTTATAGCCGAAAAGACACAAAGTCTCAATTGAATGTAAATCGCGAAAATGGTTGGCATCATCGAAGTTACAACGTCGAATAAAAGCTTAAAAAACAAATGGTCTCGGTACTTTTTCACCCAGGCTATTCGAATAGGCCCTCGATAGAAGTATTTTACCTCAAGTTCCCATGTCTTATGTAGTTTTTTTCTTCGTTATACGTCACATGGTATCTATGCATCAAGAGTCGACGAGCTGGTCGCTGCTAATACTTGGCTGAAGTGCCCGATGTGTTCCCAACGACAGTGGTCTTGAAACTCCAAACATGTATACATATTTGTATTCATTACATATATCAGCATATATACTGCGACTTCTGATATCGGAACGTCCATAGATGCAACTGCTTCCGCCCCCCTCCACTATCCGCCGAATATCGATCGGTGTAGCGCATGGTAGGAGAAGCGCCAGGGCCTAACGTGAGGCTCGAAGCAGGCTAGGCCATAAAAGAAGGCTTTGAAGGGTACTGCAATCAGCTACCTCAGCTGCGCAGAGTGGGCTTAAGTGGATGGTGCGCAACCTTTATTTTTGTAAGTGTGATGCGCAGCTGATCCCGCTGCTTTGCCGTTATGTGAGGTATCAGTGTACATACGAGGAAAGTCTATCTTGTGCTCGTTATATCAATGCAACGGTGACTATCAATACATCTGGCTGTTGCGAGGACGTTCCTTAACATTTTTATAAGTGAATCGTTGATTTAAGGTATTCACGCAAATATGTTGTAGGTACAGGTCATATTGAAGCTTTAGGGGTTTCCATAATGTAGGGTATCGGGACAATTGGCTGCTACGAGAACGATCCCCGAAGTTCTACGTCCTCAAAACAATCTTTTCTCTTATGTATCTATATACATACACACATGCTGCGTCATATGTATCATGTAACACGAGCATCCTCCTCTCTCAGTTAGGCACAGTGTGCACAGAAAAAAAATTATATTCCCGCTGCGACCTCACGGGTCCTCCGTGCTCATATGTGTTTCTCTCCATCATCTTCCTTTTGCCAGGGGGACGAAGGGGCAGGGGTCCTGAGCGGGCGCGTGTGCGCACATCTCGTCGTGTACAGCGCACGCTCTCTCGTCGCTTCTGAATTTCATTAACATAAACGCGTATATGCTCGAATATGCATATCGTGTGCTACCGGTAACCTCTCGTGTGCGCCATGCTGATGTTTTTTCGGTTTCGCATATAAGATGTATTTTTACATGTGTGTGTGTGCCTACTACGTGTATCTCGCTCGTCGTATTCGAGAAGAAGAGAGAGACGATGCTACGGTCAACATCCTCGAGATATTAGAGGTGAGCTTACAAAAATCCAAATAAAAATGCAAGTGTGGGGTAAATTTCAATTTGCCATCAATATAAAGCCCCCGATGCCTCTGAGCTCTGCCAACGTGTGTATTCCGGCTCATCATTTTTTATGGATCTTGTTTTATGGATCTTCCATCACGAGGGGTCATACTTTTGAGCGTTCTTGCTTTCTCTTATCGTATCTCAACCATCGTATCCTATCTTTCGTCTATTGATTGCTTTTCGATTGACGATGTTGGTGGTTCGAGGTCTATGCTCGAGTCGCCTGATACTGGGGCTTGGCCTATCATTAGGATGGATTGGCTAATTATGATGGATCAGATAATCGCCAGGGATCGAAGACTAATCGTGGATTGGCTAGTTACCGTAAGTCGGTTACTGATCGCTAACCTATTTGGGCCGTAAATACAGACGGGCAACTGTTCCAGGTCCTGCAAAAAGTCCAATGACTCCAGAAGCATGAAGTCCGTCTGGAGGACTCATATCGAGGACGTGGCCGATAAAATGGATCATGGGACACCCATCGTACGATCTGGAGAAATTCGTTAGCGACGACAGTCTTGGGACGAATGTCTTGGGACGCAAGTCTTGGGACGAAAGTCTTGGGACGAAAGTCTTGGGACGAAAGTCTTGGGACGAAAGTCTTGGGACGAAAGTCTTGGGACGAAAGTCTTGGGACGAAAGTCTTGGGACGAATGTCTTGGGACGAAAGTCTTGGGACGAAAGTCTTGGGACGAATGTCTTGGGACGATAGTCTTGGGACGAAAGTCTTGGGACGAAAGTCTTGGGACAAAGTCTTGGGACGAAAGTCTTGGGACAAAGTCTTGGGACGAAAGTCTTGGGACGAAAGTCTCGGGACGAAAGTCTTGGGACGAAAGTCTTGGGACAAAAGTCTTGGGACGAAAGTCTTGGGACGAAAGTTTTTGGACGAATGTCTTGGGACGAAAGTCTTGGGACGAAAGTCTTGGGACGAATGTCTTGGGACGATAGTCTTGGGACGAAAGTCTTGGGACGAAAGGCATGAGACGAAAGTCGTGGGACGAAAGTTTTGGGACGAAAGACTTAGGACCAAAGTCGTGGGAGGAAAGATGGAAAGAGAAGGCAAGTCTTCACTTTCCATCCTCCGTACTCCGTTACATCCATCGCGGGTTTGCGCTGCGCGTAATTTTAGCAGAGTCACCGGAGCCGATGATACGCTCCAGCACCCGCGCGTTCTCAGGCTTCTCGCTGCCTTCCATTGCCACTTTTTTCCTTATCCTCTCTTTCTCCCCACACTCCGTCCCTCCCCTCATAGTCACTGATTATACCGAGCAACAGAGAGCGCGGGAGTCAGAGAGAGGAAGAGCGGTATCACATAGACACACCACAAACCTTGCGAACATTAAAGTTCTCGCGAAGATACCAAAGTCGCGGCAAAGCGAGAGGGCAATTCCCAGCTGCGTCCACGCTGGACCTCTTAAGAGCAAGATGGACGCTCTTGCATGTCTCTCACACATATACACTCTCGGCATGCGGGAGAAAAGTAAATTACTCGCCTCAGGCATTCGCGCATCTGTACACGGATCCTTCCTCCGCCGACCCTCTCACTTTTCGCTCCTCTTTTTTTTTTACTTGTACATTTTTTCACTCGTTCCTCGTCTCGCGGTCATTTTTTTCTTCCTATAACCTCGCCTTTAATACTACCGTGTGTATGACACCGCTGCGCCGCTGCAAAGAGAGGGCACGCAAATTAAGTGGATGCTGGATTACCACGTCGTTAGGAAACACACCGCGGTGGAACGCTAAATCCATTTGTCAATGCTATACACCCGGGACATTGATACACTGTGGGTAAAACGAGCCCGTAATGTCCCATATATGGCCATATACATATGTATGTTCTTTTTACGTGGGTTGACGTGTACATATGTATGTATCTATACACGTAGATGGAGAAAGCCCATTTTCAAGACATTCTACTTATAGAAGCGTCCCCATAGTAGCCAATTGTCCCCGTAGTCAGCATCATGTGAAATCGCCTTTGGCTAAGTGGAAGAATCTGGAGATCACTCCGAAGACCGTCCTGATGCCAAAAATCAATGATTGGTGTTTAAAATAGAAATGTGCTGCTAGTCGACATTACCTGGATACAGAGGGTTCAAAAGGTCCGACCCCATATCCATGTGTGCGTCTGTACCTGGCTAAGTATACGAACAAATGAAAGACGAGAAAATAAAGGGAGGCCGAGTCCGCCGAGGGAATGCTAAGTGAACGGATTCTCCAGTCTCGGTGGACTACTAATAATGTACCATGCCTATGTGTAACTCTTCTACAAATGTTTCTCAATGAAGTCAACGACACGAAAGTGGACCTTAAGCTTGTTGTAGCAGCTCCCCGGCGTACATGCGGCAATAAGGTAATACGCTACGAGGGATATATATCAGTTGTCCCCTGTTACTTTACGTACACGGTACCGGGCATGAAGTAGATCCTTAGAAGATTATTTGCCTCGTCTGGGTATGCGCGACCGCGTATACGAGGGGGCGATCTGTGAACGGAATTCGCAGATCCTGGTCACGCTCACTTTCGCAAAGAATCTTCAACCGATATACGCCGCGATGGTAGAAAAAAGGAACTCGCAACTATAAACGAAGAAAAAGACAGCGACGACTCGCGGTGCAATCGAATGGTGCCCACTTTTCGATAAATTTGTAGCTGCCGGATGAGTTCCAATTGTTGTGGCTTCAGGGCATTTTCGACGTTCCACAAGCGTTGTATAGTCTGCAGACATCATGGCTGACAGGTGAGATACTGGAACTTCCGCGTCCGTCGGGTGGTCTTCATGTGTTTACAAGCATGCAGTTCCGGATCACTACACCAGCCGAAGGCGGATCATTTTAATCGATCGGCGGATCAATTAAAATCAGCCACGATTGGCTGGTGCGGCGATGCGGAACTGTGGCTGCAAATACACAAGGACCACCTGATAGACCTTTATGCGATACCTCCAGTATCGCAGCTCCTAGCAAATATACATAAGGATCACCATCTCAGATATACCGGAAGCTTTGCTACGCCTGATGTTGCGGACTGCGTAAAAAACTCATATTTGTAATACTAAAGGGCCGTTAAAGCCGCAAAACGGGAATCAATTGCATCACTCGAATGGACAACTTCAGTACACAACAGGCACTCGCTACTTGCCATTTTATCAAGTCAAGAACATACGTATTCAATGTTGCACCCAAAGACCAACGATTCCAAGGAAGAAATCGAAAAACGGAGACTCTTCGACTTGAACTCTCTAAAATATCAACATTGGCGGGCTAGATTCTGTCAACACGATGTTTGATGACATCATCGATGCTAGATTTAAAACTCTTTAGGAACGCACTGCCCAACCGCTCATATGCTCTTTTCTTGAGTAGCACTAATTCCTTCTCCCCGCTCCATGACGGAGTCAATCCCAATCAACCAACACCAAACCATTACATGGCTTTTGGATGTTGCAGATCGTCACAATGAACTTCAGGTGTCTGACCAAAGGAACACCCGAAGACAAGCAATAGAATTCTACATTAACTCAGAAAACTTACTCTTTCAAACGATTATCAGCCAAATTACTCCACTATGTTTCTACATACCTCACTGCTGTCGATATCAGCGCTCAGCACAAGTATCAATGGAGTTTCAATAAAGTGCGGCAAAGTAACTCACAATCGATAGGAAGATCGTATTTACGCAACGAAATACCAAATGACAGACCAGTCAATTTCTGAAACGTGATGTTTATCCATAGATCGCCCTCCTACGTTTCACACCGTTCGAATGGACAAAACCTTCGTTTCTTCCCTTGAACGTGGCAGACCATTGAGGCGTCGCCATAAGGATGGCAAGAAATGGAAGAAGAGGGATCCATGTGAAATTGAGGGAAGGAACGAGATGTTGGGGTTTTCTTCTGCCGCGAGCATTCGGTGCGCAGCATCACAATAATTATCGGGACTCTGGTATAGAGGTTGCCTACGAAGAAGGGAAGAATCCTGGTCGGGCATTCAGCAACGCTAGGTCTTCGTCTTGAGTCACTATCTTGTATATACGTCAAAGACCAATCATTATATATATATATATATATATATATATATATATATATATATATATATATATATATATATATATCCAATAACCAATGATTATATATATATATATATATATATATATATAAATAATGATTGGTCTGTGGAGAACGCAATAGCGATATCGCACGCACGAACTCCCGTGCGCCCTGTACCGCGATGCCGGTTATTCTCCATCTTTGTCTCCACCTTGGTCCATATATATCCGTCTCTTTTTGTCACGCGCAAACCAACCGACCGTACATTACCGATAAATAATATATATATTGTGTTTTATACAAAAACGTTACGTGTATATAGGCCCCGCATTCATTCTCCGCTTAGCCGTGGTCGTCACCGTCATCGACGTTGGTCGTCGTTCAAACGCACGCGGTGTTCGTTTCCGCGGACGTGCCGTGTCGCGAGTAGAGCGCGGCCTTTACAACCACGAGCTCACGTAGCTCGAGCGCGAGCAAGCGCCTATGGATCGTGAAACATAGTTCACTTCCTTTCGAGGAAACGAATATATCCCCTCGAATGTGTATATATAGGCACATGGATAACCGCATGCTTGCAGGAAACAGAAAAATCCTGGAAACTTGTGGCGCTCCCGCGGTCATGTTCCTTGCGAACGAACCCGCCTCTCTACAGCAGGATACGCGAGTTCCCTCACGCGCGCGCGTCCGGCTTTCCAACTTTGCGAAACTGGAATTGTTTGCCCAGATGGATATCTGTATACAGTTCTACGTATGCGCCACTGGAATTGAAAGTGGAAAAACATGATTGTGTTCGGGCGAGTCGTCAATCACGCGGGCGCTGTTTCCACGATTTTGTGTCAATCAAGTGAGAATGGAGGGAAATTGTAGGTTTCGATGAACAACTTTGTATTGGACTTGGAGAAACGTTTTGGAGGTATACCAGGTGTAGAAATATGAAACCGGAATTTCCCTATAGATGGTGCAGCCACCAGTTTAGGAGGACCGTAAGTCCGCTTCTCCAGCGCCATCATCTCCCTCTAACAGCTGACGAAGATTTTCAACACATAACAACCCAAGTTCCCTACACCTTGTAAGCCTTATCGGATGAAGATGATACTCAAAGTCAACAAGAACTCGCGGATCAATTGAATGAGACGCAGAAAGCCGTCTCCATTGGTTTTTATCTTTTTCAAACAGCAGATGTGTAATTTTTACAAAATAATTCCGGTTTCATACTTCTACACCTGGTATTGAAGTTTTAGAGGAACTTTTCAGTGCTCCGGACTGGGAAATTGGGAAATTGTGATGGGAAGACTAATAAAGTGACTTGGAGTCAGAGATTCTCAAGGATTTTTTATTCAGGAGCGCGGGTCGTCAACGATGAGGTCACGGAGCATTGTGTTGTTCTCGCAAATCTAAAACCAGGCAACAGTCGAGCCACGAGTGTGAGAACGGTGTAGAAGACGATGGATATATGAAAACGAGAGAGAGGGACAACCTGTGCCAACATTTTTATAGGGATCCAATTGGATTCCCATACTTCTTCCCATTTCCTGATGAGGATCCAATTGGTCATCGCATTGGATCCCTATATCAGAACGCCACACTCGTACATAGGATTCTGATCAGGATTCCACTCTGGAATCCAATGTACGAATCCAATTTGAGTCCTAAAGAACTCCTATATTATCGAACAGAATCCGATACGCATTCTCCATGGATCTCATCGCATTCTGTATAAATCTTATCTTAAAAAGTATACATCGCTTGAAATAGTATATCTCAAAAACCGATTTGCATCACAACACTTAAAATCCACTGTAATTATCGTTTGATATTTATTTTTTTGCACCACACACGTACATGCTCACGAAGCGTGCAAGTTGTGTTTCGACACGCCCTGCTCTTTCTCGATACTTTTCACATATTTTCGATTTGAACGTGAAATCCCAAACGGCGTTCATCGGGGAACAGTACTGAATCCAATTGGATCCCAATGAGGAATCCCTATGTACGAGTCTCACAACAAATCCCCATAGAGATGTGTGCGCATCTTGTGACTCGACAAATTTGGGCACGGGACCACGAAAGAATATTTCAATGAGAGATCCAACTAATTCCGGTTGAGAGTGTTAAAAAAAAATCTCAAACGACGTAATTCAGAAAATAGCGCGGAATCCACTTGGATTTCAATGTGGATTTCCTACGTGCGGCATTCCTATCAAATCCCTATAAGGATGTGGTAGGATCTGAGAACTTCCCAACGAATTTCTATACGGGAAGGAGAGAGTCAGAGTCCACGTGTGGTTTCCTCTTAAGGATGTTGAGTCCGTATGAAACATGTTAATGTTAATTGTTCAATAAATAGCTTCTTAATCGTCATGAAATTTTTACACGACCTCCTGAATACTTCATGTAAAAACATACCAAATTTTCAGAATTCTATCATCATTACTTCAACCTCCTTAAGGGTTGAAATAAAAAATGATAAGAAAATTCTGAAAATTTGGTATGTTTTTGTATGAAGTATTTAAGAGGTCGTGTTAAAATTTCACGACGATTAGGAAGCTCGTTATTAAAAAATTAACATTTTGTTAAGAACAATTTTTAAAAGAAATAAAAAAAAATTTATCAATAAACTTCGTTTTGTTTCCGTTGCTTTCAGTATATTGTAGATATTATAAAATTGAGAGGTCAAAAAAAACTTATTGCAAAGTTACATCAGTTTCCATAAAACAACATTTAATTTGTGAATGTTAAGTGTTCAATAACGAGCTTCCTAATTGTCGTGAAATTTGTACACGACCTCTGAAATACTTCATACAAAAACATACCAAATTTTCAGAATTTTATCATCATTTGCGATTTGGGACTCAACATCCTTAAGAAGGCTCAAACGTTTCAGTGATGAATGCAAAAATATAATCTTTTTTTCAAAAAGAATCGCATATGAAGCTTCAGCTTCGAATTTCCATAAGATCCACCTAGCTTTCAATAAACAAAAAGTTATGCATATCCAGGCAAAGATCCAGGTAAGCGGAGTTGTTTATGGAAAATCGCGAATCGCACTCAAATTTCAACGTCTACAGTCACAGTCCACACACCTGCTGGAGATACGAAAACTCACATTCACGCCCTTATACAAATATCTGAGCTAAACTAACCCGAAATTTACTTTCAAAATGATGTAAAAACATCATTGAAGACCGCGCAAACGGCATAGCGGCGAATCTCAAGTTAAGCCTTTGTCGGCCACAACCGGCTTACGGAAACTCCGGAGTTGAACTTATCGGACAACACGGAGTCTCAAAAAATCGGCATCCAACATTCATCGGTGAACCACGCGACCCTTCGTAAGCCTATACCTGAACGCGGCCTATGTACCTGTGCATACATATATGGATGGCTTCTGCTCTCAGAAGTCGAACGTGTAGATAAATGAGTTTGCATATTATTTCTCAGCTCTAGGAACTCGGACCTACCAGCGTGCCGGACCTGTTGCTTCCACTTACGGCTCTTGTATTCGCTCGCGGTACCGTGAACGCGTGTAGTAAAGTGTGTAAACCCGAGTCCCGTGCTGGTCCCCGCAATAATGAGACCGGTAAACGCAGGAAAAATAAAAAAATTCGAAGAGCACGCGCAAAAGCACATATGGATGTCTTATGCTCGAACATGAGCGAGCGGCCTGTATGCATATGTATGGATATATAAATGCGGGGACAAGAGACTGGACTTTACGAGTTTTCTGTAGCAATGCCCCGAGAGAGCAAGCGGAGAGAGGCATCTTGAGTGCGAACGGGGCTGCTTAAGGGGTCTTCTCACTTTGCACGCTAAAATGGCTGCTTTCATGAATTTTTTGATAGGTTTATATTATAGATATCGATATAAAAGTTGCTACACTTAATAAATACACTTGCGAAATACATTTATAAAAAAAATTCAATGTATTTATGTAACCCAAACAAACTTTAAACGCGTTTTTCTCGAAACAAAGTTTTTCGACGGCTGTTTGATAATATCTTCGAAATTATTGGACCGATCTTTGTGAAATTTTAACAACATATTCTGTACAACTATAGCTATAGCGCGTATCAAGGATTTTCCAAAAGATTCATATTCACTTTTTTCTGTCAAAAACGGTGAAAAAACACGTTTTTTTCGAACATTGTCCGCTATTTACTTTTTTTGCATATGTCAAAAATCGTATGATATGCGCTGTAGCCATTATCATGCTGAATCTAAAACCGTTTGATTTTTGTGTTCTGGTTGATTCATCTCCGAGATTTCATCAACAGCGCAGACCTTCAATTTTTTAGGACATTTTTTTAACTACCATTTTCGTCTATAAATAGTGACTTAAATAGAAAAATAAAACATTTTTAATGTATTTCGAAAGTGTATTTATTAAGTGTGACAACTTTTATATCAGTATCTATAGTATGAAACCATTAAAAAATTCATGAAAATAACCTTCTTTTAGCGTCTAAAGTGAGAAGACCCCTTAAGTTTGACGCGATCGAGAAGAACACGCGTGACCAGACTAGGCAAATTTGCTTTGGACACGAGTCTGGAAAACGGCGATGAGACTGGCCTTTGCCTCTCGTAAATTAACAAGATTACTTCGCGCCCGTTTCTCCGCAAACAAAACTTACGTCGATAAGAATATCGCAGAAAAGGTTTAAAAGTCTCCGGAACGATAATGATCAGGATTAAACAAAAACGTTCAGCCACGCTCTTTATCGATTGACGATCAGGCGAGACTTTATAACACTTCCGGGATCGCGCGTCATCTCAAGTGTCCAAACACGAAGTGTTTCTTCTTTTTAATCCCGCGTCTTTAATCCTCCTACGAAAAGACGAGGATATATGCGAATGACGCATATACGCATAAATTGCGTGATAATACGAAATCCTGTTTGTAGCTCATTACGTATACGATTGATCGAATCTTGTTTGGTGGAAGGCGCAACACGTGTATCAGCGGGGCGACCTGTGCTCCGATAGCGAAAAAGAAACGATCGCGTGTTTCGCTTCATGAGCTGATAGTATATAGGAGATTATTATGAGATAACGCTGGTTTTTCCGTACGCCCGGCTAAGGATGATTACAAAACGGCGATCTTCCTAGGGGTAGAAGAGAATGCCAAGCTCGCTGTCAGCCTATCGTGATGGGTATCGGGTATTGGATGTTACCATGGTCATTAAGGGTTTACCCCCACTTGCGATTTTGAAGATATCGATTTTTTTATTGCATTTTTTTGAAGTATAAGCATCTGAGAATATGTCTTGAAAATTTCAAGTCGATTCGAAAAAATTGACTGAGATATGAGCGTTGAAAGAGAAGAATCCGTGCATTGAAGAACTGAAATTGAAACTTTAAACGCGTTTTTCTCAAAATGGCATTTCTGAAGTCGGTGACCAAGATTAATCGAACACTAATGAACCGATCTTCTTGAAATTTTGCAGGCTTATTTAATACACAAAAATGTAGTCTTTAATCGTTCGATTTTTTTTTTTCGAAAAAAAGGCTGTTTTATAGACAAAAAACGGCTGTTTTTTTTCGTTAAAATCGAACTATTAACTTTGACTGTCCGCCATTATGTGAAAAATGAATATTTTTTAAAATCCTTCGATTAAAGACTAGTTTATACTTATATTTGACTAAATCCATCCGCATTTTTCTTTCCGATGATCCACTTCGCCGCAATGTTGGTCACCGCAAACCGTGTATATAAAAACATTATTTTATTGACGGCCATTTGCCACTAAACAATGTAATATTTTTGAATAAAAAAATTACTGAAAGTTCTTCAAGATGTGTTCTTTAAGATGGTATAATGATCGATTAAAAAAGTTTTGTAGTTTTCTTTTAAAAAATTCAAGAAAAAGGCCTTTTTTGCGCAACAAGTGGGGGTAACGCCTTAAAGGGCTACGTCCACCTAGGTGGGTAAAAAAATGCACTTTCCAAAAATATTTTCATTCGATTGTATCGCCTTTTAGTTACATTCCCTGGAAATTTCATTCAATTTCATTGAATGAGCATTGAAATATTCCTAAAATTGAATGAGCATTGAAATATTCCTAAAATTGAATGAGCAT
This sequence comes from Ophion costatus, assembly GCA_951751655.1. NCBI lineage: Eukaryota > Metazoa > Arthropoda > Insecta > Hymenoptera > Ichneumonidae > Ophion > Ophion costatus. The sequence continues at coordinate 16,162,446 of OX632362.1, read as the reverse complement.
TGAAATATTCCTAAAATTGAAGGAGCATTGAAATATTCCTAAAATTGGATGAGCATTGAAATATTCCTAAAATTGAAGGAACATGGAAATATTCCTAAAATTGAATGAGCATTGAAATGTTCCTAAAATCGAATGCAGTTTCTAAGAGTCGGCCGGGCGAGCGGCAGTAGCACCATACTTCAAAGTTTAAACGCGTTTTTCTCGATACACTCGTACACTCTCGTTTTCAAAGTCGTCGGACATGATATATCGAGAAGCACTTGATGGATTGTTTCTAAATTTCCAGGACATACGATGAGAAACATTTGAAGGTCGTTGACGATCGCACCTTTTTAAAATCGATCTTCATTTTTCAATAGTTTCTTTTTCGTTTCTTTTTCACCAACCGTTTCCCGGAAAAAATCAGAATTTGGCAATTTTTTCGGATCTCTAGGTGAAGACCTTTAAGTTCGGATGCACTATTTCATCGTTGGCTCTGAGCTTTGCGAATATTCAGATCGATCTGAAGCACATTGAAAAATTGTAGACTTTTCGATTCGTAGTAAGTAGCTTTGCATGCAATCTTATGGGGTGCTATATGACTCTCAGCTATTTTGGGAAAAAGGATCTTCTAAGCTGGTATTTTATGACACTAGACCTGCGGGAAGTGGAGGGGGGGGGGGTATTTTTCGTCCAAATATGCAATACCGCCGTTTTTTATTATCAGGCCGAGGACTTATTTGAACACCTGATATTTTCCAAATATGAATTTCGATACTTTTGCCTGGAATTGTGTGTCTCAGATGTCGTGAAAGCAAATATACACAATATTGATATTGATAATGCAATCACACATCTATGTGCACGAATCGGAATTGTATATTATTATTGAAAAATCCAAACGACGATTACTGTGTTCAATTTTTTTTACACGGTGAACTCTGAGAACATAAAAATAAAGAATATATCATAATCGTTTACGTGGTTATTGTCACTAGCAGTAAAAAAGACCTGAGGGATTCACACCGACTGACATCTATTGTGTCTTAATCTTTTTAAGCACGAGTTACAGAGGGGACTGTTCAACGGGTTATGCCTAGTTGTAGCAGTCGAAAGTAGCTCATTTTTGGGATTTTGAAAATACAAAATCGCAATGATAAATTTCTACAAAAATTTGGTATTTGGAAAAGTATTATCTGAAGAACACTGTAACTTTTTGTGTAACACTATTGAATCATTTGCAATTCAATAATATTTAATCGATTTGCACCCGATGTTCGGCACCGTTCAAAAACGTCTTTCACTGAGGAATGCCCTTCTAAACCAGGTTATCCACTAAAAAAAAATAAAACTGATGTCGTTAGTATATTCGTTTGCCCTATGACAAATCGAAGGAATTTTCGAAGTCTCAAATTTACCAAAACTGGCGCGTGTTCGAAGAGAGCTTCTGCAGAAAAATTGAAATTTTTGATTTATCGAATCGAAAACATAGATTGGAAAAAATCTTTCGATTGAATACTATATTTTTATATCTAAGAAATTCTTATATCATACGATGATATACAGTCGAAATATTAGGTCGTTCCGTTCGTTCTGTTCTATACTCTGTTAGAAATATTAGTTCTCGCTGTTTTCCAACAGATGGCGATACCAGAACTGCGTGCCTCTAGTTTAAGATAGCTACGCATCTATGAAGAAGTACTAGAGGGTGTCTCAAAATGACCTGGCCTTTAAATTTATTAATAAAACGTATTATTTGGTGAATAAGTACGAATTTTTTTTATTTTTGCCCTCAATCTGTGAATCTCGGTCGTTTTTGTCCTGCCCAAAATCATTTTAGGCCGGACGAAAACTAAAATCATAAAATCATCAAATAAAAAATAAGAAAAAAACCCTATTTTCTCTTGAGAAGTCCGGCCTCAAGATTGACCATGCATGTTTCAGATTATTTTATTGACTGGTTTGGTAGTGTAAAAACGACGATGACCCAGATTTACGGGATTAAGGATGTTGAGTCCCTATGAAGCATGTTAATGTTAATTGTTCAAGAAATAGCTTCTTAATCGTCATGAAATTTTTACACGACCTCCTGAATACTTCATGTAAAAATATACAAAATTTTCAGAATTCTATCATCATTACTTCAACCTCCTTAAGGGTTGAAATAAAAAATGATAAGAAAATTCTGAAAATTTGGTATGTTTTTGTATGAAGTATTTAAGAGGTCGTGTTAAAATTTCACGACGATTAGGAAGCTCGTTATTAAAAAATTAACATTTTGTTAAGAACAATTTTTAAAAGAAATAAAAAAAAATTTCTGAATAAAGTTCGTTTTGTTTCCGTTGCTTTCAGTATAGTGTAGATATTATAAAATTGAGAGGTCAAAAAAAAACTTATTGCAAAGTTACATCAGTTTCCATAAAACAACATTTAATTTGTGAATTTTAATTGTTCAATAACGAGCTTCCTAATTGTCGTGAAATTTTTACACGACCTCTGAAATACTTCATACAAAAACATACCAAATTTTCATAATTTTATCATCATTTGTGATTCGGGACTCAACATCCTTAATATAAGCTACAAACATGGAGGTTATGTGTGAAACACAATATCCTCAAGATTAAATTTTCGATTTTAATGATTTTGATGTATTGAATTGGACGCATTACTTCATGCAGACTCATATCAGACGCTAGCAGAACTTGCAGAATCATCAGGAGTTGATCACAAATCAGTTTCGAGACGCTTGAAAGCATTACGAATGATTGTTTCGATTAAAACACTAATCACGAGAAAAAAACTGGCGAGAACTTATTCAATCTCCCAATATACTGATTTTGAAGACGTGATTTTTTCCTCTTTCACAGATAGGCGTAACCCCTTAATGAAAAAAAAAAATTGACAGCATATCGCTGCTCTCTGAAATTGGGTCAGCTCCCCGGAGGTTTTTCGAGCTTATTAAAAATGAATCATTTTGCCCGCGTAACAATAAACAATTTCATCGATCGGTGCGTTAGCGGGAGAAAAACGTAGTGGGGGATCCGACGTACGCTGGTTTTAGCATTAGCAAATAATCCGCGGCCTCTATCTTGATCCTCTACTGATTAAAGTGCCGCGCGCTTTACGCACCAACAGGCAAACACTTATGCATGCGCACGAGCGTGGTCTCCCGCGTTCACTGACTCTGTCATAGGTGTGAAGGAGCACTTTGCGAACGCCCGACACACGAAGAAAAAAAAATATTTGAAAAAGAAAACACAAAGATTCGCGTGTGAGCAGCGAGATAAATGATAAAACGAGTTCTCCCGTTATCGAATCTTGCGGCGCGTTCGACGATGCTGACTTTATTAGCGCGTGTCTCGATAACCCGAAGGCGTGTCTCAACCGCGAGAGCATTTATGATATACGGACTGGCGCGTTACACCGCGCGGGATATCTCGAGACCACGTACGCGCGGTCGCGCTCGCTCAAAAGAGAAACTTATTCGCGATAATGTACGCGAGTACGTTACGAGAAAAGATATTAAATCGAGGAAATCAGCGCGGGCACTAGACGTCTCGAGTGTCGCATTTTGTCACCGCGATCATCGTCCCCGAAGAAGTGATTTGTTCGAATATTTATTAGACTTGAATAAATTGTTACGATTGAAGCACACGCTGTCGTTTCGAATAAACTTTTTATCAATGCTAACTGCGAAGAAATTATTTATCCAAGTCAATTATATGTTTTGATAGAGTATTTATTAAGGCCTTAGGCCACAATAACGGGTATAAAATCATGTGCGAATTTAATAATTTTTTTTCGTATGAAAACGTCATTCACTCGGAAAATTAATTACACATCTATCCCATGAAAAAATTGCCGACACGAACAATACGGCCGATGTCCGGCCCAGTACTGGCTAACCGATTGTTGGCCCAACATTGAAACAACGGTTCTGCCATTTTTCTGTCGACCCTCTTTTCGGAGCCCGGCATCCGACATCGAGCCGATGTGGGGACAGTACCGGTTAACGACCTAGGGCCGACTGTTGCCGTAGACGAAGAAGCCGACCGTGGGCCAATACTGTATGCCGTTAATTGTCCGTCGTTCATTTCTAATCCCGGCAACCGGTACTATACCAATGTCGGGCCAGTATCGGCTGCCCTGGAGAGCCGACTGTTGGGGTGGACTACTGGAGCCGACCATGGGCCAATACTGTTCGCCAATAACTGTCCTACGTTCATGCGTAATCTCGGCATACCGCAATATGCCAATGTCGGGACAGTATCGGCTAACGACGAAGAACCGACTGTTCGCGTGAATAGGTTGAACCAATCACGAGCCAGCATCACTCCACGTTACGTGTCTTATGAATTGCCCGCCAGTCGCCATTCAGTGTCGTATCGATGCAGACCGCGAACAAAGAGTAGCGTCCATCGTCGCTTTTTCGTGCAAGAGTAATTTTTTCCCTTATGCTCTTACCGTATTCTCAATATGAATAAACAAAAGAGATATGATAAACTGAAAAAAGTGCGAAAAAAATTATGTTGTAATAAACTGTTATTGAAGCACGAAAAATGTGTCATGAATCAAGAGTCGTGTTTGACAGAGAAAAAAATCCTCGAAAATAATGTTAAAAAAGCGGAGTGTGAGAACACTCTTGAGTATGTGGAAGACATTATTGAACACGGGATGATAAAAATGATGAAAATGAACAACTAAAAAATGGTAACACGAGTGACCGATAATGCCCTGAGTCGTATCGGTCGATACTCGGGACATTATCGTACCACTGTTGGTTATGGACTGGACCAAGGTTGGCACGATATTGGCTTGAACTTGGGCCAATGTTGGCACAGGCGTCGGGCCGCTCTTAATACCAACGATGGCATAGTCTTGGGCCGACCTTGGCACGAGCGTCAGCACCAATGCTGGTACGATATTGGCCGTACCTTGGGCCAACCTTGGCACTACTGTCGGGCCGGTGTTGAGTCCAACGTCGGTACGATATCGGTAGCCAGCCTTGGCCCGAGGATATCATTCCGACAACGGTCCATTAATGGACCGACATTCATGCCAGAGAACGGCCAACCATACAGGAGAGTTGGCGCACTACTGGGCCAATGTCGGACCAGTTGTAGATTTTTTCATGGGATTTAGTATGAATATCAAGCTGTTAGCAAATATATATGTATATTGGCTTTTTCGATGTACAAAATGGCCGACTACTCGAAACTTCTCGAAACAGCTTTTTTCCAATTGGCGTGACAAATAACTGCAACAATATTCACTCGATTTACTTTAAATTTAAAAGTTATGTTCCTAATTGCATTTCGCAGAGCAGTGCGTACGGAATTTCTGATTAATCGAAAACTTTTCATTTTATGAGCAGCTTATGAGCAGTTATAAAGAAATTTTTCACTGAAAATTCATTTCTTAAGGATGTTGTGTCCAAAATGGAAAATGGTAATAAAATTTTAAAAATTTGATAGGTCATTATGTAAAACATTTGAAAGGTTGTGCAAAAATTTCACGACGAATAGGAAGTTGGCTACTGAGAAATTAAAATTCACAAATTACATGCAGCCTTATGGAATCTGAAGTAACTTTGCAGTTATTATTATTATTATTTTTTTCATGAAAAATGTTCCCAAAAATACAAAAAAAAAACAATCACACTTGAGGAAAAACATATAAGAATGTAGCGGCAACGTTGCATAGACCGAAAGTAGCGGGAAATTTAAATACTCATTTCCCTTCACGGACGACGTCGTTTTTGGCACCATAAAACCACTTGTATTTTTGATATATTTGAAATAAAAAAACGATCATTCATAAATATTTCTTCTATTTCTTGAAAACAAATAGCGAAGTTTGCTATTTGCTAATAGAATTGCAAAATTACTTCAGTTTCCACAAGGCTGCGTGCAATTTGTGGATTCTAATTTCTCCGTATCCAGCTTCCTAATCGGGATGAAATGTTCACACAAAGTTTCAAATGTTTTACACAATGACCTATCGAATTAAAAAAAAATTATCACCATTTTCAATTTTGGACACAACATCCTTAAGTTCAAATACATACAACTTTTGAATAAATCAATATTTCTTAAATTCCTTACGTACTTCTCTAGGTATTATAATGTAGATTGACGAGAATTTTTGTTTTTTATTCTAGGCAAAAAATTGTGGATGTTAAATGTCACGCCGTGGAGCGTCCAAAAAAAAAGATAACAAACGAAAATATTAGTAGTCGGCCATTTTTGACATCGAAACAAAAAATATATTTTTGAACAGCTTGATATTCATACTAAATAGATGTGTAATTAATTTTATGGGTGAATCACTTTTTCATACGAGAAAAATGGTTAAATTCGCACATGATTTTATATCCGTTACGATGGCCTAAGGCCTTAATCCACTAAATGATTTATTAGATTCGAATGAATGTTTAGGAGGCGGAACAAGAGAGTCCTTCCGAGCGGGTTGTCGTCTGAGACGATTACGGGTCTGCGCAACCTCAAATATCGGAACGATTCATAGCGTAGGGACTTAGGTCTAATTTGCAACAAAGATTTTGTGAAGATTCCAGAAGTTGACCGAGTTATGATGATTTTTCTGCAGGGCCACATGTGATTGACCTTTTTGACTTTTACGTTTTTTTTCAAACTATGTTTTGTGAAATGGTTTAAATCGTATTTCAAAATTTAGTCGTCTGATTTACTTTGAGGGCTTGTGTACCTTCGGAAGGTCGAAAAACAAGGCATTTTGGGACTTTTTTTGGAAAATACTAATAGAGAAATGAAAATGAGGTTTAGAGCGTTTATTCTATGTATCTGTAGGTATCAATTTTTCATTTTACAAAAAATACAAAACGGTGGCCCAGTGGCCGGTAGAAAGAGAACGCGTTTGCCCAGGCCATTCACGAACAAACTCGTTGGAGACGCACATGAGCACCTAGAAAAAAAACGATTATTACAAAATATTTATTTTTTGCAAATTTAGCACCATTTTGAAAAAAGAACGTCGTATTTTCGACTAAAAAACAGTCTTAATTTGTTTATCAAAAACGTAATTGTTAACCTATTGTGAAAATCGCGTGTTCTTCGCTACAAAATCCATCTAAGAAGCCAGGATTTACATTTGAAGTCAATCGGTCCAAAATTGTAGGTAGGCGTTACGAGTCCGCCCGATTGTGAAAACACAGTTTCAAGAAAAACACTTTCAAAGTTTTAAAACCATTTTTTCCGGACCATATCATTCTTGGGATGTTTATAACTCATTTAAACCAACTAAAAGAAAACTACACATTTTTTTCAAAGGTATAAGTATAAGACCTTAAATTTGGACTGAGCATAGTTTTTTATAGTAGCATAGCCTTCTATATCATATGACCGGACGATTTTTCATATGTTTATCCACATTTGTAGATAACAAATTGTTAAAGTTCTTTTCTTCTCATGGAAAATCTGTTTTGTCTCAAACTTGGGATTTTCGTACTTTTAAAATCCAACAATGTACTCGGTTATACGAAGGTTTTATTATTATACCAAAAGCACATTTTTTTATTTTTAATTTTGAATCACTTCACCTGCATCGATTGGCCATCGAGCAACGGCGGCTTTTTCAATAATCATAAATTGCTAGTTTATCAATAGTTTTCACTAAAAATGAATTCAAACTTGGCAAGTCTATGCATCGACTATGTGTAAAATCCCGACCTCGTCATTCCAATATTCTCACCAGAAAAAAAATATCGAAAACCAACCTTTTTTTCCAGGCCCAAGGTCATACAGACCCATTAACCCCAAAAGCGAATCTTGGTAAATTATGTAGAAATGCGCCTGCTAATTTGAGTTTTAACGCGTCAGTGCGGTTCTGCCATTATTTGGTGACGAGATTCAAGACTTCGTGTAGGAATATCAAAAATAAAAATATTTATTGACAGCACGAAAGTTCAGGAGTCTTCAATAAAATCCGACCAAAGCTAAACATAAGTTTAGCTACGAGCCGCAGCATTTTATTTCTATGCCGAAATAAATCGTTTGTTTACTCCACCCACATATAAATCTATTGGAATATCAGCAAGTCTATTTAAATGAAATACCATATCACAAAAAATAGTTTTTCTCAGAGTCAGATTCAATCGATCGAGACAATTGCCTGAAGTAAATGTATATCTACTTCATCGATTATCAAAGAAAAATCTAGGCCGAGACTCGAGCGAAATTTTATTCTATCCAAACGAATCATTTCTTAGGGTACAGAATAGAACGCGGTGTCGCAATTATCGGTGGGGTGATATTTCTTGTCAGATTTTTCTCTACGCTATTTATATTTATTATTTATCGCATCTCGAGGGTCTCGCGTCGCGGATATTATCGCGAGCAAGGCCACCAGCGGCGTTGTTACATATTACGGTAATGTGCCGTATGATACGAGGCTGCGCATGTAAAATCTCAAACGGGAGCGAAGCGATTCGAGATTGTTGTTATCCCATAATTTCTTTCTTTTCTTTGCCCCCCTCCCACTCACGCTTTTTGTCGGGCTCCAGAGAGAGAGAGAGAGAGAGAGAGAGAGAGAGAGAGAGAGAGAGAGAGAGAGAGAGAGAGAGAGAGAGCGAGAAACTGCGGGTGGAAAATTATGCTGACGATATGGCGAGCGCTCCCCTGCGATTAACTTGTTTTGAACGATTTCTGTTTTCGCGCTATTGCTATATTGAGAGCGGCAGTAGCGTCCTATCGCGCAAAGTACATGAGAGCAACGTTTTACAGAATTAACGAACGTCGTTGTATACTCTCGGTACAGTGAGTTCTACGCGTAAAGGGAATTTTATAATTTCGTCAAATTTGTGCATCACAGCAGAGTGCTCACAGTCCCCATCACTCTTCTCTCTATTCTCTAATCCCCGGATTTAAGGGAAAGAAATTCTGATTTTTTTTCTTTTAAGAAACATTTTTTCACCATTTTTTAGGCTTGGCGTATGTTTTATTGCTCCTTTTGGTTGTTACATGACGTTTTTTAATTTATCTATGATTAAAGAATTGCGGAGGTATGGCACGGTCTTCGAAACTGCAATTTCACAATTAGCGTGACGTATAGCTAAAAAACGAAGCAACCGATGCTGCCGAAATTGGGTACAAACGTTTCTAACCTCATTGTCTAACCTTATTGGATACAAACGTTTCACCGTATTGTCTAAAACATAATCCCAAATGTTTTTGAAAATTAAAAAAAACGTATTTTTTTGCAAAATGTAGCCATCTTTTTCGGAAAATTGCATCTTTTTGTTTCAAAGCGTACCATTTTACCGATTTTCAACATTTCTCACTTTTTCTTCGTTCATATTCTGCGTATGAGTGTTATGGAGAGAAAATTTTCATCGGATTTTTTTTTCTGACCAATCCCGCCGACGCGACGTGTCGCGCCGTCTGACAACATCCACCGCAACTCGTTTAGAAGACCGTGCTATACCTCCGCGATTTTTAAAGATTAATAAAACTAAACAATACCATGCAACAACTGAAAGTAGTAATAAAACATACCATAAGTTTACAAAGTGGCGAAGAAATCTTTTCTTTTGAAAAATATTTCGAAAATGAGCAACTTTTTCCTCGCGTAAAGGTATGTCCTCCTATAATAATCTGAAATACTAAATATGGCCTTTTTGCCACCACTTGTAAGTGAAATTTCACGTTCACTGCACAATCGTTAGTTTTAGAAAACTGATATTTGATTTGCAAGGTTCTATCCCCCATACTTTCAATACTGTTCACAATATCGTACAAGTCATATGTTGCTAATTATCGATGTTTGGAAATGCTATTGATTAAGGCAGCATTGTTGTTTAAAGCGCCGATTAACCGGCTTTTAGGATGAAATGACTGTTGAACTGTTCTAGTTTTTACTCTGAAATTTTTCACACATGTTTATTGATCCATCAAGAGTCTGTACAAATTAAACAAAAAATATATTATCGTGTACTTTTGTACGTTTGTTTACAACGGTGCGCGGAAAACGCTGCCAATTGGCGACCACTGTTGAGGATGTTGTACGAATGTAAAAAAAAAAAACACATTCTTAATCGGTATGAATGTTGTGATGTTTAGTACCAGATTCGGCAAAAAAAAATTTTACTCAATGTTCGCATGCTAAACTTTATTTATCAATTTTCTAAACTTTTATGAACGTTCAAAGAGTTACATTATTCAAAATTAAATTTAAAAAACCATTTTTTCAAATTTCTGGATCAGAAAACTGCCTTAACGCTTTCCATCCAGACGTGAAAATCAGCACCCCAGTTGCCCAGACCACGCTTGCGAAGCCTCACGTACGAATTGATGTTCTTCCAATTATTTCTCTTCCAACAAGACATAGAAGGACTCTGGGTAGATCGTCAAAAAATCTACACCTTCGATAGTTTTCGAGATTGTAGTGTCCAGGTTGAGACCAAGCGTCGCACACATTGCCAAGCATGAGACTATTTCGACATCTACGAGAAAATAATTACGATTCTCAAGGTTACAATCCTGTGCAAGTTTCTGTCAATTTTGGAACCATACGAACATTTTGTATCAGAATACAAAATTTCTAACTGTTCACACTTAAAATATAAAAGCTACCAAAAACAGAAAATAATATAAAGTTTTCATTTATAAACAATATGTTTTAACCTTTCTAAACATAGACAATAAAAACGACAAAAAATTAAAACAGAACATGAAAATTCCATTTTTTAATTGAAACAACACTCGAGCCGTTTAATGAATGTTTACCCTCAAAAAGTGTCCCATTGTATCGCATTGGGCTGGAATCTTCGATGGACCACTCGCGACTGCAACTCCGCGTTACATACCCCCCACTGTGGATGATACGTATGCGATTATTCATTCTCGAACCCACGGGGGCCGGCAGGGGTCTCGTGAACTCCGATCAAGTTCCACATACTCGCGCTTCCATTCTCTTCGAATCGTATCTGCGTCGCTCGCACTTCTCGCTCAAATCGCGAGAGAGGCGCCATGGGGGGGAAGCAATTATAAATGATAATAGTGCATAAAAAGAGTGCTGCGTGCGAAAGCATCACCCGCAAGTAACACACACACTTAATGATGTATATGTACATACATGCATGTAGAAAAATCTTTTCCTCGTCTCGCACGTTATTTCTTCGTGCGTGTACACGGGCAAACAGCTTTATCGATAATTCTTGATTAGCTCATCCTCGCGACGCTATACGTATATATGTATGCAGCGCTCGCGTGAACTCGGACACGAGATCGTCGAAGCGACGGACTTTGTCTCCTCGTTTGAGATTTATCTCGATATACAGGGTGCTAGGAAGGTCGATGCGAAGCCTTAAGGGGGTGATAGGTCACCTCGTTAGGAATATATTTAACCTAGGTGACCTTGGTCCAAAGTCTAAGGATTTCGAGTTATCATGGTAAGTATGATTTTTGGAAACTTTCTCAAAACTGGATACTGACTCGTTCATAATGTTCAACCAGACAATAATTGGCAACTAAAAACTTATCTGCGTCTTAGCTTAACGTGTATTCAATCGACAAACACCAATACAATCATCTGTATCCACACAACTAACTAAATGGGACGTGTCTAATAATTAAAAACTGGTCAAAAAATTAAAACACCTCTTATGTTAATGCTATTTTTTTTAAATAGCATTTTCAATGCTATTTTTTTTAAATAGCATTAATAGGCTGCTATTTTTAAATTTAAATGCTATTTTTTTTAAATAGCATTAATGGGCTGTAACAGTGTGGCACTTTTGAAAAATCGAATTGTTTGCCTTTTTCGACAGTTTATACTTTCAAGAATATCCTGTAAAAATTTCAAGGTCATATCTCTATTACTCCCCAAATAGCAGCCTTCTAAAGAGCAACCGTTCGTAGGTATAAAATGCTCCAGTTAAATCTTTAAAGGCGTTTTTCTCGAAATGAGATTTTTCAAATTTACTGACATTGTAACTCAAAGAGCAATTATCCGATTGACTTGAAATTTGGACTGAGTACTCTTGAATATATTTACTCTACAATGACGTAGGATATTTTTGATTGGATAAAAATTGACGATTTGGTATAGAAAAAAACGACCATTTTATAGCCAAGAAAACAGACTTTTTTCGTAACTATGCCATTTTGTTAGATTTTGATATTTTTCGAAAATCCTACGTCATTGTACAGGAAATACCTTCTAGTTTAACGACATTTTTTCCTTTTTCGGTCTCGGCCACTTAATCAGCCGGAATAATGTCAGCAGTGGAGAAACTTTTTTTTTGGCGCCTCCGAAGGTAGCGCATAAGTCGCTTGGATCTCAATATTTTTCTATGAAAAAAATTATGTAATATAGGTTAATAATATTCTTAATTTTCCGAAACATTTAATTAAGTACTTTTCTTCCACAAAATTCCCAAAAATCACCCAAATTTGCACCGTTCACACTCGTATAGCCCCTTAACGTAAGAGGTAAACGAGTTAGTACCTAATTTTGGGAAATTTTTCGAAAATCGTTAATACCATGATAACTCGAAATCCTTAGACCTTCGACTAAGGTAACCTAGGTTACACATGTTCCTAACGAAGTGACCGACCACCCCCTTAAGGCTTTGCATCGACCTTCCTGACACCCCGTATGTACACGAGGAAGCGAAACTATACAAATCGCACGCGCCCGATGACGCTCGTTTCTGCTATATACGTGACCGTTAATTTTCCATTCCCCATTCTCCGCCTTATCGCGTTGAGTAACGATGCGCGACTCGAGACGATCGTAAAACATTTTTTAAGCTCCTTTTTCCTTTTTTTTTGCCAATTGGTAATGCCATGATGTAGACGTAGGAGAGAAATGACTGGTAGGTCGAAAGTTCACGAATGCGAAGAGCGAACATTTTTATTCAGTGGGCCTATATATCATGTTTATTCTTCTCGAATTAATGCGAAGGTAAGACGGCAGCTTGGAGTCACGTTCAAAAAACTACCTATATGTGTGCACGAGGCGAAAAGCATCGATCGGCGAAGAAACGACCGGTCGAAGTTGGCTGGAAGACGATGCGACACTCCGATTTTTGATCCATGACCAAACCGAAGGCAAATAATCGGAAGCGGGACTCCTGCTAGATTCAGGCAAATTTTTTGTTTGAGTTCGTTTGGGGTTGTTTGGGTTGGTTTTGGTTTGTTTAATGTACGGTCTTCTAAACTGGTACGGTCTTCTAAACTGTATTTTCAAAACTGGCGTGATGCAAGCTAAAAAACTAATCGACTAATTCTGATGAAATTTGTTGTGAATCTTTCAAACCTTATTGTCTAAAAATGACCTCAAATGTTTTTGGAAATTTGAAAAGAAAGTATATTTTATTGCAAAATGTAGTTGTTTTTTTCGGTAAATTCGATCTTTTGGTTTCAAAGCGTACCATTTTTATCGATTTTCAACATTTTACACTTTTTCTTGGTTCGTACTCTGCGTATGAGTGTCAATGAAAGAAAAATCTCCATTGCTTCTTCGTCAGAGCCATCCCGGCGACGCTACGTGTCACGACGTCTGACAACATCCGCTGTAACCCGTTTAGAATATTGCGTCCTACCTCCGTCAGTTTTGAAGATTAATAAAAGTAACACCATGTAACAGCCAAAAGTTGAAATAAAACATGCCCTAAGTCTCGAAAATAGTGAACAAATATTTGCTTTAAAAAAAATAATAAAAATCAGCAATTTTTTCCTTGCCTAAAGGTATCTCCCCCTTTAAAAAAAGACCGCCGAAGCAAGGTCTTTGAACCTCAACGATTGTAATTTGGGTGACGATCATTCATTTTGTCTCTGTGGGTCATATACCGACGGGGTTATCAAACGATCATTGAACCCACCGTAAAACTCGCAAAACTTACGACGAAGAGTAAAAACGATCATCTTTTTTTTCACTAAAATCCATCTCACAATCTTCTCGAACCAATGACGTTATTTCCACTGCAAAAATGTCCAGTTTCATATCCGAAAGATCGAAAAACTGCACGTGTGGTCGTCGAAAGATTGGTAATCACTCTGATCCATTTACACCACTTCCACATACCGTAAAATAGGGTTACTTTGACCAGGTTTTGAATTTTTTTTTGTAGGTCACTTTTTTAACATCCTAAATTCCAACTTTTCCAGTTTCAATAGCAAATGTGTCCTTTTGCTATGAAGTGTATAGGAAAGTCAACCACCCCCCACAATTTTATATATATCTTTCTAAAGTGTCAAAGTAATCTCGAGTTTAAGGTTTCTCTGGCAAGTCATTGAAATGCAACTTGTGTCAAAGATTGAGCGTTATATGAAATCATTTTGAAAACAAAAATTATTATACATTTTATGCATTATACATGAAAATAAACATGAAACAACGATTTTCTACAATCAAGTTGTCATCTTTATTAAGGAAACCTTTTACATGAAATATCAATTACCTAGGGTACTATTACGTAGGCCTTATTACTTAAGGCCTTAAGCCACTCTATGATTTTCCAAAAGTCGATATTTATCGTTAAAAAGGTACCTCAGTACCTATAAAATTATAGTCCAAAAGATGATGGGTGTGGCAAAATCTCTAAGTTCTCGATTTTCGGATTCATCCGAGGGTATCGCAGATTAAAGGCATTGAAACGTTATTCATATCGTAACTTTCTACTAACTTTAAACGCGTCTATCGCAAAACTACATTTTTTAAGTCGGCCGGACTCATAACTTAAACAAATTTCAACCAATTCAGTTAAATTTTTAACTGTTTGTTTAGAATTACATTTTTTAAGGCACTACGTAGGATTTTTTAAATTATATCACATAGTTCCTGTTTTATAAACAATTTTCTGACGATTTTCTCATGGCATTTTATACTTTTTGTTTTATAAATGCGCCATTTTGACGAAAAACAACATATCGAAAAAATGCTACGTACTTCTATAGCTATTCTTATATATAATTACGACTTATTTTATGGTTTCGCTGAAAAAAAAACAAAATATGCCCTTTTTGGTCTCTAGAGTGGCCTACGGCCTTAATCGGACTTATGATTATCATTGAGATTAAAATCATCATATAAAAATATAATGATTTTAATCTGAATGATAATTATAAGACTGATTAAGGCCGCAGGCCATTGTAATGTGTCATAATAAACTTGAACAACAAATTTGAGAAACAATAGAAAAAAAGTTTAAAAAGAATTAGAAGAGTTAAAAAGGAACGATATTTTGGCGCTCTGTCAGTGGCCCTAAAAACTGTCAAAGTTACCCTTAATGTCAATTCAACCCCGTCTTACGGTACTTTTACTCTTTTTATTTCCGCGAGACACAAAACTAAATGCTCGGGGGATAAAAATGCCCCCACGTTATTAATCAAGAGTTGCAGAAATAGCGCGGATTCACGGCACTCGTTACAGCCGCTCACGCGTGTGTATGCTTATTCGGTTGTGTTTCGTGTGTCGAGCAAAACTATCCGCCGGAAGTATCGTAACGACACGTATCCCATTCACGAACACGTATAATGTTTCATGAGAACTGTGACGCGGTTTGAGCGCCGCGCGGAAAAGGGTCATGTGAACGTGTCATGGGCAGCCACCGTATACTTTCATTATGAATCCGAGCTCGTGGGACGTTGACCGGCCGCGTAGCTAACGATATAGCTCGTCTTCACCGTCCTCGTCGTCGTCATATTTCTGCTACTGACATTCGTACATAAGCGTAATCGTCGCGATTCGCGAATCGATAGAATCGCGGAGCAAAGCATAAAGCAGACTTCCAAAGAATTTAATTGCTGACTGAATTGAATTATGAAAGTATGGATCCTAATGATCATTCGTTTCTTCCATGGATTCTCTTCTTCGACAACGTGACAGAATTCTTCTTCGATACCGTCTAGTCAGTCGACGCCATATACATATATATATATACATATATAATGATTAAATATACCCGTTTAACGGGATCGTAGACGCGAGGCCCATCTTATCGAGTCAATAAATAAAAATAATTGCTCTCGCGATGTTTTTTCTCCCCCAGGGGATGCTCCACGGTGGCTCAATTAAATCTCATTTTGCGATAGAAATCGATTTTAACGTCAGTATAACGGGTGACTCTCTCTCTCTCTCTCTCTCTCTCTCGCTCCATTAATGAAGTAATGCGGAATGCCTGCAGACGTTATGCCATCTCTCATGAACGTTTAAGTTCTCCGAGTTCTCTGCAGATCTCTTTTATCGATATATATATATGTGTGTTACTACGTTATGAAAAAGTAATTCATACTAAATTTGAGAGGTCTAAACATTTCTTTTTGGTAGTGCTTAAACGACTTAAAATTTTTTTTTCGATTTTTCGCCAATTTTTCTTCTTCATTTGTTTTCTTACTCCGAAATAACATATAACTCCAAAAAAAAACACGCATATAGTACTTGTTAGACGTTCAGTGATGTAAACACCGTGTTCTTGTTCATCAAGTGTTTTATAATAATTTTCACAACCGAATTTCATATTTTGATTTTTAATCTGCAAATACAAATTGTTTATGGTAAAAAAAAATATTAAAATAAAAATTGTGCATTATTACTGAAAAAATTAAATCAAGACTTACATTGGATCACGCACTAACATTTGCTGCATCGAGATAAAAAAAATGAATACTCCGATAATCATGAAAAAGAACATGAAAAAGGCGTTTGAGCACTAACTAAAAAATTGTTTAGAACCCTGAAATGTTGCAAAACTTTCTTTTTCTTAACATACTTCAATTTTTCAGTGAGAAAAAACAATCTATTTTTTTTTAACCACCCTAATATATATATATATATATATATACACAAATACTACCGGCTAATAGTTTCCGGACACTTCAGATAATTGCAAAATTATATTAGAATAATATAATTAATTATACAGAGGTATCTGATATCTTGGTAAAATAATAAATAAAATAAACTATATTATTCTAAGATTATTTGGCAATTATCCAATGATTAAAAGTTTAGCAATTATCTGATGTGTTCGGATACTTTTGGCCAGTAGTATATAGATATGATAAAAAAAACAGCATAGAATAGCCGTCGAATGCGTTCGAATTCAGTTTGTCAATGTTCTTATAAAAAACCACAGAACTTCTGTCAAATTTTCGCCCAGTATTTAAATTCTTCGCTCCGAAACATGAGAATTCAACAACAGCTGATTCGATCACGAGTAAAACGTTGATAAATTGATAAATAAAAATATCAAAACAGCGAACTAAGGGCTGAATCTGTCATTCGGCCCTGGATCGTCCCATGTACAATCAGGAATCGTTGAAGGTGGAGTGCGAGCGTCGCACGCCAATCCCCTCCCCAGTAACAGCAGGTAACGTGCGTGTGTTTCATTTCTCTCACTCCCTCTCGTTAACGCTTCGGTCGTTTCTCCTCGACGCGATAATTGTCGGCAGGGCGAGCAACACTTTCAGCATCAAGGGTTCCAAATATGTTCTCAATCCAACCCAAGCGTGTCCCCCCACGTCCCTCATTTGGTGACGCGATTCAACCTCCGTTTGAGGGGGGGGGGGATCTAATCGTTTTCCTGGATGTATCTCGCATTCTCGTCGATGGTCGGAGACAATTTTTGCGTAGCATTGAGAAGAGAAAAATAGTGCAAGCGACGGAACGAGACGAACAGGTATAAATCGCGGGACGTGTTTCAGTCGCGAATGCGCACGTGAACGGACTCGTGACGTATTTTCATTTAGAATACTGTCGCGTGAAGAAACTCAGAACAATCACATCGCAAGGATATATATCTAGAATAAGAGTATCAACCTCATGATATATATATATATATATATATATATATATATATATATATATATATATATATATATATATATATATATATAATAATAATAATAATAATAACAAAAACGACCACATCCGACCAATAAGAATGCGAGTGATCGTACTTCTGCCTTCAAGACACGTTCCACGTATAATATGCTGCTCATATACCGGGTAAGGCAACAACTATTAGCAGTGGAAATATTTTCTAACCCATCAGACTTAGGAGAACATTTTTCTCACAAAAGTTTCACTGTTTGAAGGAGATCATCGAGAGGCGGTTACAAGGTTCATCCAGGTGGAGGCACTTCGGAAACTTTAAGACCACCTCCATTTTTTTTAACCGGACCACTACTTTTTTAAAGATTTTTATTAAGGATCCGAAAATAAGTATACACGCAAAATTTCAAGATGAACGATCAAGATTTAGTATAAAAAAATAGATGAAATAGAAGTTTCAACGTTTTTGGGCAGACTTGGTTTAAAAAACGGTGCTAAAACTTAGTCCCATAAAAGGTGCTCAAAGTGGGGGCCACCACTTTCAATGCGCACTTGCAATCTGATTCGCATTGACTGGATTGGTAGTCACGGTAGTCTGCATTAACGAAGAGGCTCTAACTGAGGTTATATTCATTAAAGGGATTATAGCACAGTGTACAATTTAAAAAAAAATGTTATTTTCGCACTATCCGATAGTATAGACGGTTATAAACATGGACCTGGCATTGCCGATTGATCGTAAGTAGACCATCTATATGAAAATTTCGCACTCGAAACATTAAACGCGTTTTTCTCGAAATGTCGGTTTTCAAAACGGTGTACGCCCTCAGCGGAAGAGTTTTCAAGCTATCCGTCTCAAATTTTGACGCAACGTTCTTTACGCCACTCTTTATCTTCCTATGGAAGTTTTTTTTTTTGAAATCTTCATATTTTTTTATCGACAAACTGTCGAAAAAATAGGCTAAATTCGATACTTATTTTCAAGCCACCGCCATTTTGTCAAATTTGATTGTGAGAAAATCCTCATAGCAAGATACCGGCTTTCATGTTGATTAATAATCTTTTTACAAATTCTGTTTCAGATAATATTTACGACCACAATCGTGTATACCGTGAGGAGTCCTTTTTTTCGTAGACATTTTCAATCGTAAAA
Organism: Ophion costatus; assembly: GCA_951751655.1. Classification (NCBI taxonomy): domain Eukaryota; kingdom Metazoa; phylum Arthropoda; class Insecta; order Hymenoptera; family Ichneumonidae; genus Ophion; species Ophion costatus. The sequence continues at coordinate 16,143,500 of OX632362.1, read as the reverse complement.
AAATGTAGAAAAATAAAAATAAACGTTAAAAAATTGATTTTCTATTCTTCACGAGTGCTTTGATTTGATATAAAAAAATCAGATTGATCAGCGTGTTTTAACGATCGAATAAAAATTTTCGAAAATCAACTATTTTTCGACCCGTTACACTGTGATGGTCCCTTAATACGAAGTGGAATCCGGATAAGTCGTAAGGCTTTGTTTAGAATGAGTGAGAAGTTTGTGATTTCCATAATAACGTGTGTTTTCTTGAATGAAAAGCACTACGACAGAATTTCCTTCTGTCAGTGCAGAATCAAATGCAACTCACACAGCAATTTCGTATTCTGAGCATTTTCCAGATCGTCGGATCGTCAAATAATCGTTTGCAGCATTTTTTTTATCGATTCTAGGCTAAAAATGTACAAAAATCTTTTTCATCGATTTTTTATAGTAAATCTTGATCGATCATCTTAAAAATTCGTGTATGAATTTACTTTCAGTCCCTTGATAAATACCTGAAAAAAATTGGGTCCCATTTTGAAGAAGGGAGGTGGCGTTAAAATCTCCAAGACCCCTTTCGAACTATGCAACTTTTGTGGGAAAGTTTTCCTCCCAAGTCTGAGCAGTTGGAAAATAATGCTACCGCCAATTGCTGTTGCCTCACCCGATATATATCTCCCCTCTGTCTCTGCAATCATACAAGCCTCGAGTGCATGACAGTTCACCACTTTCTGCGAGCAATTCTCAAACGAGATTTTCACGTTCTTATGCGTCTCCACGAACGTTTCATTTATTTCTAGCGCTGATGCGTGAGCGAACTACAGCACTCGTATAGTTCCGCTCGATCTCGAGAAAAATGTATCCATCCAATTTGCATAAAGCGTGCTAGAAGAAAAATTCCGTCGAGATTGCTACAGGTCGGCAAGGTAAACCCTCATCAGATATCTTTTCCTTCGGTGTGAAAAATCTGTGGAAAGGCGCGGAATTCAAAATTGTGATCTTGACAAGTTACCTAGATGTGTTGAAAAAAAAACATTTTCCAAAAATATTGTTATTCGATAGTATCACCTTTTAGCTATATTCCCTGAAGATTTCATTGCAATAATCCTAAAATCGCTTTTCTCGAAACACTGTTTTCAAAATTGATGAACATGATATCTCGCGAAGCACGTGATGGATTGTTTCCAAATTTGCAGGAGATATGATGAGAAACATATAAAGGTCGTTGACGATTTCGCTTTTTAAAATTCGATCATCCTTCTTACATAGATACGTAAAAATGAGAATTTTTTTCATAGAATTTGTACGCTGGAGTTTCAATTGGTCGCCACCATGTTAAAAAAAAAATTATTTAAAAAATCGACGATCGTCAACGACTCGTATTCATCGTTAACATGAATAACCCGTTTGGTTTTTAGACTTTCCATGGACCATTTGAGCTGGAGAGTGTCCACCGTCAAGTGTCACGAAAAAAAATATCATCTGCCGGCGGCCATGCAACACCGTTATCTTTCTGTATTTTTTGGTGATTTTTTTAAAGGGATCATGCCAGTGTAACAGGTCGAAAAATATCTGATATTTGTGATTTTTTTTTTCGTTGGTTAAATTACGCTAATCATTCGGACTTTTTTATGTCACATCAAAGCACTCATGAAGAGCATAAAATAAATTCTTGAACGTTTATTTTAATTTATTTTAACATTTTTTAACGGTAGAAAATGTCTGCGAAAAAGTCGGAAAATCGGTTATCACACGTTGCTGTTTTGGAAAAAAATTTAGGGAACTTTGCTTTTCCTAGGCGAAGGAAAGTAAATTAGAATGGATGTTCCGCTGTCCACCACTGGACCATGGACATCAGACGAAATTGATAGCTTCGGTTGACAGGAAATGACGGAGGCCGAGTTATTCGGGAATTATTCAAGAATCGGAAACGGCGCGAACGCGATGAAAAAAACGAACCGAAAAATGAGCGAGTGGATTCTTTCGGAGAACATCCGTTTGGAATAGGTGGACGGTAATCATCGAGGGAGAAAGGGAAAAAGACATCGCATATGTATGCATCAGTGTTGGACCGTAGAGGAACCGCCGGAAACACTGGAACACCCGGGTTCGGGGGGGGGGGAGGTGTTCGGTTTGGTACGTACATGGTAGCTAAATGGGGTTGATGAGGGAGAGAGAAAGGGCGAGAGGGAGAAAGAGGGTGGGAGGGAGCTTTGTTATCGTTGCTCTTGGAGGCGTATAATCCAGAAATCAGATTAAATGTCGGATATCCTGCATAGGGTCGCGTGTTTATATATAAATATATATACGTGTACATATATTGCTGTACCGGGTCGTCGCTCATACAGTTGGATCGCGCAGTCGTATATACGTGTTGTTCGGTACATGGGCTCGTGAACACAGGAAGCTCCAGTCATTACCTCGGTTGGGAGACCCCTCGGCGCATCCACCGCGACACACTCCGCGATACAACGTCATTCACAAACAATATGCTCATACATTCCATTTTCTTTGTCCCTGCACACCTCCCCCGCCTCTCGTTTCTCACGCCCCGTAGAATCCTCAGTGTACATTGTTAAAAGGAGCCATATTTCGAAAAGTCAAATTTGCAAAAAGCGTGCAATGATTTCTAGAATCGAAGAAAACCGATCGGCGATAGAAAAGTTTCTCGGGCACAAAGTAGGTGTTGAAAAATTAATTTTGCTCATATTATAAAATTGTTTTTTTTTTTTAACGAGGTACGATCATTACTGCGATTTTGACGAATACTTTTTGCGCCTATTGCCAAAATTTGAGCAATTTTGACCGTTTAGATTTTTTGCAGTGAAACTGCAAAGTCGAGTACTTTGAGTTACCCGAGCACGTCGTCTTATGTATACGGTCAACCGGAAGTGCGGTGATCGTGTTTTTTCTGGTCACGTATCCAACTAAACCCGTTGGAAAACTGAAATTCGATAGATTAGATTTAATAGATATTGTAAAAAATAAGAAAATCAATCTTCAGTGTGTAGTTAAATCATGACATTGATAGACAGTTTCAATTTCCGGTTGAAAATGGTCAGGACGACGAAATAGCACCCACAGACTTAGCAACGTCGCGAGTGACAGCTGATGCGTTCGGCGAACATCACCCAGCTTTGGTTTGAAATTAATTTGAATAGAAGCCGCCACAACATATGCAAATAAGAATTTATGGAGTTTTATCATTTATCACGTATGAATAATGTGTGTAATTATATTCTGCCTATCGTGTTAATTCCGCTGAAGTAATTCAAGCCTATTTTAATAGACTTGCATTTTATTACGTTAATATTATTAAGAAAATTACTACCGACTCGTTGACAGCCCAATTTTTCAGTTTTTATTTGTTCACGTGCAATAAATTCATCATTTACCACAACATTTTGCACACTACAATCGATAATACGAATAGTCAACATAAGTAAACATCAATCAGAGCAGCTGTGCGTAAAATAAATTCAGACTCTTTTTTAACCCCGTGGAACTGATCGTACCTCCTTAAAGCTTTACAAGCTTTTATGTAACTTGCTTCATTCGTTTGGCTGTCAAACTTCAAAATTTGTGATCAATTTTTCGAGCATTCTCTGGCATCCGATTGAGCTGAAATTTGGCATACCTATGTAATTTCGGTGACAGTGCAATAGTATGTTACCATGGAGCTGGTCGGACGATGGTGGTGGGAGGTGGGGGACGCAACTCTGTAATAGCATATACGAGGACAGTCAAGTTTGTGCTCATTCGTTTTGTTATCATGAGCACTTTTATTACACGTGATAACGAGAGTCTGATAATGGCGGCGGGAGGGGGGAACTGAAATTTCCTAATGGCAAATGATAGGACAATCGAGTTTGGGCTCATTAACTTTGTTGACTTGAGTACTATTTATAATTACACTGTTGTAAACTTTCTCGCGAAACCTTGGGAACCTGAGGCAAGGTTTTTGGTTACGCCGATGTCTGAATGGCATGAGGGTCTGGCATGGTAAATGAATAAACAAATTCAAACACTAAAAAATATGAAATAAAATAAACGTACAGAAACTTTTAAAACACAAGCTTTTGTTTAAAAGGGGCTGTACTAAAAAGTAAAAAATTATGTTCAGTAAAATTGAAAATCAAAACAGTATAACTACGAAAAAGTCCCTTCCTCGTCACTCAACATCCAAGCACTTAAAAGGTACGTAAGCGTAGATATTCTTAAAATATGAAATATAAATTTTAAACGCTTGAGGCGTCAAACGCTATAAGTACTAATACTATTTAAAAATTTCGGAAAAAGCCTTAACATTTTTCAATTTGCATTTCATACTTAAAATATATCTACGTTTATGTACTTATTAAGTACTTGGATGATGAGTGACGAGGAAGCGACTTTTTCGTAGTTATACTGTTTTGATTTTCAATTTTACTGAACATTTGCTTTTTTCCTTTTTAGTACGGCCCCTTTTAAACAAAAACGTGTTTTGAAAAAGATTTTTACGATCGTTTTTTTCCTCAACCTTTGGTATGTGAAGATGCATGCTCACAGAATTTGCCTTCACCATTTATCGTACGTAAGTAGTGGGTGCAAAAGAGTTTTATTATTTTTAGTCATCATCTGGAATGACATCGTAAAAAATATACTTATAGCATAATAATCCAACTCTCATATGTCCAGATACTCATTTGAAATTTTGTACATAACGAAAGTGGAAAGCTGTAGAAAAAATTGATTGTAGACCGAAAAATATTCTTTAGACATTTGTTATTAAGAAATGGACAAACATACAAAAAAATCACCCGGTGATGCGATAAAAAATGTTGTTAACTATGCTCCTTCCGAATTCGATGTGAATCGGACGATTAAATTTGGACAGCTTACTTACCCAGTCTCACAAAACACGATTTCGAGAAAAACGCAAAACAAAAAGGGTACATCGCAGGGAGGATCTATTCCTTAACAGAAATCCTCACAACTCGCTCAATCTTTAGAATTCTTACAAAATCTTTATTTCAAATTGATGTTAATACCCTATGCTACAAAACAATCCACCCAAAATATCCAATTTTCTATATTTCAATATCACACAGCCTCTCGAATAATTTAACCTTCGTTATTTTGGGAGTTCATAATTCTGTCGTTTCGAAATCTTTGTCGCTCTATATTTGGTCATTCGACATTTTAACCCCCACCCGACCTCTTAATACAACTCGACCCTAAAATCCATTCGCGCCACAAGCGTCAGTCAACCCTGTACATACTTTCGAAAACGCACAAAATCGCGATCTGGCGTATCGTGACCAAGGTATTCCAGAACTCTTATCAGCATCAATGTCGTGTGCGCGAACAAATCTCGCATTGAATTCTACGGGATCGTGGCGTGTCCCATGTGCATGCTCTCCATCGACGCCATAACTCAGCGTCTTATGCACGTGATATACGCGATCGATATCACACACGATACGAAACACACGTAGATAAATGTATTAATTTCGTAATGTAGGTCGGTCCGGAGAGCTCGGTGGTTGTGTCGATTTTTCAATTCCATCCCGAGCTCGCTGGGCGATTAAGTGAGATATTGTGATACAGTCCCTATACTTTAGCCTGGCGATAGCCGTGTGTACGTTATTACTCGCGACAACGACGATCGTTTAACGGCTGCACGCTATCGCGCATTCGGTGTGCTCCGTACGAAGACTTATCTTAACGGTGGCACTGCCATTTATGGCTCTCTCGTGACGCGCAAATTACTTTTAGTTTGCGAACCCGTACCACATACGAATATACACATGTAGCCGCAAGCGCTTCACACGTTAGCATAGGTGTCCTGGATATAATATGCATGATCACACGCGCGGATGTACGTTACAACGTTGCTTCTTTGCGCATGGGTGTCATTTGTATGGATTTCTGTCACACTAAAGCCCGTCTCGCCGCGAGAAGATGCGTGTGCCACCCGAACACGTGGACGCTGCGTCATTATCATACTACTCTTGCGATTCGAGATCACGCATTAACGCGCGCTCCCGTTTTACGAGATACCTTGTCAGGGTAAGATTATCCCCGAGCAACATATGTATGAACGCGCGCGCGCGTTTGTCTGCCTGTGTGTGTGTGCGTGTGTGCGTGTGTGTGTGTGTGTGTGTGTGTGTGTGTGTGTGTGTGTGTGTGTGTGTGTGTGTGTGTGTGTGTGTGTGTGTGTGTGTGTGTGTGTGTGTGTGTGTGTGTGTGTGTGTGTGTGTGTGTGTCTGTGTGTGCGTGTGTGTGCGCGCGCGCGTACGTGTGTGTGCATCTCTCTCTCTCTCTGTGTGTGTGTGTGTGTGTGTGTGTGTGTGTGTGTGTGTGTGTGTGTGTGTGTGTGTGTGTGTGTGTGTGTGTGTGTGTGCGTGTGCGCGCGCGCGTGTGTGGGCACGGGTGTGTGTGTGAGTTTGGGGGTGTGGCTGTGTGTGTTTGTGGGTCTGTGTGTGTTTGTGGGTGTGTGCGTGCGTGCGCGCGCCGCGCGCGCGCGTGTGTGTGTGTGAGTGTGTGTGTGTGTGTGTGCGTGTGCGTGTGCGTGTGCGCATGCAGACGTAAGGGCAACGTATAACCGGCTGATTCTCGCGTGTGCATGCACATGCCGGTCCAGTAATTCAAGATAATGATTCTGAACTGCTGCGGTACACAACCCTACCGTCTGCGTAAACGATACTCCGCAATGAGAGAGTGAATGTAGCTTGAATGTATATGAGATCCCTCTGAGCCGGCAATTTGATCGCATTTATTTATTTTGTGCAATAGAAACGGTAGCTATTTACACGGTACTTTGATTGAACAAAGTATCACCGTGATGTGCATCATCGTTGCTGAGAGAAAACGTTTCTTCGTGTCCGTGCGAGCAACTCTCGCAGTCTGTTGCAACCTTCGTATCTTGAGAACGACTGGACCAATCGCGCTCAAATTTCGTGTACTGGTGCAACGACGGGTGTTCGTCGTTGGAAATTCTGTGAGAATATTGGAACTGTCTCGGGCTCGGTGGTTCATTGCTGGTGTTGCTGAGGGTACGAGCTTTGACGAGACCTTTACTTTCTTGGCATGGCAGTTCGTTGTCAATAGCGAGATATTTCCAGAGTGTTGCACACAGCCACTTGTTAACGACTCGTCGGTCGTTGTAGGACGAGGGTACAGGGAAACGAACCCTCGGGTTTGAGAGTGTCGAATGAATAATCCGAAGAATACCTTATTAGAGCTTGGGACAAATTGTTGCTATGCAGGGGGGGGAAATTACTTTTGTGCGGTTCTTAAGGGGTTACGCCTATGTGTGATAGTGGAAATATCGCTATTTTCAAAGCCAATAGATGTTGACAGTCCATCGTCTTATAAACGTTCCCTGAAAATTCCAAGGCGATCGAATCAAAATTGACAGACTTATGGGCCGTTATCGGAACACTCGGAAAGTCGTTCAAAACTTTAAATGCTTTTTTCTCGAAGGTACGTTCTCAAAGTCGGTTAGCAAAATATGTTAAAAAGTACTGTATCGATCTTTCTGAAATGTTCACTGCTTTTTCTAAATCTACAATATCGTATTTGATTGAAGAATTTTTTTCGATGTATACTTTCAATTTGATGAACCCGAAATGCCCATTTTTTAGCAAAAATTAAGACTCTCACTTTGGACACGCGCCATTTTGTTTTTATTTGCTATTTCGGAAATTCCTTCGATTGATCATAGGGTAAAATAATATACTAACGAAATCTGTTTGATGTTTTGAGTTTGGATAACCTGGCTTAGAAGGGCATTGTTCACGGCAAAACACGTTTTCGGGTGGTGCTCTTCGGACGTCGACTGCAAACGGAATATATTCAAACATTTTTGGCACAAAAAATGTCAATGTGTTCATCAGATGATATTTTTCAAATACCTAATTTTGGTTAAAATGTATTTATGAGAATTATGACACGATTTACTAAACAAAAACAAAAAAATCGCTGTTTTAAAAGTTTACAGCTATGCATAACCAAGTAATCTACTAATTGCTAAAAATGGGACAACGAAGAGCACATTTTCGCAACTTCCTTTTTCGTTGTCCGTCAACAAGCGTTCCGCAATAGAGAAATCAAAGTTGGCTAATAAAGTGCGTCGCAGACTAGGACTCGCGAATGCACACGAATTAGCAGGAAGCAATGCGAAGAATTTCCTTTTGCATGTAATTTTTTAACACTGTTATGCACGTTGTAATAATTTTTGAGATCGCCGCGTTCTAGAACGTAAGCAACCGACAAGTTTTATCGCTCGTAATTCCTGGCTTGATAGATCTGCGCTGCACACTCGGAGGAGCAATATTTTACACTGGCTGAGGAGGGAGAGGGAGGAAGAGAGAGAGAGGGAGAGAGAGAGAGAGAGAGAGAGAGAGAGACACGGAGACACTTCGAATTAATTACCAAACATTAAAGCCTCTACCGAGTAGGGTTCGGTAGTCCTGCATACAGATATATATATATATATATATATATATTTATATATATATATATATCTCTGTATGCAGGATATATATATTTATATATATATATATCCGCAACGGCCCGTATCCGAAGCCATACGGTAGACGTCACGCCACGCGCTCCCATTAACAATACCACCGACCCTCGTCGACGCTCTTCCACACTACGTGGCCCATCCTCACGAAACGTCGCTTCCCAGTTTTTTCCCCCCTCGAATTCTAGTTGCCTCACCCCCTTTCCCGGCCAATCAGTCAAAAATCGCGGTTTTCCCGTTTTCGGGGTGTTTCTGGAATCCTCACTTCCTTTCACCGGCCGAGGGGGACGCCTCGTTTAAACGTTGCTGCATTTCCATTCATTTATCAGGCTCCTACGCTACGGGCTGTCGCGTAACAGCCCCGTGCAATTTTTCAGGCTTTCGGAAATCCTGCCCGCACTATCACCTACACCGATTTATGTGCGTTCCTGTTGCAACCCTCGACGTCATGACCCGTAAGTCGAGCAACCACAAAAGCTCATGATTTTTTAAAGTGGCTGGACGGAATTGGAGACAGGTGTCGTTTTGCTGGATTTAAACTAGACATGTTCTTCTGCAACGTGGGTTTTTGTCAAGTACCCATTTCCGGGACTGCGGAATCGAACACGGATCATTATGGACTGAACTCGGTCAGTGTCATGCAGCACCCATATATTTTGCTTTTTAAATGAGACAGGAGAAAGCCGAGAGGACAGGTGTATCGGGTGGATCGGTATGTTCATAAATTGCGATAAGACCGATGGCAATGGACGCACGATCGGTATGCGGCTGCAGCGATTCCTTGCATCGAAGAGTCGTGGCCTGGGCCAATACTGGGATGGGTGACGCTTGGCCGCGCGGTGACTTGCGGACCGACTACCACAGTTTCCCTTTACCCTCGTGCCAATTCGTGCCTCGAACGAGGTCAAAGTTGTGTGTATGCATACGGTTTAAAAAAAAGTATAAATCTTATCTTCAAAAGGTGCATTTCAACAGTCGATTTGTATCGCATTACTGAAAATCCACTATAATTAACGTTTGTTATTAATTTGACTGCACTTTGAAGATTCCCTATGTGCGGTGTACCAAACAAATCCCTATAGCGCAGTAGGTGCATCTTGGAAATCCGCAACAAATTTCTGCACGCGATCACGAAAAGACATTGTTTTTGGGAGATCAGATAAATCCCGGTTGAGAATATCGAATAAACAAAATTCCCAAAAGCGACGTCAATCGGGAAATAGCGAGGAATCCACTTGGATCCTAATGTAGACTTACGTGCAGCATCCCTATTAAATCCCCGTCGGGAAGTGGTAGGATCTGGTCACTGCCCAACAAATTTCTGCACAGGAAGTGAGACATTGTGCAGAAAAATATATTTCCCAGGGTGGTCTCGGGAATCGCAGAATTTTCGAGTCGATGAAGCAATAAGATTCGGTCGTTAGACGAGCATTACGAGTGGCTACAAAAAAGCAATGCTCCTCGGTGATGCCTATGGCGAATTAAGACGTACAGGGCACAGTGGATGGCGATTAGAGTCTCGAGGGCGATCCTAATATACCTTATATCCATGGTCCCGTGTACGTACGCGTCCACGGTGTGGCTAATTTTAAATTGTGCGAAATTGTGATGCCCCGAGAGGATGTGGGCTATGAAAGAGAAAGAGAGAGAGAGAGAGAGAGAGAGAGAGAGAGAGAGAAAGAGAGAGAGAGAGAGAGAGAGAGAGAGAGAGAGAGAGAGAGAAGGAGAGGGAGAGAATTGCGGAATCATCGCGAGCATCAATGCACTGCTACATCTATACACGCATATACGCTATGAAAATATACATACGCCAAGATACAAGCATTCGGAAAGAGCGAACACACACTTATAGAGGGTAGGAGGGATCGGACCTTAAATGCCTACCACACACATCGATATATGCCGATCGTAATATCGCGATCCCGCCTATAATAATATCGATCGTGGTCGGTGGTTGGAGGAAGTAATCGCTGTCTACTCGATTTTGGCCATGTCACGATCATAGCAATTACAATCAGTCGAAAAATATTTAATGTACAGTTCGCCCCACACGACGCGCGCGTGTATAGATATGCGCGAGTCCGCGCGCGATTGCGCGCGAAAATTTATCTCGCCCGAAGCTTTTCTCGTCTGAGTCTAATGAGTAATCAGCATCGTGAAAAACCTTTGATTGCCGTGCCATTAGGAGGCTGATTATTACTCCGCGATCTATTGGGGCATGGAACGGGAAGCGGGGAATAGTTTAATCTTTTTCTCGGGACCGTTTTATAGATTGGAAATTTCGCTGCTCCGGGGATTTCGACTATTCGGAAGACGTACGGGATGCCGATTCGCTCGTATTCCAAGTGCATAGCACATCAATTCCCGTCACGTATCGGAAGAGGAAGAATGTTTCTCTGATCGGGAGCGAGGGAACGTTAGCTCTCGCGATTTCGGATAAATTGATCACAAAGATCCGGTGAAAGGGAGGTAGAAGTGAAGAAACGTGGCGAAGCTCAAACGCGAACTCATCGTAAATCTTTTTATACGGCGGGAAATGGTTTGTTTGAACTGAATAAATTTGTTTGCACTCAGATTTACTAGATTTTCTTTGATACGCAATGGATCCGATGTTGATTTACGTCCTGAACACTTTTAAGGGGTGTGCATAATGTTGAAATAGGAAGAAACGATATTTACATTGCATAGTTTCATAGCTTAGTTTGGCCTTTAATTTCCAGCAACAATTTTGTAAAAGTCAGTAAATTTACTGAATTATGACGATTATTGTGAAGAGTCAGGCTCAATGCAATTGTGCAATTATGAGGAGTCAATGCAACGAAAGTTCTCATTAATTTTTGTCTTTCTCCATTTTGGTTGGAATCTATAAGTATTTTTAAAAGATTAAGATGGCGAATCTCTTATTAGTATAAAAAAAACCTTTCGAAAGTTTTTCGTATCCTAAACTGGCAAAAAAAACGTAAGCAATGAAAGGAAAAAGTGACTTTCGTTGCATTTCAACGATGCAAACTTCATCAGCATTTGGGTCTACTTTACTACGGCGAATCACTCTGCCTTTCAGCCTTTTTTTTGCGTTTAACTTGAAACTATGTTTTATGAAACGGTGTAAGTCGTACCTCAAAATGTATCCGCCCGATTCATTTGAAATTCGAATAGAGCATAGGTAATAACATTTTCCTTCCATGATTTTCCATTTCTATTCATTTGTTAATACCAAATAATTTGAGTGATTTATTTTTCAAAATCGAACTTAGTTCGCTATAGCTTGCCATTTTGGTAATTAAAAAAAAATCGAAACCGTATCCGGTCATACGAAACGTCTTTTACCATACTAAAAGCACATTCTTCCTATTTTCATTTTGGTTTACTCTAGTTACCAGAACTATCTACATCGATTGGCCATGTGTCAATGCCGGCACTTTGCTTAAATACCGATAACTTTGTAGCCTATCAACACTTTTCAATAAAAAAACTCGAACTTGGCAAAACGATGAATTAATTGAGGGTAAAATTGGGACCACGTCATCTCAATACTATCAGAAAAAAGCTCTAAAAATTTACCTACTTTTGGCTATTGTACATTAAAATTAAGATGCATCGATGTTTTTATAGACTGCAATAAAATCCTATAAGCATCTTGAAAAAATGTTTCGATCTGTTGAAAGAAAAAAAATACTGGTTTTAGTTTAAAAAACGTGTTCTTGTCTCTAATAGTATTGTATACAACTCTGATAATATTATTAATGCTGTAAACAATTTTTTTAATCTCTCCTCGTACGCAGAGTCTCGAATCTTATCACCCTAAAATCACTAATCAGCAGCGACCATCTCAAATCTGTAACTAGAAATTTATACGAAATGGTGACGGTAGGGTTTTGAGATTGTCGATGATGTGTCACGGCCCAACATAATGTTCCCACTTAAAATGCGACGCACCGGACCTTCTACATTTTCAGCTACGAAACATTTATTGGGATCCTATAAACAATTTGGCAGATCCAAAAATTCTTCACTAAAATATATACCAGACTTAAGGTCTTAAGCCACAGTAACGGGTATAAAATCATGGGCGAAATTAACCATTTTTTTTCGTATGAAAAAATGATTCACTCATAAAGTTAATTACACATCTATTTTAATAGTATGAATAACAAGCTGTTAGAAAATATATATATATTTTTTTTCGATGTACAAAATGGCCGACTGCTAATACTTTCTTTTGTTATTTTTTTTTAGGCGCTCCGCGGCGTGTCATTTAGCATCGACAATTCTTTACCTAGAACAAAAAACAAAAATTCTCGTTAATCTTCATGTTTCATTCAAAAGTTGTAGGTATTTGAACTTAAGAAACGAATTTTCATTGGAAAATTTCGTACTAACTGCTCATAAACTGCTAATAAAATGAAAAGTTTTCGATTAATCAGAAATTCCGTAAGTACTTCTCTGCGAAATACTATTAGGAACATAACTCTAAAATTTGAAGTAAATCGAGAGAAAATTGTTGAAGTTATTTGTCACGCCAATTGGAAACGCTGTTTCCAATTGGCCAGAAAAAAAAATTCTAACAGCTTGATACCAAATAGATGTGTAATTAATTTTATGACTGAATCACTTTTTCATACGAAAAAATGGTTAAATTCGCACATGATTTCACACCCGTTACTGTAGCATAAGGCCTTAAATGAATTATTCCTCCGAATGTAACGCACAATAATAAGTCTATGTTCAATGACAGGTATGCTTCAAACAAAAGCACTTCTTTGAATAAAATAAATAATTTGGTGGAAGTCCACAAAAACGGAGTCGCTCAAAAAAAAAAAACAAAAAAAAATGCGTCAGCCAGGCCGCACATAGTTGCTTTAAAGAAATTATTTTTCGCGATGTATCGCTGCGCGGCTAGCTTGGCCTGCGAACTTTTTCCACTCTATACATTTGCTCCGCAAAGCTCTCAATTTGTTGCCTCGTATATATCCGCAAGAATAAGTGAGATAAATGCGAGCGCGAGCTCGGGCAGACGCGGCTGAGACGATACGGAAAAAAGTTTATCTAAACGCAGGCCGCTTGTTCTCGCGTTTATCCGCGGTAGCTACGAGGCGAGGACGCAAAAGTCATAAACCTTTCCAATTACACATGGGGATTGTCGGGGATCTCGCGAGAAAAGAGCTCGCCACAGAAGTGAAAAAAAACTTGTGGAGTTGAGACCTCTTGAAAATTCTCGTTGCTTTGGGTTGGACCTTGCGCAAGGATCATTCTTGTCGTCCGTAATTATCGTATGTGCGACGTGTGCTCGCTGAAAAAAAAATGTCAGATAAAAGTTCTTTGACGTCGAGGCGGATGACCGCGCCGCTGTGATATTTCTTTTTTTTCAATGCGTTTTTTTTATAGGTTACGTGATTTAAACGGGACAATTTCACGATAAACGAAAAGAATCGTTCTTGCAAAGAAATCGTCGGAACAAAACGTTTGCCGTGATGTTTGTGCGTAATCGTTTTCGAAGATCCTTCGTGCTCCCCTAACACGGCACATCAGTTTGTTGTTCGCCTTCCATTTTGATGAAACTCGTGTATATGGTAGGGCATCAAAAACTATTGAACACGTATTTTTTTATCGCCGGGGTAAGGGTTTTAAGGGATGAAACCACCCCTTAGTGTGTCAAGGGCTGCTTTTGAAGTTTCGTCCGATAGCGGTCTGATGATTCCAGTGAAACACAAGCGAAAATTCTTCTAATGGAAAACGATCACAAATCCACTGTGGGTACAATGGGAAAAAAACAAACATTAACGGATGAACTACCCCTTTGTTTGCCTTTTCTACCCACACATTGAGAAGGGGTGCATTAAATTAAACGGAGTGGGTAATACTTTGAAGGGGCATGAAATTATAGTCCACTTATTGTACTTTTACCGGACAGCAAGCGTGAGGGGACTTTCTGTGTAGAATTAGAATGTTTGACTTAAGGATGTTGAGTCCCTAATCGCAAATGATAATAAAATTCTGAAAATTTGGTACGTTTTTGTATGAAGTATTTCAGAGGTTGTGTAAAAATTTCACGACAATTAGGAAGCTCGTTATTGAACAATTAACATTCACAAATTAAATGTTGTGTTATGGAAACTGATGTAATTTTGCAATAAGTTTTTTGACCTCTTAATTTTGTAATATCTACAATATACTGAAAGCAACGGAAACAAAACGAAGTTTATTGATACATTTTTTATTTATTTTGTTTTAACATAACAAAATGTTAATTTTTTAATAAGGAGCTTCCTGATCGTCGTGAAATTTTAACATGACCTCCTAAATACTTCATACAAAAACATACCAAATATTCAGAATTTTCTTATTTTTTATTTCAACCCCTAAGGAGCTTGAAGTAATGATAGAGTTCTGAAAATTTGGTATGTTTTTACATGAAGTATTCAGGAGGTCGTGTAAAAATTTCATGCCGTTTAAGAAGCTATTTATTGAATAATTAACATTACCATGTTTCATAGGGACACAACATCCTTAAACTAGATAGTTGAATACTGAAAGCAACGCCAACGAAATATTGCTCCTCAACTCGTCCCAACCAGAAGAAATAGGAATTGAATCCTTAAAAATCGGCGTATCTCGATATTAACATTAACATGTTTCATAGGGACACAACATCCTTAAACTAGATAGTTGAATACTGAAAGCAACGCCAACGAAATATTGCTCCTCAACTCGTCCCAACCAGAAGAAATAGGAATTGAATCCTTAAAAATCGGCGTATCTCGATATTAATAATCCGATAAAAAAATATTTCAAAAAGTTGTTTGGAACAATCAAATACGTATAACGTTAACGTCAAATCTCCGATCGTCAAAAATGGCGGCACAAAAAACGCAACAGCACTACTGACCCAGACAAGGATGCATAGTGATGTGTCTACTCCGCTCGCACACGCATCAAGACCGAATTTTCTAATCGTTTTTGTGCCGCTATTTTCAACGATAGAGGATCAGACGCCGAATAACTATATACGCATTTTAATATTCCAAACAACTTTTGTTTGAAACTTTTTTTCATTGGACTATTCATTATCGAGATACAGCGATTTTTAAGTCTTCAACTCCTATTTCTTGGAGTTCGGGCGAGTTAAGGAGCAAAATTCTAGTCGAAAATTCTAATTCTACGCTAATAGTGCTGGTCGTTCGTCTCTTCTACTCATATACACATTGTGGAAAAGTACATGAGTGACGGTGATTATTTATGTCGTTCCTCACAACGAATCGATGCAGGTGCCTGTCGCTCGAGTGGGCTATCTGATTTCAAGCCAAGTCCTTCCTCTCTCACGCAGTGTCTCGTTGCCGGTACCAAGCGTAAACGACGTGTCATCTCCTTCCAATCCGAGGAAGTTTCTCGTTACAAGGCTGACCGAGTGGTACGTATCGTTGCTCGCTCGGCTTTTTTTTTCATCCGGGTACTTCGATTTTTCATCGTCATACACGAGAGTCCGCGACGACTTTCCTTGCGAGTTCGATAAGTTACGTTACGAGCGCAAAGGCCACGACGAACGCGAGGTACAAGTGAAAGAGCGTAGCCGCGAGGGAAAAGTGACTCTTGCGGTGTGTGCACGAGCAGGTGCATCGCGAGCAGCGAATAATAAAAGTTGCACGGGAGGACAAAGCGAAATCACGTTCGTCGATGAAAGCTGCCCTCGCGAGTGAGCTCGAAGAGAGGCAGGGAGAAGGCGGAGTCGCGACTTTTCGCGAGTTCGACATTCAAAAGTGGCACTCCTTGGATCTCTCGGCCCAACTCACGGATCGAGAGATCGCGCCGCATCAAGATCGCATTTATTAAAATCTCATATGCCCGCGCGTATAACGCCGATCGTGCGCGGTGTACCTCGTGTACTTCATTTCGGCAGAGGCCTTCGCTTTATACGCGATACATCTTACATTTTATACTCATTACGCGTATCGCCACTGAATCATTCGGAATTCGATTAACATGTTGATTATTTTTTCTTCCTTCCCTCGCAATTCTCAGGAAATGTTTGAATACTCTACACCTGCTGATATGTCAGCGCGCTAACAGGGATGAAAGCGAAGCGTACACTGCGCAGAACTTTTGTGGGGACTCCCCAGACCCTACAACATCCCTATAAGGATTCGATAGGGTCGTCGCACTCAGACATTACTTGTGTAGTTGCAGTCGTCCTTTCAGGTCGCCACACTGCAAAAACTAGGCGTGTTTGACGTGGGTCCAAAGTATGGAGAAGTAACACAACATAAAGGCGGAACATGCGTTGCCATATTGATTCTACTCATGCATTTGGTAACACTTTATGCGTTAAAATTACAAACGTGAGTCTGCAATTTTTACGCCTTGGATTATTACACATCTTCGTAGCTGTCCTCATAAACAATAAGCTTACTGGAAGACACATAAAGTGTGTAGAATCAACATACAACACGCATATTTACACACATTGAACTAAACAATACACGTTGATAGCAAGACACGAGCAAAAATAACACGGGAAAAAGCAACACAGTTTACGTGTGTTAAAGATGTTGAGTCCCTATGAAACATGTTGATGTTGATTGTTCGATAAATAGCTTCTTAATCGTCATGAAATTTTTACACGACCTCCTGAATACTTCATGTAAAAACATACCAAATTTTCGGAATTCTATCATCATTACTTCAACCTCCTTAAGGGTGCAAATAAAAAATGATAAGAAAATTTTGAAAATTTGGTATGTTTTTGTATGAAGTATTTAAGAGGTCGTGTTAGAATTTCACGACGATTAGGAAGCTCGTTATTAAAAAATTAACATTTTGTTAAGAACAATTTTTAAAAGAAATAAAAAAAAATTTATCAATAAACTTCGTTTTGTTTCCGTTGCTTTCAGTATATTGTAGATATTATAAAATTGAGAGGTCAAAAAAAAACTTATTGCAAAGTTACATCATTTTCCATAAAACAACATTTAATTTGTGAATGTTAATTGTTCAATAACGAGCTTCCTAATTGTCGTGAAATTTTTACATGACCTCTGAAATACTTAATACAAAAACATACCAAATTTTCAGAATTTTATCATCATTTGCGATTTGGGACTCAACATCCTTAATTGCGAGTTATTGATCATATGTTTTAAAAATTACCTTGGTTAATCCATCACGTGAAACTCGTTAGTTGGTTTGGCATTTATTGATTGACTGGTTAATAAGACCACATTTGATATTCAATTAACCGGTTAACAGATTCAATTAATATCTTAGTATAAACACATAAGCTCTATAATAAAAAATGTAGTAGCAGATCGCAATATACGGGTTAAAATACCGGAACCCATGGTCAACAAATCCATCGTGTGCCTACTCGCATCATACTACATCATCATAATGTATTTAGAAAAGACAACTATCAAAGCTGTAAATAGATAATAAGCTTTACAATTAATATAATTAATACAATCAACACAGCGTAATGTATAAGTAATCTCCAATAAATACATATATTTTGACGATGAAAAGCTTTGTCATTGAATTAATTTTTCCGACGCATCCCATGTGTATGCAGTACTGCAAACATAAGTGTGTTGTTTCTACACACTTTGAGTGTGTAAATGGCTGCAGACACTTTTTACACGTTTTAACGTGTGTAAGAAAATAACACACGTAAGTGTGCTGTTTGAACGCATATATCCGTGTTATTTTTACACCGTCATTTTTTTACACACGTTAAAACGTGTAAAAAGTGTCTACAGCCATTTACATAGGTAAAGTGCATAAAAACAACACACTTGTTTTTGCAGTGTACATCAGCCAATCGGATGGTTTAATTGCTCAGGTGGTCAATTAAAAAACCGGGAGACCGGTCTGCCAAATAGGATTGACGTGCTACCCTCCGTTTCTGTGCGAACTGTCCGGATGTTTGCGGATTTCCAGGCCTTCTCAAAGTTTCCTAGAAAAATAGCCGTTAGAATGGACCAGACCTTGGGCTTTATCGAACTAAACGACATGACCAGTCTCCATCCAATGTTCGGCCAGAGCTGAACAAAAACAAGGAGATCTTAATGCTACCGGTTGATAAAGGGGATGCTGCTGTCATGTTGGACAAGACGGACTACTGTAATCAAATGATGAACCTGCTCGTGCACACTAAAACAGAAACTACCACGTGCCTCCTCATCGAGTGTAGAAAAGGAAACCACAACACTTCTAAAGAAGCCTGGCCTATCGGACCTAAGCTGGCCTATCGAATAGAGAACCCAATGAAAGCCTTTACACCCAAGGAAACCCTACTACCCAGGCTTTACGATCTACCGAAAATACACAAAACAATATCCCACTAGCGCCCATTGTCAGCAACATAGACAGCCCTACATGTCATTTGGCACGTTTTCTCTGCAAACCCTTGCAGCAACTCCTAGGCCTCAACAACTCCCACATAAAACATTCCCGAGGCTTCGTGAACGAAATCCATTCCATCAAGGTACAACCAGACGACATCTTACAATTAGTGAGTTTCGTTGTGGTATCTCTGTTTACAACGTTCCTACAGTGAAACCCTAAGCATAATTTAAAGAACCCAACAAAGTGGCCCTTAACCTATTCTCCCTCATAGAACACTGCCTAAACTCTCCATATAGGGGAAGTCGAGGCAAAATGGTAACGCTAAGGTCATGTGCAAATAAAGCAATGCATATATGAGTGAGTCGACTTTAATTATTTTCTAAACTAATCAACATTTATTAATCTTTTAATTTTAGAATAAAAAAATACGACTTTTTTATTTGTACCATACTATATATCTTTTGAATTAAACCTTTGTTTTTCTCGTCTTACCCCGTATGCGGGGCAAGATGATATAACGTTCGGGTAATGATGGGGCGCGATGTATTGGCATCTGTCGCATATAAAAGTGGTTTCATTCTCAATACCATTAATTTGATAAGCCAATCGTCTAAGTTCTGTGGGATAGTCCGAATAATCTTGCATCCATATCAATTTGATAATTTCCAAGGGCTCGCACACATTTTTAGCGGCTAGTCTTGCCCCAAGTTCCCCTATTTCCAATTTCAATACCAGTTTTATGAACAAACTTGGGTAAAGTTTTTTTGTTATAGCAATCCAATTGGATCTCTACGACAATACGGACAATTTCCGCCCGGGACGTGGCGGGAAAGAAGTCCATCCCCCGAGCGACCGGAAAAGTATTTGCCTTCGATACCTTCTCATCACGATCCCCCAGCAGTGTGTCCCTACAATAAGAGTCCCTCGGAATAAAAGCTCGTGGCCCGGCGGGGGGGGGGAGGGGAGGTTCTCTTCTCGTTTGTGAACGATTCGTTGTTAAAACATTATACAGGGGAGCCGCGACGTTTGCCTTGGGGTTCGCGCTGCTGCTGATCTTCGGAGCATTCGAGAGCACACCTCTGGAGCACGCCTGCGACGACCCGGCCGAGACTGTACCGGAGAAACGTCGGATATAGGGACACGCGTATATGTCACGTAAAGCAAATATGAAAATAAAGGCGACTGATCAAACAAAGCGCGAAACGTGGTCCGCACCTGTTATAATGAGACCAAGACGTCAGGTACCACACCTTATTAACTACTTCAAGTCCTTTTCAATATTTATACTGCGTTGTCCGCGAGCAACGTGAATTCTCTCGTTAGCGAAGAAAACCGTGGTTCACCGAGTGAACCGCGCACCCATACACGCGCACACGGACGCACTTTGTGGTTGGAAGCGACGCGTTGAATTTATGGATTTATTAAGCGTATATATATATATATGTGTGTATGTCTGTATATATATGTATGTGTGTATATATATATGTGCGCGTGTCTTTTTCCACTTCATGATACTTTCCTCAAGGCTTTTTCGTGGATTATTCCCACCGCATATAAGGCTTTTTTCGTCTTGTTTCGAGCACGCAGCCGCCTCTCCGTGTGCGTGCCTCTACGTGTAATGAATGTGTAATATTACCGAGTTCGGGGGAACACGAAGCGGTATCACAATTCGTATGATATGACCCCTTACGCGCTCCTCAGTTGACCCTCAGTAACGTAACGAACACTCCCCCCCCTCTCCTGATCTGCCCGAATATTTTGCCCGAGCTTATAATTTCATTTCTGTTTGGTGCACGCTGCTGATGAGAGTATGTTAATTTGGTTTCTGTATGTGAGAATCTAGTCGTATATTGAATCTCGGGAAAAACTCATTCGATCATTTTTATTGTCATTTTGGGAGAGCTGTTATTAACGTAAAGTCCGTTTGATGCAAGTTTAATTTATTAAATTTTTGATTAATAATAAGAACTGATAATGTGTAAATAGAATGTTATTATTGAATAATCGTAAATCGATATGAAATTTGACGGAATTGAATAATTAGTCATGGAAAACTGATAATATGTAAATAGAATGTTATTATTGAATAATGGTAAATCGATATGACATTTAATTTGAAGAGTATGTGGCTTCCGGATGGAGGCCGTGTTGAGAATCAGCGTTGTGCCGACGTTTCGCAAACGTTACAGTCTGCATCATCAGGGCTGAGAGCTCCGATACTGAAGCTCCCGTGTCTCAGGCATTCCTTATATACTTGCAGTCATCGTTCCAGATCACTGCACCAGCCAATCAGATGTTTTAATTGATCGGCCGGTCAATTAAAAAACCGGGAGGACGGTGTGCCAAATGGGATTGACGTGATATCCACCATCTCTGTTTAGATTGTCCGGATGTTTTCGGATTTCCAAGCCTTCTCGGTGTTTTCTAGAAAAATAGCTGTTTGATGGGGCCAGACTTTGGGCTTTATCGAACTGAATGGCATGACCAGTTTCCATCCAATGCTCGGCCAGGGCTGATTGTCCAATGTGGCCATATTTGATACACCGTTGATGTTCTTTGATCCGTGTACTGATCTTCCTCCCGGTTTCTCCAATGTACACTTTACCGCATGAGCAGGGTATCTTGTACACTCCTGGTGCACTTAATGGTGGTCTTTGGTCTTTTGCACTCGGAACCACTTGTGCTAGCTTCTTCTGAGGTTTGAAGATGACTCGCACGTTATGTTTCCCAAGGACCCTGCCTATGCGATCGGTTATGCCCTGAAGGTATGGAAGGGAAGTTGTTGCTATTATTTGTCCTTCATTCTCCCCTTCAGGTTCTGTTACCGTTTTCGGATCGGCTATTTTTCTTCTTAGTTGTTTGATCGTTCTTTCGATGTTGCCTGGCTTGTAGCCATTATCTCCTAAAGCTTTGCGTAGGTGTTCTAGTTCATCCTCGAGAGAGTTCGGTTCGGAGATCGCTAGAGCTCTGTAGACCAGAGAGCTTATGACCGATTGTTTTTGGGAGGGGTGGTGATGGGACGTAGCGTGGAGATATCTATCCGTGTGCGTTGGTTTCCGGTAAACTTTGTAGCCCAAAGTGCCATCGTTTTTCCGTTGAACCAGTACATCCAGAAAAGGAATTTGATTGTCCTGTTCTATCTCCATGGTGAATTGTATATTGGGGTGCTGGGAGTTGAGGAAGGTTAAGAAATGATTGAGGTTTTCTTTGCCGTGACTCCAAATGACGAAGGTGTCATCGACATATCGGAACCAGGTTGAGGGTTTGAGAGGTGCTTCTTGCAGAATTCTGTTCTCGAAATTCTCCATAAAGATGTTGGCGATGATAGGGGAAATCGGGGAACCCATGGCTGCGCCTGAAGTTTGTTCATAAAACTGGGATTGGAATTGGAAATATGTAGAGTTTAGGCAATGTTCTATGAGGGCTAGTAGGTTAGGAGCAACTTTTTGGGATTTTCTGACTATTTCTAGGGTTTCATGGGTTGGGACGTTTGTGAACGACGATACAACATCGAAACTTACTAGAATGTCTTCTGGTTGTACCTTGATGGACTGGATCTTATTCACAAATTCCCGAGAGTTTTGGATATGGGAGTTGTTGAGGCCTACGAGTTCCTGCAAGGGTTTGCAGAGAAAACGTGCCAAATGATATGTAGGGCTGCCTATGTTGCTAACGATGGGCCTTAGTGGGATGTTGTTTTTGTGTATTTTTGGCAGACCGTAGAGCCTGGGTGGTAGGGATTCCTTGGGTGTAAGGATTTTGATAAGGTTCTCCGACAGGCCAGCCTTCTTTAGAAGTGTCGTTGTTTTCTTTTCTACGCTTGATGTTGGGTCACGTGGTAGTTTCTTGTACGTGTTGGTGTCCTCGAGCAGGTTCATCATTTTCCTGCAGTAGTCCGTTTTGTCCATGATAACAGTAGCATTCCCTTTATCAGCTGGTAGTACTAAGATGTCCTTGTTTTTCTTCAAATTTTGAAGAGCAAGGTGTTCTTCCTTTGTGATGTTCTGCTGAGGGGGTTTTGCTTTGTGTAGAATATTGGTTATCCGTTGCCTGATATCGTTGCTAGTATCAGGTGGGAGACGGTAGATGGCAGTTTCCACCTGGCTGATGATTTCTCTGGTTGGAATGTCTGTCGGTGTGATGGCGAAATTGTGCCCTTTTGCGAGGACTGATGTTTCAGCTGCGGAGAGTGGGTGGTTGCTTAGGTTTTTTACTGTGTGGGTTAGGATGGGTTGTTTCGTCTGTGGGCATAGTTTCCTGAATTTCTCTATTTGATTCCTGGACCTCAGGTCTGCACAGTGGAGGGCTTGTTCGTGTGTGACCCGGTCAAGATCTTCCCACAGCTGTGGTTCCAAACAGTCAGATAGGCGTAGGTGAAGTTTAAGGAGTTTTTGGGAATTTTGGTCTAAAAGCTTTTTGGTGACAGATATTCTCTCCTTTACCAGTCTCAGCGAGGCCTGGTGGAGGATAGTCTTGGCTTGTTTTGATGGAAAGGGGTTTTTTAATTGAAAACATTTCGGTACCACTTGATGGTCGCGGCACCTTTTTAGGAATGTTAACGAGCACAGCTGGATGTGCAGAGTTTTCCTGAGTTTGGAAAAGGTGTTAACAGAACCCAAAATAGCCTCTCCGTGTAGGCGTTTTATTTTAGTTTTAAGGCTTTCACGGCTCTTTATGTAATTTGAAGAGTATGTGGCTTCCGGATGGAGGCCGTGTTGAGAATCAGCGTTGTGCCGACGTTTCGCAAACGTTACAGTCTGCATCATCAGGGCTGAGAGCTCCGATACTGAAGCTCCCGTGTCTCAGGCATTCCTTATATACTTGCAGTCATCGTTCCAGATCACTGCACCAGCCAATCAGATGTTTTAATTGATCGGCCGGTCAATTAAAAAATCTCAACACGGCCTCCATCCGGAAGCCACATACTCTTCAAATTACATAAAGAGCCGTGAAAGCCTTAAAACCGATATGACATTTGACTGAATTGAATAATTCGTATTGAGTTTAATTAAATAATATTGAATTAACATTAAAATAGAGAATAAAACTATAAAAAAATAAGGTGGAATGAAAATACAACAAGGGTGATGATAGAAACGTTGATTTAATTTAATAAACGTTCATTAACACTAATTAACTTAATTTCTATTAACCTAGATTGTTCGCATTAACATTTCCATAGAGTATTAATTTTTTGATCCGCTGAGGAATAAAACATTACGAAAAAAAATATTTTTGAGCAGATATTTCAGACAAGTGTGCACATCCTTTTTTTTAAACTCATATGACTTTCTGACATTACTAGATTGGACTTTTTGGTTGCATATTCGTTTTTGCGGGCCGAAATTGAGCGGGTTGGGTTGGAATTCGATTTTGACATATTTATCGTTTTCTAATATCTGTACATTTCGGCTAAGCTGCCGTGAAAACGACTGGAGCTTTCCCTGAACCTGCAAAAATGCGATTTGCCTTTGAAAAAGCCAGCGGTACGATACTCTTCATTTATCAGGAAGCTCTCCAGTAAATACTTAATGTAGAACAGTTTTATGAGCTTTTATCATTCTCTGATTGTGGGTTAATTGTTTATTTTCATGATGTGATTACGAGTATGGAGTTAGGGAGGACACCACTGTGATGGGTCAAAAAGGGTCGTTTTTCCGAAAAAAAAATTGTCTACAAGATTATTTATTTCGAATGTGAAAAAAAGGCATGGTATCGAGCATTGAACTTATTTCGTGTAAATTCTTATTTAAAAAAAAATAAATGGTGACAATGATGTTAAAGCATAATAGAGCCTGTATATAAAAAATGTTCTCCAACCGTCAGACCGATAGCTTGACAATGGCTAGTCTAAAAAATAGAAATAAGACAGTTTTATAGTCTCTATAAATGCAGTTCTTGTTACTCGTAGTCGTTTTTCGAAGAAATAAAAAAATACAAAACGTGTTCTAGTGTTCTAAGAAGGTGTAATTTTGGCAAAATGTTTACTCATATTCGGGGATAAAAAATACAGAATAAAAATGAAGACTGCGTACAACAATAGCGACGGCAATTAGGGACATTTTGGTTAAAGGAAATTGAAAATCGGACAATTATAGCTAAATTTATGAATCCGGGCAAGTCAAGAAAAACGCGATTAAACATATCAGCATACGTACGATACGCCACCTGCTCTCAATAAATCGTCTCCATCATGGTCAATTTTCGATATTTCAACTTGAATTTTTTTTCACACATTCGTGACTATGTATACTCCGAGAAAATGCAAAAAATCGTTCTTTTACCGGTCACAATGGTGTCCCACCTTAAACTGCATAAAAAACGGTTTTTTTAAATGACATATTAAGGGGCCAGTCCACCTTCAAAATAAAAAAAAAATCGATTTTTTTTACTGGTTTTACTGTTTAGGTCAGAGTTTTTCATAGTATAAACTTTAAACGCGTTTTTCTCGAAACAACGTTTTTAAAATCTAGCTCTATCGTATCCAAATTTGAACCACATATTGTAAACATGATTCGCAACAAGATGACCCTCGATGGTTTAAAAATTTTGATTATTACCCTTTTTTTGCGAAAAAACGCGTTTTTTTACTTCTTTTGTTTTTCATCTGCCATTTTTTTATTTTTTAATAAAACTTTATATCCGAGGGACATTTTGTAGCTGGTGTCATACTGAATCTATTCTAATGGACTTTGATTTTTTTGTTTCGGACAAGCCGTTGCCGAGTTGTGATGGAGCTACCTAGCCCACCTATTTTTGAGACGTTACGTTAAACTATAGTTTTTGTACTTAAAAATGAATAAAAATGAATAAAATATTTTTTTAAATGTATTTCAAGACTTTATTTATCAAGCCCAACAACTTTTATATTTATATCTTTTATAAAATCCTCGAAAAAAAAGTCGCGAAAATACCTTTTTCTCGTGGCTCCAAAGTGGACTGGCCCCTTAATTACATCTGAAAAAAAAACGTTTTTTCTTTTCATTATAATCTTGGTATATAGCCCCCAATACGGTACGACCCTAAAATTTATTCCCGACATTCCACAAATTTTTGGACGATCACGCGAGGGAAGCGGTGAGTAAAAGTCCGTAAATACACATACGTATAAGACTCCTCGAGCTAGATTAAAAAGCACTAAAATTATTAATTACCCTCACCTAAAGGAGTCGAATTTGTCTTCCCGGTAGAGGTGCAAAGCGATATAAATGATTCACCGTATTCGCAGGTCCTTTTTCGGTGAATGCAGGGCTTTCGCGTGTGACGGTCTCCCGGAAATTCCGCGATGAGTCCCTTAACGATACACACGCTCTTTGCGGCTCTTGCTCCACGTCTGGGCCAGGGGGGGTGCAGAAGGGATTTCTTCCCAAAGATATTTCTGGTTTCGAGGCAGCGCGCGGGTACTCTTCCCAAAGTGCTTTACGTAGCCGAGGAAGATAAGGCTTTTGACCAGGCGGTGGATGCCGCGCGGACGGAGGTCGACCTCCAGCCGGGCACTCTCCGTGCGCGCGGTACACACGCCGCTTTCGTACGGAATTTCGCGGGCTCGGGGAATGCTCTTATCGGGTTCGATGCGCGAAGGCTGCACTCTCCGTGCTCGGCATTGTTCGAGAGTACATGCGCGCGTATGTGCCCCTCGTGGCGTAAGATCTCGCGAGAGGAGCGCGCGTGCAGCATCCGAGTGAAAAACAACAACAAAGAAAAGAAAAAAAATGGGAGAGATATGGCCGCGGCAGGAGGCTGACGCGGAGGATGTCGCCGGAGCGCGGGAAGACGTATCCTTCGGGATAAAAGGAACGACATTATCCTTAAGGGGATACATATACCTAGAGGCCTGGAAAAAATTGCCAAATCCGGATTTTTCTTTACTGGGTAACGGTTAGCGACAAACGCGTTTTTTAACACAATCGTACATATATTGAGAGCCCTTAGAAAAATCACCAAAAAATCCAGGAAAACATGGCCGCTGGTGGATGATGAAGTTTTTTTCGCGACGATTGGCGGTGGACACTCCAGCCTAAGCGGTCCATCTGGAATCTGAAAACTAAAGGCGTTATTTATGGTAACAATAAATACGAGTCATTGACGATCGTCGATTTTTTAAATTATTTCATTTAAGAGGGAATATATCTCCGTAAATGTTTTTTTTTGCAGTTTTTTTATTGGCTTAAAAGGTCCCTCAACTATCCAAAAAATGGTATTCAAAAAGTTTTATTGTATGGTCCAGGCATCGCCGATTAAAGGTAAACATGAAATTTCCATGATTTTACAGATTTTATGTTTTACAGATTTTACAGAAACTATGTTTTTAGGTACGGGTGTACATTTTCTAGTCCAGTACGTAGGATTTTTTCGATAAGATGAAATTTAAAAATGTTTTTTTTTTACGAAATTTTTTTACGAAATTTTTACAAAAGTTTGGTAAAAAAAATTTGTAAAATTTTTTTTACAAATAAAAATTTGTTTTTTTTCACATATTAACGCCATTAAAAAAAATTCATATTATGGAAAACCCCTTCGTGCTGGACTAGTTTTTTATATCTACTTTGGAAATATTTGTCGTTTTTCGTTCTAGCTTGAAAATGATGAACTGTCCGAATACGCCCGTAGAGGACTATGAAAAAGAGGAGCTTTCTTTCATCGACTATTGCACGGTCAATTTGTTTCAAAATAATAAAATAATTCTTCTATTTTAGGACTTGTACCAACATGTATAAAAAAACCGAATTTACAAATATTGTTTTGTTTTTCTTAAATGCATTGTCAAAGATGGTCCTGGATTTTTCCCTCACGAAGATGTATTCCCCCTTAAGGAGTTCTGAAGGGCAAACAACATATTCTCTCATTTTTTAAAAATACAATGAAAGAATTTTTTTATTCGGACTTTAAGGATATAGAAGTAGAACATTTGAACAATATTTATTGAAATTTCTTGAAAATTCAGCTGTCGAGAACTGGTTATTGGAAACCCCTTAAGAAAAAGTGTCCGCCCGGTGGTCACGATAACTCATGATAGCTTTATCTGAAATAAAAAAAATCAAGTGTTTTTTGTTAGTGGCAGAGTATAGCTCGTGATTAAACGGAAGATTTGAAAAAGATAGAGATTTTAATTTTTGGCAGAGTTGTATGTAAAACAGTACGAATTTTGGTAAAATCTAGACCATGTAATATAAGCCTCGTAAAAGCCGTGTAAAATATTACCTTGTAAAATAATTTGTGATCAAAGAAAAAAAAACCTCCGTTTAATCACTAGACAATATTATCTAGAAAAAGTGTGCGAAATTTCAACAAAGTCGGTGCATTAGTTTTTAAGAGATCGCGTCCACCGACTTCATAAATAAAGTTTTGAGAAAAAAAAACGAGTAAAGCTTTAAGTAGGGATGAAACGGAGAATTTTTTTTCTCAACTCACATGTAATCGTTGATTCCAGCCTCCTTGGGAAAATATTCTCGATATGTTATACTGTTCGATACATTTCTAAACGATTTTTCGAGATTTCTAAACTCATGTACCCCATTAACAAAGCGGCGACGAATTGAAATTGAAGCATACAGAATCTATGAACAAAACGCCGTCATTCTCACGTGACTAATAAATAATGAAGATCGATTGAAAAAAGTGAGATCTTCAACGACCTTTAACTGTTTATTACCGCATCTCCTGCATATTTGGAAACAATCGATCGAGTGGTTCTCGAGATATCAAGTCCACCGACTTTGCAAACAGTATCATCTGCCAGCGGCCATGTATTTATGGTTTTTCTGCATTTTTCGTGATTTTTTTCAAAAGCTCACAGGTACCTTGTGTTTAAAAAAAATGCTTTTCTTTTTCACCAAACGTTCTCCAGAATTTTCTTTCGGAATTTGGCCATTTTTTTCGGGCCTCCAGGTAGATGTAGCCCCTTAAGGGGGAAAGGGCGATCAGCATGACAATAAACAAACGAGTGTACGAAGGTTTTCTTTTTTTTAGTGTGTGTATATAAATGTACATGCTTTTTCGTCCTACCTGCTGTTTGGTATGCCGTGCTTGGGGGCTGCTAGAGTGGGTGCGTGTGAAAAGAAGAAGAAGAAGAAGAGAGAGAGAGAGAGAGAGAGAGAGAGAGAGAGAGAGAGAGAGAGAGAGAGAGAGAGAGAGAGAGAGAGAAAGAGAGAGAGACGCCTCTCGTGCATGGGCAAGCTTAGGGCGCGCCATCACTTTGCTCTAATCTCAAGGGAGTCCCGTTATCTAGGGTTGAACTCTATACACTCGTATCTAACCCGCCTGAGACAACATTTGAGGAATCTTAGAAGGCTCACGTCTCATCGGTAGGGCCTAAGAGCACTAGGCAGGTAGATACGTCTCGACGTATGTGTATATATGTATATTTGTACATGGCTAAGTGTGTGGGTGTATCTGTATGTATTATTATGCTACACGCCACTACGACCGCGGCCTTCTTCGGGCACGTACGTCTGGGAAAGTCAAACATTCTCGGAGAACCGCCATACGCTCACCACGTGTTGACTCGTGGCACACATTTGGCTTACGGGGTATAGCCAACCTTTGCCCACCTCTCTGCCCATTTCTTCCCGCGGCTCTCTCTCTCTCTCTCCCTCCCTCCCCCCCCTCTCTCTCGGCACGTTTCTCCCCGCGTATACACCATCAACCCTGAACGAACGACAAACAACCTGTCGCGATAATGATACAGACGGGACATAACGCGCGAGCAGAAAGAGCAAGGGAGAGAGCAACGGTGGGGACCAGAAGTGAGGCCCGATAAAGAAAAAGCGACGGAAAGTCGTATCAGTATGCCGAAAGAGAATCGAGAATAACAGGAGGGTACGAGCTATCGTCTCGATAACACACCCGCGTTTGGTTTACTCCGAATCGTCGTGAATTAAATTCTCCTAGTCGCCAGCCCTTCCTTCGCATGTTTCAAGAGCTTTTTCATCGTTTCGATAATTCGGTGAGCTTACTCGAGGATGAAAACGATAATCTTGTGGATTTGCAGGATTTTCAGTGGTCCAAGGGAGGGTTCTGCATTTTTTGGAAAAAATATAGTTTTTCGAAGGACGTGGCAAATATCGGTGAAGAAAAAGTAGGTGGATGATGCGTCTTGGTACTCAGTGCAATAACGATGCACAATATGCTGCTTGCATGATGTAAGCAGTGCTGAAATTTGTTCGGATTCAAGTGGTTTCCCGCTATTTCCCGATTGATGTCGTTTGATGGTTTTTTATTTGAAAATCTCAACCGGTATTTGTTGCATGTCCAAAAAATGTCTAGAGGGATTTGTTAGGAACACTGCACATAGGGAGTCCGCATTGGGATCCAATTGGATTCTGCACTTCCCTAATGAACGCCGCTTGAGAAATGTTACCACGTTAGAATCGAAAACATGCGAAAAGACACGAGAAAAAACTCGGCGCGTAAAACATAACCTGCACGCTTCGTGAGCGTGCACGTGTGTGATGGTATGTCAGAGTGCAGTAAAATAAACGGCAAACGATAATTGCCGTGGGTATTCGGTGATCCGATGCAAATCGATTCTTAAGATATACTTTCTTAAGCGATTTTTACTTTCTTACGGTAAGATTTGGACTTTTTAAGGTTCAATTATTTCGTTCGTGATGGTATTGAAGTTTGCATCGTTGGAATGCAACGGAAATGTACTTTTCTCGTATTGCCGTGTTTCTTTTCAACGCATTTAGGCTGCGAAAGTCATTGAAACATTTTTGAGAATCTTTACGAAAAATGCATATAAAAGCCGCAAAACAAGAATTTAGATAATAATAAAAATAAGGAAAACAAATCCAGAAGGATTCTCGTTGCATTCCGACGATGCAATCTTCAACCCCACTGTATATCTACACATTTCTTCTAGAAAATTCAACGTAGATAATGGGAGTGGTTTCATTAAGAATTGTATCGGATTCTGGTCGATAATGTAGAAATATTTTAGGATTAAAATTGGAGTTTCACATTAGATTCGAACCGAGATTTCTCATTAAAATCCAATTTAAAATTCTTTAAGATGTCGAGATTTCTCATTAGAATCCAATGTGAAAATCCAATTTAAAATGCTTAAAGATATCGACATTTCTCATTAGAATCCAATGTGAAAATCCAATTTGAATCATAAAGGATTCCTATATACATTATCGAACCGGATCCGAAACAAGCATGGCGTCTCAGTATAGGAATCCAATGCAATGACCCATTGGATCCGTATCAGGTCGTAGGGACAAGTATGGGCATCCAATTGGATCCTTACGACAATTTCTGCACGGGAGGTATCCGTAGGGTATTTCGATGCAGCTTTGAGCTCTCGGACTCGATCACCCAGCGAATGATATCCAGACGTACTTGCCCATATCCATAATAATACACACGTGTATATAAACGTGTATACTTGCTGAGCAAACTTACCCTCGTCTTTCCCATGAGAGGCACGCGATCGCGCGAATTTTATTCTCATTTTTTTTCCTCCTCCGGCCTACCAGGATCACGGATTCTCCCTGCCTGCGTCTCTCACGAAGGGCTATCGACGTAAATAGGATAATGCGAGTCTCGTGGAGAACGAGGGAAGCTCTCTCTCCCTCTCTCACTCTCTCTCTCTCACTCTCTCTCTTTGTCTCTCTCTTTTTCTCTCTCGTTCATGTATACCAGAAGGTGGAATCTCTGTGGTTTCTCTCATGGTGCATCCATACGGCACGTAGTACAGAAACCCACGGAGGAGCAGGGCTCACGTATAGGGCCCCCGGGGCTTGGCACGATGCGCGCCTACCATTCAGGCCAGCGTGGGTGCGCACGCAAACGGGGAGAGCTTATTTCTCTCTCTCTCTCTCTCTGTCTCTCTGTCTCTCTCTCTCACTCCTCTCTGTGAAGTACACTGAGACGAGAAGCCATTAAAAAAAATATTTAAAAAACAAGAAAAACGATCCCAAGGATTCGCACCGCGTCCGGCATTCCCACAATTACGCAAGCAGCAGCAACCTCGCCCGATCTTCTTCGAACTCATATTCGGTGAACGATAATCATCGTTGATCGTCATTAGCTCGGGGCATATCGCATAGGTCCAGTCAAAAATCGCAGATATATGCTCTCTTCGCTGGGAGAGAGAGGGGGAGGAGAGAGAGAGAGAGAGAGAGAGAGAGAGAGAGAGAGAGAGAGAGAGAGAGAGAGAGAGGGAGAGAGAAAGAGAGAGAGAGATTGATTGATTGATTGATACAATTTATTATGCCTTAGGTATAAACTTTCGGGTAAATTATGCACACAGCAATTGAGTATAAATGTTCAGCGTTAGATGGTTACATGATAGGAAGTGCACGGAAAATTAGAACAAATATTGTTGAAAGAAAATGAACATTGGAAAAGAATAAACTTAAAAATAATCAGAAAATATAAACATAATGAATAACCCTAAGAAAATATAACCATAAGAAATAAACGTAAGAAATGAACCTAAGAACATATAAGCATAAGAAATAAACATAAGAGAATATAAACATAAGAAATAAACGAAGAAGAATAGAAACCGAATAAATAATCGTAGTCTGTGAGATACGATAGAACCTTAAAAACTGAAAGGGCATTAGAGAACTCAAGAGAACCAAATACCAAAAGAAAATTGTTTTTAAAACTAGATAATCTTAGAGAGTTAAGTAACTGGTCAGATGAACTAGAAAAACTTATTGAATCTTGTAGCTCAGCCATAACCGAACTAAAAATACCAAACACCAGAGTGTATGCCAGGGAAGCGAACCACAGGGAAAAAGAGAGAGAGAGAGAGAGAGAGAGAGAGAGAGAGAGAGAGTGTGTGGGAAAATCTCAGAGAATCCATAAGAAAAGCCAATCCGAAATGTTCAGGGTGCCAATGTTACTTGATACGTGTACCTCGTGTTATCTTCAATTCGATAGCGATTTACGTACAATCCAGGAATCCAGGCACATCCAGGTACTCCATACATACCTATAGAGATTGCAGCTTTGGCTTTTGGAAGCGATGAAGCTCGTGCTGAACACGAAAAGCTGCCTGTTTCTTGCGGCTCGGATGTCTGTATAATATTATACGTATATGGATGCACAAGAGTATCGCATTATGGTCAACGTTCACCAGCATCACAGAAAACACGGACGGAGATTACAAGCGCGCGCTTATTCTCGTCCGCGGGCGTAATGGCGACAAATATTAATTAGCCTCAAGGCCGGGTATAAATTCACCGCTGGGGAAGCCACTCGCGGTCCATCGGTTAAAGTGTTCATAAATAAGAGGGAAAGGAACGATTTCGCGATAACCGCCGCGGATAATTAAATTGCGAGGTAGTTAAATACCCGTGTGAATGCAAGTTGATAAATATATATATATATATATATGAACACGTGGTTTTAAGGCTCACCTAATCAGCGTTGTGTATGTGTGTGTATCAATGTCCACTGATCGAGCTACTCGTTTGATTGTTGATTTTTATTTATAGCACAGCGTATATCCCTCGAGAATTCTTGCTCATGATTTTCGATTCCCCACTCGTTTTTTCGTTATTTTTTTTTGGCGATTCGCTTATCTTCGTTGTATCTCTTGCGAATTCGAATTTTAAGACACTCGAAGTCCCGCTGCGAGCGAATCACACTAACCCGCTTCGCTCATTTTTTTCTTTCCCTCGAGATTCCGCAGAATTGCGCGGGAACTTGCCGGCAGGTTTTGTTTTGTTCGTTTTTCATCGCCCCCGTGAGTTTCTCTACGAGGATCATTCGCGACTCTCGGGAGCTCCCAATTTATGGGACCGGGTAGAAAAATATGTAATTCCAGACGGTTTCTCACGAGCTTGTCCGGAAAGTTAGTCGGCCGCGCGGGTTTCTCAAAAATCAAGCGAGCGAATCAAGACACAGGAGGACGGAACACGAGACGAATATGCTCCAGTAAAACGCGGTCGCGTGTGTTTGACACGATGAATATGTGAAATAATAACAGCGCCCGTGAGACACACGATGAAAACCGGTATTGAAATTAGAGTGTCTTCTTGCGACTGGAAGAAGCACGACGTGAGAGAGACAGCAGGCGGATCCAGCATGAGCAGCCTGGCTATGTTTCATATTTCCATACAATTATCATTAGCGACTGCTAAATAATAACTATACATGCCTCTCCCCTCTTAATTATTCAAC
This sequence comes from Ophion costatus, assembly GCA_951751655.1. Taxonomy (NCBI): domain Eukaryota; kingdom Metazoa; phylum Arthropoda; class Insecta; order Hymenoptera; family Ichneumonidae; genus Ophion; species Ophion costatus. The sequence continues at coordinate 16,109,527 of OX632362.1, read as the reverse complement.
TTGAGTAATGCGGCGAATGCTTTTCATCTCGTCTCTCGTGTGTCGAGGGGGTTGGGCCCTTTGGCCATAACTTACTCGGTTAATTATCCCACGCTCGTTTCTTCGCTTTTTCGTACGCCCGAGCCCCGAGTACTTTCATGCGACAAAAACTCGAGAATCTCCACCGCGATCGAACCCCCGCCAATCGATTGTCACTTTTCATCCAGGCTAGACCCACGAAATCACACGCAAGACCATAAATTACCGTGCTTCAACGATAATAACGTTTTTTTTCGATCGACGATGCAACCTTTAGGATGTCTCAAAGTGACCTGACATTTTGATTTATTAATAAACTGGATTGTTTATTTGAAAAGTACGAATATTTTCGTTTTCATATAAGGTTTCATATATAAAAATAAGGTACGGTATAATATAATAATCATAAGGTATATAATTTAGTATGGTATAATATAATAACAAGGTATAATTTAATAATAAGGTGTGATTACGGTATAAAAAGGTATAATTTCATATATAAATATAAGGTAAGAGGTTTCATATATAAATATAAGGTACAAACATGGAGGTCATGTGTGGGACACAATATCCGATTGCAAACGTCCCTGTTTGCAAACGTTCACTCTCTTGATGAAATTTTCAATAACATGGCATAATTGCGGACTAATTTCATCGATAGTGCGTCCAAATGCTTCCTCGAGCTCCGGAATGGTCTGTGGATCATTGGCATAAAGTATCGGTACCAATGCTCGGACGGGTCCCATTGTTCGGACAGTAGTTCGAATGTTTCACTATATTAGGTATATAATTGATAGGTAACGAAAAGTGTCGGTTGCATTCTATTCAGCCTTCAATTATTAATTTATTACTGGAAAATTGTATGCTAATAACAAATTTTAGTAGTAAAATTGACGAGTTATATTAACGAGTCCGCGTCAGTTATGTTATGAATGCACTTTTCTAGCCCGAAGAGCTAAAGAGTTGCAATAATTTGTGATGGTAACATAGGTATATTTTTTTCCATTTTTCGACGCCATTGTTACATTTCGGTTTGGATAAGGTTTTATATACCAAATTCAGCGTCTCATCAATTGGAACGAACATAGGTACGCAGCACTAACAGCTGTCCGAAAATTGGTACATTTGGTAGCATTCAACATCCAAATGTATAAAAATAAAAATATTTAACTTTCCGGCAGTCAATGCATGTGTTTTGAAAACAAGAACTTACGAGCTTGTCGTTAGATCTGGTCATTTTTTAAAAATGGTCCATAAATGAATTATAAAACCTACAATCTAAAGATGCTCTTAACCGCCCGAGCATTGGTACCGTTACCTTACAATTTTTTTTTCCGAAAACCCCAAACAACGAAGTCCAATGGCTGCGAATCGCACGACCTTGGTGGCCAATTGACATCGCTGCGGCGCGTGATAATGCGACCATGAAACTTCGTCTGCAATAACTATGCAGTAAGGATGCAGCAAATAAGAATTTCTATGCGTTTCTCGATCGTTCAATTCTCCATGACTAAGCCTCGATACATCCTGATGCCAGTTTTCGAAGATTAGTATTCTATGTTCGCCACCAAAACAATGGCGCGCAATTTGAAATGTCAGGTCATCTTGAGACACCCTTTAGGCGCGGGAGAATGAACAAGCAATGATTCCATGAGCTTATGGAAAAAGGAACGCTTCTTCGCTGTACTTAAGGCGTTACCCCCACTTGTAGCGCAAAAAAGGCCTTTTTCATAAATTTTTTAAAAGAAAACTACAAAACTTTTTTAATCGATCAATATACCATCTTAAAGAACACATCTTGAAGAACTTCCAGTAATTTTTTTATTGAAAAATATTACATTGTTTAGTGGCAAATGGCCGTCAATGAAATAATGTTTTTACATACACGGTTTGCGGTGACCAACATTGCGGCGAAGTGGATCATCTGAAAAAAAAATGCGGATGGATTTAGTCAAATATAAGTATAAACTAGTCTTTAATCAAAGGATTTTTAAAAATATTCATTTTTCACAAAATGGCGGACAGTCAAAGTTAATGGTTCGATTTTAACGAAAAAAACGGCCGTTTTTTGGCTACAAAACGGCCATTTTTTTCGAAAAAAAAAATCGAACGATTAAAGACTACATTTTTATGTATTAAATAAGCCTGCAAAATTTCAAGAAGATCGGTTCATTAGTGTTCGAGTAATCTTGGTCACCGACTTCAGAAATGCCATTTTGAGAAAAACGCGTTTAAAGTTTCAATTTCAGTTCTTCAATTCACGGATTTTTCTCTTTCAACGCTCATATCTCAGTCAATTTTGTTCGGATCGACTTGAAATTTTCAGGACACATTCTCAGATACTTATACTTCAAAAAAATGCAATAAAAAAATCGATTTTTTCAAAATCGCAAGTGGGGGTAACCCCTTAATTTGTGCGAGCGCATCGACGGAGGCGAGCTTGAACGTATCCGGGATATCCGAAATGCAAATCCCATGTGTGGGCAACCGCGCCGACAAGGCTCGAGTACGATACGAGGCGTAATGTTATTATACGTATATACGAGCTAGCGGAAATAGCCGGTGTCCAGTACCGACCGACAAGGGACTCTCAACGGCCACCTGTTTGCTGATACGGAAATCAAAAGCGGACGTCTGTCGCGACCTAGAATGCATCGAGCTGGAACGCCGAGAAACTTACGGGTGATCCAGCGTACGAAATGAAGAAGTTTGCTTCTTAAGAATGTCTTGTCCATATATTCCCTACCAAAAGTAAGTTTCGGCGGGAATTTTGAGTACTTTGCGATGAGATTAAACTTTTTTCTTTAATCAACCACATTGAAGATGCTAATCACATTAATTTCCGGTAATAGTAATGCAAAAAAGTTATTAGTAGATTGGTGAAAAAAAAAAATTGTTCAACAAATATCCGGTGAGCTATTTTTTTTATATTATAAAATAAATGCGTAGATTTTTCTGAATACGTATGAGTTTTTTTCGAATTTTCTTTCTATTTTCGTTTTAATTTTTTTCATTTAAAAAAATGGACGATGTGTCACACATTTTCAATATGTTTTCGGAACAATATTCCATATTAAATGCAAGAAGCGTCCGGGGTATTGAACGAACAGTGTCACAGGTACGGTCTCTGAAAAATTCGAAAAACGGGATTTTCGAGATGGAGAGAAAATTCCTTAAAAAATCATATGTATTCAGAAAAATATCATAATTCATTTAACGTCACAAAAAAATAAAGTTTGCCGGAGATTTTTTGACGAAATTATTGTTTAAACAATTTATTTATACATTTTTGGCATTCTTATTATTCAAAACCAATATTCTTAGCTTTTTCAATACGGTTGGTTTTTCTCGGATTTCTAACGTTATCACAACGTATCCAAAATTCTCACCAAAACTTTTGGTAGGGAATGTACGGGCAATACATCGTTAAGTCGAGCGTGATATTATCAAAGGGGAATTGAAAAGAAGCATTTTGCACAGTGCCGAAGAGGTTGAGCCTTTGGGGCGCTTTCATTTAGCTGCTTTCGTAATTGAGCCTCGTCATCGGGGTGAAGTTTCAGTGTCGTCAAGGGTTAATGCTAGGCCGGAAGCTCCGATGAATAATCAGAACGAGGGAGAGACGAGAGGGGTGCATCCCTCGCATTCTGCCGTTTACGTCACGGATCGTTCGCCACCACTTCCGAGTGGCGATGAGCACCCCAACAGTTAAAAGCGGCACAGGTTCACTCGGCCAACGGATAAACACTTCCTCAACAGGGAAAAGCAGGAATACTCGCGGTATTGCCCATTTAATCCCCGACACTCGGCCAAGATCGACTTCCGGCCGTCCTTCCGGTCATCCGAGCCAACGGCGTCAACTGAATTTTGCTGTGTGCGCGGATGTTCATATTAGCTGCGAGGATCTTGGAGGAGATTGTGAACCGTGGGAAATGGTCCGATTGGATCAAACTACATTTTGCTAGAATCTCGATTTAATGGACTTTTGATCGATACCCAATAAAATGGCATACTTTGATTCAACGTATCAATTAACACACTCCAAAAAGAACCGTGTATTTGACGGTAATAATGATTTATTGAAGTTAGCGGAGGACACCACTGTGACCAGCCGAAAACGGTCGTTTTTTTCGATTTTTCTTGTCTACTAGATTATTTATCTGGGATTTTGAAAAAAGGTATGTTTTTCAGAATACATTGAACTTATTTCATGTAAATTTTTATTAAAAGAAAATAAAAATGAACAATCTTATAGAGGTACTTTATATATGTATATATATATATATAGTCAAAATATACGTTTGTAAATATACGAATGTATATATATATAGCCAAAATATACGTTTTTTTATTGACTTGCACGGGGTCCTTCCCCTTATTACATTATTACTTATTACCTTCCCCTTATTACTTTTTACCTCCATATTCCATTCCACATACCATATTGTGGTATAATAGAGCCTCTGTATAAAAATGTGGTCCAAAGGCTGGATCGATAACTGGACAATTGTTAGATTGAAAAATAAAAATATTTTATTCTATATATAAATGTAGTTTTCGTTAACCGTTGTCGTTTTTTGAGAGAAAAAATCACGAAATGTCGGGTGTCATAAAAACTTTATTTGCAGCGCAATTTTTACTTGTAATCAGGGGCTTTAAAAATACTGAATTCCAAACAAAACAAAAACAGCTACCTACAGCGATAGTTACTGCAATTATAGACGTCTGTAACTCGGTCAATTTTCAATATTTTAACTTTAACATTTTCTTCACATATTCCTGAATGTGTATAGTTTACGAAAATGCAAAAAAAAAGTTTTTTTTACCCGCCACAGTAGTGTTTCACCTTGAATAGACTTTTTTATGCACCATAATGATATTATTTGTTTAACTCCGACATACAAAAATGTATGTTTGACGCTATGACAGCATTTCATTGAAGCCCGACAATCTCATTAATTTTGTCAACGATTTTCGTCTGGTTTACGTGTTTGTATAGAAAATGTAGGCGTTGTTGCCAAAAAATAGCAGATGCGGAATGACGATTTGAAATTTAAATCAGTAACTGGAGTTTATATAAAATTGTATACTTGCTAGGAAGAAATAAAAATATAGCTGCTTAACGAGTCTGCATAAGCTTTGGGTCCAAAAAAGGTAGATTTTCAATATTTTTTTTTTCACGAGAGTATCAGGATGACGCGGTTGAAATTTCACGCACAATTAATACATAGGCTTGGCAAGTTTGAGTTTTTTGTTGCTGACGAATATTGTTAAACAATGAGGTTTTTATTATTTAAACAAGGTGCTGCCGTTTCTGGCAACGAGAGTGATTTAAAAGTTATAAAAAAATATACGCTTTTAGTATAATAATAAAACTTTTGTATGGCCGAATACTTTGTGGAAATTTCAATAGGTAGAAAAAATGGCAAGCCGTAAAAAAAGTTCAACTTTCGACACGATAGAACTTTAATTATCTGTCATTGGAAAGTGGGAAAGCACATTAAAAAAAAGTCCTCCGTTTGTATGATAGAAAATGCTATAAACTATGCGTTACCCAAATGTAAAGTGAATCAGACGAACAGATTTTGCGACACGACTTACATCGCTTCATAAGTGGGCTATTTGATCCTTCACAAAAATCGTCATAACTCGGTCAATTTTTGGAATGTTTACAAAATCTTTGTTGCAAACTGAAGTTACTAACGTAGGTTAAAAATGTATGTAAGAAAAAATCGTATTTTTGACATTTCAACATTATGTCGACAGTTTAAGTGGGTATCCCTCTCTGGAAACTTCAGAAAATCGTTTTTTGCATATGTTACAGTGCGAACTTTCAAGAATATTTTAAGACCAACCGGACGCTGAAATTACAAAAATTGACGAAGTTATACCTATTTTAGTGGAATAGTGTGCGTTGGGTTTGCCGCGGTCCGTCGAGTTTGAACGCGATTATCTCGAAACTACATATCTTGACACGGGCTTGATACCTCGAGTAACTTTCACACTCTTGACTCGAATTTGCACAGTTAGGGTTCAAACAGTAGTCATTTTCGGTTCACGATCGCATTTTTTAATTGGATGAACCATTTGTTAATAGCAATGACTTCAGTATGCTGTTTTTCAAGAGAAAAATGAGGTTTTTTTTTGGAAAAATACGAAATATTTTTCGTATTTTTCGTAATTTCGAAAAGTGGCTCGTGAACCCATAGCCAATTTCATATACTTGAAGAACTTTTTTTTCTTTTCTTCCAAATTACATTTGAGCCTGGTAGAGACCCGCCCTTTCGGGCCTCGCCGCTGGAGGGCTGCAACGCCAACTGCAGCACCACGAACACTTTGAAAGATTTTCTTCCGAAAGAATTATATAGCAACCACAAACATGTGTACAACATGCTGGGAAAAAATCAATTCGTTCCAACCAATGTGTTGCTAGGAAAAAAATCATAATTCTTACCCTTTACATAGGATCTCCAAAGCGGGACAACCCGATGACAAAATATGTCACGTATATATTTGATTCAAACAAGTGGTGTTTAATAGTGTATCAACCGCGTGACGACCGATGGCGAGTGAGTCACCCTCGCGAAAGGTTAAGGTAGTCCTATCGCTTCACACTAGTCATACCACTGATCTTGAGACCTGTACAATTTATATTTTTAACATATACAAAAAAAATAATTAGTAATAAGTGAAAATTTTCATTTGTAAACTGTTTAATGAATGTTCACGTTTAATTAGAAAAATGAAAAAATAGTTATTCCAACGATTCGCGTAGTATTTCTAGGTTTGATATTTGTCAACATTGATTTTTATCTCCGTCTCTTTTTACGCATTCAGGCGAGTTTAACCTCCATGCTTTCAACGTCGATCTGTCAAAACAATGTCAGGCGCGGAAAATGTAACGCATTGCACTCGGGCCACGACAGGTAAAAAAGCGTGGAAAATTTGTCCGAAATATGTCGGTTAAAAATGAAATATGTGTGGAAATTCGAATGAGTGAGATGAGGTTACGACTACAGTCAGCTGTTGCCTTGCTGTCACGTCTTTTTATCGTAGCAAGTGGCAATAAATCCAATACCGGAAGTTCAAATTAAACTTGATATTACATGAAAATTAGGTCAATAAGCGTATTTTTTTCTGAGAGCATTGGATTACTACAAGTGTTAAGTATGTAAATCTGATTATTTTTAAGAAACTGACGGAATCTCACTATTTCATACACTTTTGTAGCGACTGGAAATTGGATTTTGTATGTCGTCTCAGGATTACTTCACAAAAGTACGCAATTTTTATATATTTTTTCTCTGTAATAAGGTCGATAATCGACCCTGAAATTTTACATAGACAATCATTAATATATTTAGTGAAGCTGAAAAAAAGATGATAAATATCCTATGGATTGAAGCCTGTCGATAGGACTACATTAAGATTCAGCTGATGTATCGGAGCTGTCGTCGGAACGATAACGATTACCTGATTCGTTCCTCGAAGTGCAAGCCTCGTGCGTTTCAGGGAAAAAATGCTTATCCGTTCGGTATCGATATCGATGCGTCTCGTCTCCGGTGAGAATTCGATGAGACGTATCCTTCGATATGACGGACTCGTGTACACGTGTGTCAGCATTACCAGTGATCGATCGCGAGTCGTAATTCACGTCACCCTCTTTATCCCGAACTCGAGAGGCGCGCACGCTCTCGATAATCTACTCCGCGGTCTGGTGAATCGAAGAAGAATCCTTCAAGGGGAGTGGGCTCGGTTTGCGGCCGGTTCTTCGATCCTCGAGTATTTGCGAGCACGCGCGAGCTCGCAAATGCTCCGATACGACGATCGAGCGTGCAAGCTCAATAAGTGTTTACGTGTCCTGAAGATAAATCGCTTACTACGCGATGTGTGGGGCGCCGATAATTCCGGACGATTGAGAGCACGCCCTCCCGACGTAACCGAAGCACCTGCGACGCCCCGAAATTCTTTTATCCGCTCAATTCGAACGCTCGTGTCGCCCGTAAAAGTTTCTTGGTTTCCGAAATTCCCAAGTGACAATTTTTATGATGTTTTTTTATAAAAAATGAATAAAACAAATTCTATAAAAATATCGTACGAAAATGGACATATAAAATTCTCTTAGATTCTATATACTGCTCAAGAATCTCATGCGAGTGCGTATAGAAACTGCAAAAAATGCTCTATATGAAATTTCTGTAGGTTTGCAGTAAAATGATATGAATATGAAATTCTTCACTTTTTACAGATTTCTACATATATTCTTACTGATTATGATATGAAAGAGAATTTATATTTTTATAAAAAAAAGTATACAACATAACCTATGAAGATATTATATAAAAACATGCACATATAAAATCCTTGTAGATTCTACATACTGCTTAAGAATCTCATGCGACTGTATATGAGCAAGAAATCATTATAGAAAAATGCTGCACGTGAAATTTATAGATATTGCAATGGAACAGAACCAACATCACAGCCGATCTCGGTCTATGTATAGTACAACCATTTTCGACGTAGTATCAATTATTATTATTCATTTTTATACTGTTTATTTCAAGTACATTACAGTCATTATAGATACAGGTACAATGTACATAGTTCGTTAACGATAACGTAAACACATTAACGGACGAAGTTAACAATGATGTTTTTATAGAAATTATATAAAACAAATTCTATAAAAATATTGTACGAAAATGGACATATAAAATTCTCTTAGATTCTATATACTGCTCAAGAATCTCATGCGAGTGCGTATAGAAACTGCAAAAAATGCTCTATATGAAATTTCTGTAGGTTTGCAGTAAAAAGATAAGAATATGAAATTCTCCACTTTTTACAGATTTCTACATATATTCTGACATATATGGAAGAGAATTTATATTTTTATAAAAAAAAGTATACAACAAAACCTATAAAGATATTATATGAAAACATGCACATATAAAATCCTTGTAGATTCTACATACTGCTTAAGAATCTCATGCGACTGTATATGAGAAAGAAATCATTATAGAAAAATAGTACATGTGAAATTTATACAAAATGTCGGACGACTAATATTTTCTTTTGTTATCTTTGTTTTAGGCGCTCCGCGGCGTAACATTTAGCATCCACAATTTTTTACCTAGAACAAAAAACAAAAATTTTCGTCAATCTGCATTAGAATACCTAGAGAAGTACGTACGGAATTAAAAAAATATTGTTTTATACAAAAGTTGTAGGTATTTGAACCTAATAAATGAATTTTCAGTGAAACATGTCGTATAAAACTGCTCAAAAAATTAAAAGTTTTCGATTAATCAGAAATTCCGTACGTACTTCTCTGCGAACTGCAATTAGGAACAGAACTTTTAAATTTGAAGTAAATCGAGTGAAAATTGTTGAAGTTATTTGTCACGCCAATTGGAAAAAAGATAACAAAAAAAATATTACTAGCCGGCCATTTTGAGCTCCGAAAAAAATATAGATTTTCTAACAGCTTGATATTCATACTAAATAGATGTGTAATTAATTTCACGAGTGAATCACTTTTTCATACCAAAAAAAATTGTTAAATTCGCACATGATTTTATACCCGTTACTGTGGCCTAACCCCTTAAGTAAATAGCAAGCGTCAGTTTTTTCGCAGCTAATGTCCAAATCGTCCAACGATTTTTGGGACGTCACTCCATCCCGTTAATATTAATAAACGAAAGTGTTTATTTCTCCAAATGGGAAAAATCGTCGGCTTATCTTTTGCGCACTGCTAAGTAACCAGTCTTATTATTAATATTTTTTTCTGCCAATTTGACAGATATCTGTATGAATATGTATACAAGGAAAATGCAAAAAACTTAAGTAAATAGCAAAAGTCGTTTTTGACAGCTAATGTCCAAAATGTCGGACGATTTTTGGGACGTCACTGTATCCCCTTAATGTTAATAAACGGAAACGGTTATTTCTCCAAAAAGAAAAAATCCCCGATACCACGAATGAGACAATGATTTTTCGATCTCGTATCCGAAGATGGGGGATCTACAAGTGGCGGCCCGTGGTGGACCAATGAGTACGATACTTCGAACGTTCGAGCTGATCATTTCGTTCGATTTTACGCTCGCGGCCAGACCTTCCCAGTGGGTTTATTGATGCGATAGATAAACGCGAGCGACACGAGTCACGATTTATGCCGGCAAAGATCTACGGGGGTTATCTTCGTGAAGAACATACTCCAAAAGATATCCGTATATAGTGGCGTATGTACGAGGAACATATCGAAGAGACCGATTAGATTACGAGTGTACGTGTGTGCAAGCCGGAGAGACGCGGCGATCGTTTCGAGGCTCTTCAGCGACGCCCCAAGAGGTCGAACGACATCGGACGTTTTCCCCGGACTCTCTGATATTTATCCCCGAGCAATAATCCCTAAAGACTTTTATCGAAGCTTATGAACTGGAAAACCTTCGATCCCTTTTCTTACGGAAGGCTCCACGTATACACGCACACGCGCCAATATTGAGGGGCCAATATTAGGCGAGACAAGATTGTGCTGATTTTCGTGACTTTTTTTAACGGAAAGATTTTTTTTCCATTTTATGGACTTAAGGGACATTTTATTACTACTTTTGGCTGCGACATGGTATTTTTAATTTTTTATTAATCTGTAGAAGTAGCAAACGGATAGCACTATCTACTAAACTGCATTTTCAAAAGTGGCTTGACGTGCAGCTGAAAAACTAATCGACTGATTCTGATGAAATTTGGCATAAATCTATCTAACCTTATTTTCTAAAAAAATGGCCCTAAATATTTCTGAAAATTAAAAGAAACGTATTTTTTGTAACAAAATGCAGACATTTTTCGGAAAATTCAATATTTTTTCAATCTCCTCAATCTTTAGGAAAGAAAAATCGTCGTTGGTTTTTTTTCAGATTAATCAGATTAAGTTCTTCCAACCTCGTTGTCTAAGACACGATTGTAAATGTTTTTGAAAATGAAAAAATAAACGTTTTTTTTTGCAAAATTTTACCATTTTTTACAGAAAATTTGATCTTTCTGTTTCCAAGCATACCATTTCATCGATTTACAGCTTTTCTCACTTTTTCTTGGTCCATTTTCTACGTATGAGTGTTAAGGGATCATCCCACTTCAGACGGCTGAAAAATTATGTATTTTTGGGAGCTCTTTGTATAGTCCCTATAAAAGGTTTTCATGTAAATCTTTTTGGGATTGATGAAATAAGACGTGAAATGTATGAATATTTTTTTTTTCTTCATTTTACATCATTAATCTGCCCCTGGCAGCAGCACCCGCATAGCCCGTCGGAAAAAAAACGATGTCCGCTTCGTAGACGTTATTTCTGAGTAGATTTATATGAAACACAAAAACCAGAAAGATTTGTGTTCAGTGCGGTTGTGGCTACCGTCCGGACTATGATTATTACTTTTTATGCAAAAATAACACAGGTGGCTGCTTAAAGAAAGTCTCCAAAAATACAACTTCTATGAGTGATATTTCGGTTAAAAAAAGTACTTAAAATAAAAAGTTTCAAATAATTCTAGTTCCAGCACTAGCCATACATGTGACGAAAATGTAGTTAAAATTTCGTAAGCATTCGTTCAATAGTTCCGGAGAAAAAACCATCGAAGGAAGAAAAAAAGTGGTTTTGAGAAAAACGCGTTCAAAGTTCGCGATCGAGTAACTGTACGCCGGAGAGCGCGTTCAAATAAACTCGAAAAATAATAGTTAGACCGTTCCAATTATTATAAAATTTCCACACAATATTTTTTAAGAGGTTTATTTTCAAAATCCATTTAAAAAATCGATTTTTCGAAGTTGAAAAACTGGGATGATCCCTTAATGAAAGAAAAATCTGCCGCAACCCGGTCAGAAGAACGTTCCCTACCAGCTCCATTTTTAGAGATCAATAAAAAAAATACCACGTAACAGCCAAAAGTAACAATAAAACATACCCAAGTCTCAAAAACGGTAAAAAAATTCTTCCTTGAAGAAAAAACCATGAAAATTAGCAATTTTTCCTCGCCTAAATGTACCTCCCCCCTTAACGAAAGACAAGAAAAAAAGGGTGGCTTCGTGACCTTGAGCTTTGCCCGTGCACGCGCAACGCGCGTAACGAGAGGAAAAAACGACTTCGTGAGAAAGGGAACAAATAAGAAACGATAGCGAGAGTTCGAGCATGCCACGGCAATGGAAATACTTCGAAGGAAAAAAAGAACGCTACTTGCGTGGGTGCTTCGCGCGGTCGTGATATCTTTCGAGACCTCTCGACCTCACTCCCTCGTCGAGGCGCGCTTCGCGCTCGTTTCTTTGAGCCACCAAAAAGAAAAAGGGAAGAAAGGAAGGAAAGAAAATCGAGAGAAAAAAAAGTGAAACAAGCGTTTAAACGGGGGCCTTCGAGCTCCGCGTTCTGTTATCGGTTGCGTGCAGGGGGCGTCGAAGCTATCCGCGCTCCCCGGGGTCAGTATGTGACCCCAGGAACGATCCTCTTTCTCGTACTTACTATATTTGTCCGTACGCGTGTATCGGAATAATATCGAAAGCCCTACAGTGATTGGCAATCCGAAACGACGCCGTAAGCGATACGATTTGTTCTCTCTTCCGTATAAGCTACTTCGCCTTTACGTATTACGGACGATCACTGTGATCACTCCAACTTCCTTTATCCGATACACACGTGTCTATAGGCACGCACGGGTAGAGCTGATTCAGCAGACGTTCGAGCCCGAGAACCATCCTCATAGTTGACAAAAGTTTCTAATCCGTTGGGCCAAAAAAAAGTTCGATTTGTCACCAATTTTGTATTCGAAAAATTGGAATTGAATTTGATCGAATTTGAAATTTTTATATGATTTCGACGAATACTTTTTTTGAATTGAATTTGAATTGAATTGATCGAATTTGAAATTTTTATATGATTTCGACGAATACTTTTTTTTAATTGAATTTGAATTGAATTGATCGAATTTGAAATTTTTATATGATTTCGACGAATACTTTTTGCGCCTATTGCCAACATTTGAGCTATTTTGACCGTTTGGTTTTTTCGCAATAAAGGTGCAAAGTCGAGCACTTTGGGTTACCGAAGCACGTCTTATGGAGACGGTCAACCGGAAGTGCGGTGATCGTGGTTTTTCTGCTCACGTATCCAACTAAACCCGTTGGAAAACTGAAATTCGATAGATTAGATACGATAAATATTGTAAAAAAATAAGAAAATCAATCTTCACCGTGTAGTTAAAGCACTACATTACAAGAAAGTTGCAATTTCCGGTTGAAAATGGTCAGAACGACGAAATAGCACCCACAGACTTAGCCACGTCGCGAGTGACAGCTGATGCGTTTGGCGAACATAACCCAGCTTTGATTTGAAATTAATTTGAATTGAAGCCGCCACAAAATAAGCAAACAACAATTTATGGAGTTTTATCATTTACCACGTATCAATAATATGGATAATTATATTCTGCCTATCGTGTTAATTCCGCTGAGGTAATTCAAGCCTATTTTAATAGGCTTGCATTTTATTACGTTAATATTATTACGAAGATTACTACCGAGTCGTTGACAATTTAATTTTTCAGTTTTTATTTGTTCACGTGCAATAAATTCATTACTTACCACAACATTTAGCACACTATAATCGATAATACGAATAATCAACATGAGTAAACATCAATAAGAGCAGCTGTGGGTAAAATAAATTTAGACTTTTTTTTGACCCCGTTGAAGTAAGCGTACCTCCTTAAGTATATAATGTTGAAATTTGGTATGTTTACTAAGCGGTCTTTATTGAATATTATAATGTTTTTTAAAAGTTTGTGATGATATTCTTCGCTTGCTGAAATTCTGAGTCCCGAACGGGTGAACTGAAGCAAAAAAATCAAACATATTTTTACTTTGTAAAACATTGCGTATAAGTTGGACTAAAATAGAGAAGGAAAATTCAAAAATAAAAAAAAATAGTGAGCGATCGAAGGGGAAGTTTAGTTTTTTTACCAAAAATGTTTGCAGTTCTTTGTTTATAAAATAAATGCGTTTGAATGTTTTTGGATAATTCTAGTTCATCTAATGAAGACGTTTGTTGCACACGTGCCTGCGAAATTTCATAACGTAACGATTGCTTATCTAGGGCGTATAGGAGCACTTGCGCATACTTGGAATATCATGTGGCTCTTCCCGCTGCGAACACCATGTTTATTAAATCTTTGAAAAATATTGTCATGTTCAATAAAGACCGCTTAGGAAACATACCAAATTTCAACATTGTATTGTTAATATTTTTCGCATGAAAAATAGGTGAAAAATCGAATATTTTCTGGTGTAAAGTAGAAACCTCCCTGAAGGGATACCGCCACTCTAGCGGCAGAAAATGAGGCCTAACTTTGACGATTCATTTCGGGAGTATGAAAAAAAGAATAGGATTTCTTTTGAGAAGTTTCATTTAACACATATTAGAGTATAAAAATTATATGTTTATTACAATTTTCATACAAAATGGCGGCGAGAGAGCCCATCATGAACAACGTGTTTTTTTACAAATAGCTGCACGGGAGGACGGTTTTCTCGTAAAGTATAAGACCTGGAACAAAAACGGAACAAATTGTATTATAATTTATATATTATTAGCGATAGGACTACGTAGGAATTTTTTTTATCAAATTTTGAAAAAATGGCCCACTTTGAAAGAAATAAATCCATTTTTTGCCCATAAAATAAGCAGTATATTATTTATTTAAAAAAAACTTTATATTTAATTTAAAAAAAAAACGGCTACGTAGACCCACAGAGAACGTAATTATAAAGCTACTGTCAAAATTCCAAACCGATCCATGCAAAGGTATTCGAGTAATCCGTCCTTCCAGTTCGAAAAAAGTTTTGCCGCTCCGAGGCGCTGCGGAAAAATCGATAATTCAGCCTCTAAAAAAAATATGTTCGCTACAGGACCAAGTGCATATTGTTTTTGTGACCCCAAAGTATTTTCTAAGCAATAAAAAAAAAACGATTTTTCCAAAATCGTACACTGGTATTATCCCTCAATTTTTCGCATACCCAACATTATGTAAGACCAATGGTCTAGAAAATCGCCTTTAGATAAACTTGACCGTATTCATATACCGGGCATTTTCATGACCCTCCTGTACCTATCATCATTCGTGTTAGTCGCGAAAACTGTCCTCAAAAACGCCAAAACTTCTGATAACCAATATGACGCAGATAACGGGTTCAGAATGTCCCTTTCCCCGTACATATCTGCAGACACAATATCGGCAGACATTCATATGCATCTCCTCCGCTGCATAGTCATTGTCGCAATGGCATCGACCGCGGAAGAAAAGACACGCGTGTGCTCCATTCGCGAGGATACTTCACGCCGCATAGAAATTTCCTCTCACAGACGCGTTTGCCATCGAACACCATCGCTTTTTTGTGCTACGAACTATTTGCATTCAGGGCTGTGCGAACGACAAAAGTTTATTGTAATGTGCACACGCCAGCAACGAAGACGTAGTTACTGCTCATGCCACCGACCCTGAACATAATCGTTGGAAATGGGTTGTTCGATTGCAATTTGTTTGTCCTTTGACATCGTGCTACAATGGTGCCTCGTGCGGACTAGCCGCAGTGCAATGTACAATCGTTGGCCTCCTCGATTCGATACGACGCGCATTTGCTTAAGGTAGTACTAGCGGATGGTCTAGTCAACAGAAAATCTATGAATGATCAAATCTGAAAAGGGTAAAATATAATACATTCGGGTACAATAATAAACACGAAAAGAAAAATAATTATTTGAGAAGTGTATGTGATAACTGTGTATCATATTATGAAAATAAAGTATTAAAATAGCAATCAGATTTGACTTGAGTTGTCACAGGCGGCCATTTCATAATTCTGCCAATATCCGTGGCAACGATGTACTCAGGTGTTTTCGATAAATGTCAAGTGTGTATTTGTTTACCGTATGTGTAATCGTGTGTGTGTAGTGTGTGTGAAATGTGCATATTGTAAAAGGGGAGATGACAGAGGCGGCTAACGGGTGCAAAAAATAGTCGATTCAATCGATAATATCTGCTCGAAATGTCCCGTAACCTATATTTTCCATGGAACATGCGTGACGGCGACAGTTTTCTCGTTATTTATCGTTTTTCGCATAGCTCCGATCTAATCACGAACTATTATTATTTTCGTTCCAATGTTTGATCCGCACGGATCCTCTTTAAGGTGGGGGTTGGATGCATTTTTTTCGTGAATTAATTACTATTGTATTTAGCCGATAAGGCATGCACAGTTTTCGCGGACGTCATTCTGTATGTCTACACTACGGCATGTAAAAAAATCAATTTTCTTTCTAATGAGGAGGTTCGTGCACATACTGCCTTAAGGAGGTGCGATCACTTCCTCGGGGTCAAAAAAGAGTCTAAATTTATTTTACCCACAGCTGCTCTGATTGATGTTTACTTATGTTGATTATTCGTATTATCGGTTATAATGTGCCTAATGTTGTGGTAAATGATGAATTTATTGCACGTGAACAAATAAAAACTGTATTCGGCAAAATTATATAAAAATGTTTAATCCTAAAGTTGCATTCGTAGTAATGATCGTACCCCCTTGATTGCGAGGGATTTCTACGCTGCTCTTTTAGTTTTTGACGAAAATTCTTTTTACACGAACTTTTCTTCTACTTCCGCGGAACATTTTTTTCGTATTGGGTGGATGAGTATGACTTTAGGAATTCTTTAGTCACTGACATTATTCAGAATATGCTCCGCCAGAAGCCGCAGCGGTTGCTCATCTTTCAGACAATAAACGGATGCGAGTTGGTAGAAGTCTGGTAGTTTCTAAGAGATTCACTTTTGAAGCAATCCCGTTGCGGAGCTAATTTTTTGTATCTACGTCAGAACTGAATTGCTCTCTGGAAAGAGCCGGCGCCACAGGTAGGAACAAATAGGAATTTGATGGAGCATCGTCTGGCGAATGTGGCGGATCAGGTAGCCACAATCTGCAAATTCGCTTCTTCTAGCTAATTGTGGACGGATCCAGGAATATGTGGTCTGACATTGACGGTCTATAAATTCATGTGGCACCCAATGTCTTTACTTTCGGACCATTCCCATAGCAATCAGGCGTAAGGAAATGCATTATTATAGGTGACATCTAATGCTGCTGTCAATTATTTTCACGTTTGACACGCATCTTCTCGCGTATAGGTTTCTTAAGATTTGCCTGACCAGGATCAGGTCATGATCAGGGCGTGTAACGGGTAACTCTTATTATGGTCATTCCGATTTCGCCGTGACCAGGTCGAACGTATTTAGGTACGGAATCAGGCAATACTAAAATGACCCTACTGAAGCTTAGCTTAATGAGGCTGCATTGAGGCTTACCTTATAACTGCCTCGGCATACTCGGAGTGCTCTGCATCAATAATAAACTACAATTTGTCTTAAGGAGTTTCTGGAAAATTGATGATACGTTACCATTTAATTCGAATTGATATGGTAAATTTCTTTGTCATATACTACAAGCTTGGCTTACTGAGGCTGCATTGAGGCTTGCCTTATAACTGCCTCGGCATACTCTGAGTGCTCTCCATCAATAAACTACAATTTGTCTTAAGGAGTTTCTGGAAAATTGATGATACGTTACCATTTAATTCGAATTGATATGGTAAGTTTCTTTGCCATATCCTAAATGCACTTCCAAATTTGAAATCGATCGTCTACACCGCTTTTATCAAATTTGGAATTAGGAAAGCAGTTTTTAACGAAGGGCACTTAACATTGATGACGAAATTGTCATAATATACTGAGTGATTCGACAGTTTTTTTGTAACATTTTTAACGCTTCGTTAACACACTTTGGTATATTTGGCCACGATTTTGACACAAATCGATCCTCTACACCGTTTTAATAAAATTGAGAATTGAAAAAACACTTTTAACGTAGGGCATTATGGTACTGATGACAAAATTGTCATAAATTGAGTGATTTGACAGTTTTTCATAATATTTATAGGCCTTCGTCAAAACACTTATATTTGGTCACGATTTTCACACACTGGGTCAATTTGATCCGGATAGTAGGTAAATCCACCTGTCATTAAGAACCCGTTGATCGGTGTTCATTGAAAAAAATCGGGGATCCACTTTAAATATTTCTTCATATGTCTGCATCATTAAATTTCGGAAAATATCTAATTGGATCGTTAAAAAACATTATTGCAAATTCTCAATTTTGGACAAGTGAGCATTTTACTAAAAATTCGAGCGAGTCAAGATGTCTCAGTATGCCAACGTAAGGCTAACATTTTTTCACACTATTTCGTGCGAAAAACTGCCATTCAGCGATGAGCGTGAATCTCCCTATGTTAAAAAACGTTTTTTCGATTGTAAATGTTATAGAGACGGTGTAGACGAACGATTTGAAATGTGGGCGGTGCACTCAGTATATATGAAAAATAATTTACTGTATAAATTTGAATCAAATTGCAACACTTCACCAATTGTCTCGAAATTCCCTGAGGCCTTAGACCATTCTAGGATTTTCCAAAAATCTATTATTTGGTTAGAAAGGTACCTTAGTACCTCAAAAATTATATTCCAACAGATCTGTTTGAAGAATCTCTAAGTACTCGATTTTCGAATTCATCCGCAGGCATCGCAGATTAAGGGTATTGAAACACTATTCATATCTTAACATTCTACTAACTTTAAACCCGTTTATCTCAAAAATGCACTTTTCAAGTCGACCGGACTCATAATTCAAACAAATTTCAACCGATTCACTTGAAATTTTAACTGTATGTTCAGCATTACATTTTCTGAGGCACTGCGTAGGAATTTTTAAATTTTATTGCATAGTTCCTTGTCTATAAACAATTTTCTGACGATTTTCTCATGGTATTTAATACTTTTTTCTTTTAGAAATGCGCCATTTTGGCAAAAAACAATATATCAAAGAAATCCTACATACAATCGAAAAAAACTTGAGTGTCTCATCACAACTCAAAAATCACCGGAGCTGTTGGTCCGGCCGTTCACCTTCCAGAAATAAAGGCGTCATCGGAAAAATGCTGCACAGTCGCCATTTTCACATGTATCGTTGTGAAAAAATAATTTTGTACAGTCATTTAAATACATGTATAATAAAACCCCGATTTTGTTATTTCGATTTATTTTATGGTTTCGCCACAAAAAATCACAAAATGTGCCCTTTTTTCGGCCTCGAGAGTGGCCTAAGTCCTCAACTGCATTATCCTTCACCACGCGCGTATGCGTCAAGCATAGCGAAGACTCGTTCTCGCAGTTCCAGCCGAAAAGGAAGACACGATTTTTTTCGTTCAGGGTACTCCATCGCCAAAAGTAAGTCCGAATCGTTATTTCAACTGCCCCACTTTTTGTTTACCATGGGTGAACACGGTTATTGCGACTGAAGCGAGTCGATGCGGCGAGCGCGCAATCTCAATGCTCCCGAGGAGAGTCTCGGTCTCTGCACGGGATCGGCGTGGACGCGCCGCCGCTCGGAGATGGTCTCGGGGCTGGTCGCTTGGTTTGGCCCAGTGGAGCGGACACCCGGAGGAAGCACGCCCGCCGGAACGTGGCACGCTTCGTGCCCTGTTACTATACGTACATACCTACCATACGTATATATATATATATATATATATATATATATATATATATATATATATATATACATGGGTGAATATATCGTACTTCAGCGTACACGTGCTGCACTACCGCTCACGCGCTGGTAGTGCAGCAACAACCATCGTGGTTATACCTGGTCCCACCTAAGTGCATATATATATATATATGTATATATATATACATAAAAATACACTACCTATAAATATATATGGAAAAAAGTGATTTCAGGGTTCTCAAAATGTCCATTTCGTATACATATTAGACTGATACAAAAAAAAAAATTTTTCCTTCTGGATTCTCGTGCTATTGTTGGGCACTAATGAAAGAAAATTTCTTTAAAAAAATGGGCGCGGTCACTCAATGTTTAGAGGTGGCTATCTCGACTTTTTTGTATTTGAATTTTTTTTAATGAACGTATTGCATTTAAGCATAGTCATGGCTTCGGATTACGGATAAAAATCACATCCAGCAGCTATTTCGTAACAAAAATAAACTCTAGCAATTTGAAAAGATTGCCATATTCACAATTCAAATCCAGGTCGATCAATAATGGCGTCTATACTACTCTCGTTATTCATGTAGATTTATTTATACGCATTAACATTTCGCGCTTTTTACGAAAAATTAAATTATAAGCTTTTATTCATAAATCATGTATGTACATTTTCAAAATGCTACACTTATATAATATTTTTATTATTTACTTCATTAGAGGATGCAGAAAGGCACTAGAGGGAAAGAATTTAGTAGAAGAGATGTGTGAGGTTGCGGGGCATTTTGAGAATATAGCGAGGAAAAAGGGATCAGGAAAGCGAAAGAAGGCACGAAAGCGGGTAAGGAATTTGTATGAATGCAAGAAGCGCTACGATAATAGGATTAAGGTTTGATGATTAATAATAAGAAGCCTTGTAAAGAAAGAAAGGAGCAAATGTAAAAAGCCCGCAAGGGTGTACATGAAATAAAAGATTCTGTACTACTACATATACCTTCATTATTTAAAATGAGTCAGAGATATGTGCGGCCGTGTTGATGACAAGTTGCTAGTTGAAGATTCGGCTTCAGTCCGTCCACGTTCGGACTGAAGCCGAATCTTCAACTAGCAACTTCATTATTTAGTTCATTATTATTATCAGTTTTTGTTAAATTATCGATGATAAAACAAGTCGTCATAACAATAAGTTATTATGTTTTATTAAACGGCGTTTCAAAATATTGTTTGGGCTCAATTTATTTACCGATTCATAATAATATTTTCGATTTGGTTTTCTAGGGATTCAATGTGTGTGCGATATACTTTTCTTCGTCGCAAAACAGTTGTGAAACATACTATTTCCTTTATTTATTCTATTTCCGGTGTAATCTAATACCATGATCATATTTATTGAGTAAAATCATGAAAAAAGTAACAAAAAGTCGAGATAGCCACCTCGAAAAATTGAGTGACCGCGCCCATTTTTTTAGGGAAATTTTCTTTTATTGGTGCCCAACAGTAGCACAAGAATCCAGAAGGAATGTTTTTTTTTTTAAATCAGTCTAATATATATATATATACATATATATACATATATACACACACACACACACACACACACACACACACACACACACATATATATATATATGTACACACATCTATAATTATACGTATCGTCCACCCAGTTGCAAGCTTGACCGAATAATCACATTAGTCTGATACTACTAAAAGAGAAGGAAAAAGAGAAAATGAAAGAGAGAGATAGTGAAAATTGGCCAGAAGTTGAAACGAAATTAGACGGGACCGAAAAGGAACTGCGCACCACTAGCCGGAACAGTCCATGGCGCACTCATCGCGACCATCTCTCGCCTCTATCGTATATTTGCATATATATGTAGGCATACATTTACGTGTGTGATAAACACGTATACACCGTGAACGACGTGAGTGCATGGTAGCGAAAGATTCCCGTAAACGCGCGAGCGTACAAAGAGCGTGATGTGTCGTTATATATAGTATATATAGAAATGTGTGTGTGGATGTGTGTGTGTGTGCGCGCGCGCGCGCGTGCGTGTGTGTGTGTGGCATTCCACGCCAAATTGACCACTGTTAGGCCCGACTTCTTTTGAATTGCCTGAAATTCAAATATGCTATTGTTTCCTTCTATTTTTTTTTAATCGTCGTTTTTTTTTTCAAATGGTCATGAGTGTTTGAAAAATGGACCAAATAAGATATTCTTTTCAATTTTTTGGTTTGAACTGTATTTTATGAAAACAAATATTTGAAGCCATTTTTTATATAACTTTTCAGTTTAAAAAACGGGAATTTTTATAAGTTCGACATTTTTCATATATGATTTTTTTTTCAGAAAAAATGTATCATAAACTCAGTGTTTTATGCTGCAAGACCCATCATGGTAAGATTTTTCTTTCTATTTTTTTTTCTAAATTGAAAAATTGTTATTCTTGATTTTTTCAAAATTTAGCTGTTTCCTCTGATCCAATAATGTCAATTAATAAATTATATGGTTTAAAAAATACAGTGTATTATTGCATTTACATAAATGTTTAGCTCAAAAATTTCACAAGCAGTATATAAATGTTTCGCTAAAATTATCAAAAATTATTTAAAGCTATTGAAAACCGTTTTTTAATATGTTAATGTTATTAAACAACATATTAAATATCATATCAGAACAGATTTCTCAATTTCGAAACAATAATAATAATAAAACAAAAAATGTAACCACGATGGGCGTTGCGGCAAACAACGCTTTTTTCATATTACGTTGACGAAAAAAAAAAAATAAAACATAAAAAATGTTGACCATAGAAAAATTCGTGTTCTTTCTGAATAACTAAAAAATTATATCAAAGATGACTAAATATTTGATATACTTTCTTTTTCATGAAGTGCTTTAACTAAATAAAAAAATTAATAAACCCAGATCTTATTTGGTCAATGTTTCATAAATTTATGAGCATTTAAAATGAAACGTCGATTTTTTTCATAAATACACTATATGTATCTGATAATATAAAATGTTTTATCACACAAGCGTTTTTAAAAGGAAACAATAAAATGTTTAAATTTAACCCAAATAAAAAAGGGGCCGGTCTAAAAGTGGTTGATTTGACGTGGAATACCCCATATATATATATGTATGTATATATATATATATATATATATATATACACGTACAGTATACGTGTGCGAAAAATCGTTCGAGTCGCCCGCGCACGCGATTGTACAGAACCTTCGTTTTGACGGACGGAAGTGCGTCGTCGCGGACCGTTTCCGCATCGGTATATCTATCAGCGGAGTCGAGCGGTGTGAATCCTCTGTGCCACGCGTGAGCTCCGAAACGACGACGCGCCAAGGACGCGAGAAATTTCATGTATGTATATATTAGGGTGGTTACAAAAAGTCGATTTTTTTTCTCAACGGAAAATTGAAATATGTTAAGAAAAAGGAAGTTTTGCAAAATTCGAGGGTCCTAAACAATTTTTTAGATAGTGCTCAAACGCTTTTTTCATGTTTTTTTTTCATGATTATCGGAGTGCTAATTTTTTTTATCTCGATGCGGAAAATGTTAGTGCGTGATGCAATGTAAGTCTTGATTTAGTTTTTCCTGTAACAATACACAGTTTTTATATAAATCATTTTTTTACCATAAACAACCTGTATTTGCAGATTGAGAATCAATATATGTAATTAGGTTGTGAAAATTAAATCAACCACTTGATGAACAAGAACACGTTCATCAATGAACGTCTAAAAAGTATGCATGTTTTTTTTGGAGTAATATGCTGTTTTGGATTAAGCAAAACAAATGAAGAAAAAATATTGACGAAAAATCGAAAAAAAATAAAAGTCATTTGAGCA
This sequence comes from Ophion costatus, assembly GCA_951751655.1. Lineage (NCBI taxonomy): Eukaryota > Metazoa > Arthropoda > Insecta > Hymenoptera > Ichneumonidae > Ophion > Ophion costatus. The sequence goes on along the minus strand of OX632362.1, from coordinate 16,085,992 downwards.
CTACGTAAAATAATGTTCAGACCTCTCAAATTTTGTATCAATTACTTTTTCATAACGCAGTAACATTTTCCGTTGAGTACCGCGAATAAAAAAAATTAATTTTTTTTTGAACCACCCTAACATCTATGTATATTGATATCTCGGTAGGATTCGCCTATAAACGAGCTTGCGGAAAAAATTCGCGCTAACCCTCGCAACTCTCCGTATAACCAACGTGCAAAAAAAAGGACTTCTATTGCACGTTATTTTTTTTTCTTCTCAACGCTATTTTTTATGTCAGTGAGAAATGTTGTGGATTTTTTGTCTCTCCGAGAATGTTGCGGTCCGCCACGATTTTTTCAGCCGTTTCAATAACCGTCCAGAGTGCAGGTGGACGTACGCGCGCCTGCAATGATTTTCTTTTTGTCAACGCGCCCCACCCGCTTGCTATTGGACAATTTTTTTTCTTCACTCACCACCGCGCACTCATTCGCGGTCGGCCATTAGACCAACTGGCCGAGCGTATCCGGTCGTGGCCCGGAAGGCGAACTTCCCTCGTGGGTAACGATCTCCCATGTATAACGCTGAGCGTCGCTTCCCGATGAACAACGAGAAGGTCTTATAGACAATAGGACTCGATACGCGACGTAATGTCGCCGAGGTCCTTTCGTTTGTCACCGAACGATATAGCCCGAGAGCGTTTCACCGTTAACACGAGGGCACACCTCGTGCACGATCTGTCGAACCGAATCATCGATCATTATTACGCGTATTCTCCTCGTGGGCACGTCACTGGTCAAGCCTGCTTTTCACGAAAGAGAAAGAGTGACAGAAAGAGGGAAACAGACATGGAGGAATCTTTAAGGCGGACTGCTGAACGTGTTCATTTTTTGCCGATCGAGATCTGTTCATACGCATTTTCTATTTACCGGATGAGCCAACAACTATTAGCAGAGGAAATATTTTCCAGCCTATCTGACTCAGGAGAAAACTTTTCCTGCAAAGTTGCATAGTTCGAAGAGGTGCATCCAGGTGGAGGCACTCCGGAGATGTCAAGGTCCATTTGTTACCTCCGTGTGTTTAAGTGGGACCACTATTATTCTTTTTAGAATTTTGTGAAGAAACTGAAAGTAAGTTGACATGCCGAATTTCAAGATGGACGATCAACATTTAGTATAAGAAAATCGATTAAAAAAAAAGAATTTCGATGTTTGTAGCCTAGAATCGATTTAAAAAAGGGTGAAAATACTTATTGATATAAAAGTACTCAAATTTATTGCTAGCACTTTCAGTGACGTTGGTCTGTATTAGGGAGGTACTATCATTACTACGAATCCAACTTTCATATTGGAAATTTTTATATGATTATGAGGAATACTTTATACGCCTATGGCCCAAATTTGAACTATTTTGACCGTTCAGTTTTTTCGCCTTAAAACTGCGGAGTCGAGCACTTTGAGATACCGAACCACGAGTTTTATCATTCATCACGTATCAATAATATGCATAATTATATTCTGCCTATCGTGTTAATTCCGCTGAGGTAATTCAAGCCTATTTTAATAGGCTTCCGGCTGATTTATTTTTGTCTTTTCAGTCCGTTTTTATGGTGGATATGTTAATATTATTATTGCGAAGATTACTACCGAGTCGTTGACAATCTACTTTTTCAGTTTTTATTCGTTCACGTGCAATAAATTCATCATTTACCACAACATTTGGCACACTATAATCGATAATACGAATAATAAACATAAGTAAACATCAATCAGAGGAGCTGTGGGTAAATAAATTTAGACTCTTTTTGACCCCGTGAAAGTGATCGTACTTCCTTAACGCGTTACCCCCACTTGTAGCGCAAAAAAGGCCTTTTTCATGAATTTTTTTAAAGAAAACTACAAAACTTTTTTAATCGATCAATATACCATCTTAAAGAACACATCTTGAAGAACATTCAGCAATTTTTTTATTGAAAAATATTACATTGTTTAGTGGCAAAGGGCCGTCAATGAAATAATGTTTTTATATACACAGTTTGCGGTGACCAACATTGCGGCGAAGTGGATCATCCGAAAAAAAAATGCGGATGGATTTAGTCAAATATAAGTATAAACTAGTCTTTAATCGAAGGATTTTAAAAAATATTCTCTTTTCACAAAATGGCGGACAGTCAAAGTTAATCGTTCGATTTTAACGAAAAAAATCGAACGATTAAAGACTACATTTTTATGTATTAAATAAGCCTTCAAAATTTCAAGAAGATCGGTTCATTAGTGTTCGAGTAATCTTGGTCACCGACTTCAGAAATGCCATTTTGAGAAAAACACGTTTGAAGTTTCAATTTCAGTTTTTCAATTCACGGATTCTTCTCGTTCAACGCTCATATCTCAGTCAATTTTGTTCGGATCGACTTGAAATTTTCAGGACATATTCTCAGATACTTATACTTCAAAAAAATGCAATAAAAAAAGCTATTTTTTCAAAATCGCAAGTGGGGGTAACCCTTTAACAAACAGGCTCTGATTGAGGTTTCTTATATACACTGCGAACTCTAGTATCGGAACCACCACAGATGCAACAGTCCCCCACTATGCGCCGAATAGCGATCAGTGTCGCGCATTGTGGGTGAAGCGCCGAGCCCTAAGCGTGAGGCGCGCAGCATGCTAGACCAGAGTTTCCCAACGTGGTGATCCGCGGATCCCTGGGGGTCCGCGAGCAGGTCCTACGGGGTCCGTCGACAACATGAATATAAATAAAAAATTGACGAACAAGGCCGAGGGGGGCCGCCGTTGAAGGGGGAGATGGATCTACGGGTCCGTTGTTGAAAAAGGTTGGGAATGGCTGTGCTAGACACTAAGAGAGGACTTTGATGGATACCGCTATCAGCTACGTCAGCTGCGCAGAATCGGTTCCAGTGAATGGTGCGCAACCTCCATTTTGGCAAGTGTGGTGTGAAGCCGATCCCACCGCTAGGCCGATAATAGAGGTCGCAGTATAGTTATAGCAAAATTCACAATGGACAGGACATGACATTCAATCAGCGATTTCAGCCGTTTTGTTCAACAAAATTATTAAAATAGAAATTCATTGCCTTTTGTTTATAAACAAAGCGTTTTTTATTATCCGTAGGTTATGGTTCGCTTGGTTTGCATTAGCTTGGTGATACCAGTGGATAATATATCGTCAAATATGCGTTCTCATATTTAACGTTTATGCTTTGATTATTCTGAATCGTGAAGAAGAACTGTCGCATGTATTCATAAGCACAGTCGTCCAGAATGATTTTTCGATAGAATACTGCCGTCATATGGAAGAAGGGGGCAACTAGAAAACAATCGAGAAAGACGTTTTACTATTCAGAATGATGGGTAATTTTGTACTGATGCCAACGGTACCAAAAACGCATATCCTTTTTTCTTTTTGTAGATGTCTTCTTCCACAAGACGGCAAAAATGCAGCTTTTCTTCGTGCCTGGTGCAACTTCAGACACCTCGAGGACTCTAATCGTCGACTTTGCGACCCTCACTGGCTAATGCTAAGGCAGACGATAGTTGATACATTTTTGAGGCAGGACACCATTGTGACGGGTAAAAAAACATTTTCGCGTTTTTCTCGAAACGACTTTTCTCGATCTGGCCAGTATCATAAACGTAGCTATAATTTTCAGAATTTCAATTTAAAAAACCAAAATTTCCCAAAGTACAAATACCAAATTACAAATTACGCCAAAATTACACTTCTTTTTTTAACACCCGCCAATTTGTGATTTTTTTCTTCAAGAAAAGAAAAAAGAAAAGAACATTTGTATAGATTACAAAACTTTTTTTGTTTGAATTTTTCAGGTCAACTTATGAATCCGGCCGTTGGACCACATTTTTTATAGTGATACTCCACTAAAAACCTCAATAACGTTGTTAATTTTCCGTTAGATAAAAACTTACACAAAATGAGTTCAATGTATCCTTAATGATGAACCTCTCTCCCAAATCCCAAATAAATAATCTAGTAGACAAAAAATGGGAAGACGACCTTTTTCAGCTCCTTATAGCGGAGTGCTCCTTTAAGTGAGGTAACTTTTGCATTTTGTTCGTTTGATTCTTTACGAAACCCACAATTTGAGGATAAATAAAAAGTGCATGGCCCTATAGGGAATTAATAAAGATTATCGCACGATCTCGTGAACGTGATGATTATTATTATAAAATTGTTGATATCGCCACGGATTGTGGCCCTTGCAGCAATGAACCTTTTATAGAAAACGTTCTTTATTAGACTTCGTGTTCGCCACTTTTTGGGGATGTGCAATCAACACGGTGCATCCCTATGTACATGAATCTTAATCAACTCCGGTTCCGTACACATCGAGGTCGCCTGCCCACTTGCAATCGTGATGAATCAAGAAACGAAAACCGCTTTCGTAACGTCCAAATTTAACGAAAAAAGAAGGACAGCCCAAAAGAGAGCGACCGTAAGGGTATGAAATGTGTTGAGTATAATTCGTGGTTTTGTAAAAATGATTTAGTGGTCCGAGATCGAGGGAGAGAGCGAGACAACCAGAACGAGAGCAGGGTGTGGGGGGAGGGGGGGTATAATTGAGTCCATGCATCGCAGAATCGCGCACACGACGCAAGGGTTAATGAGCAAGCCGAACGCACAGCGCGGACGTTTGGAGGGCATATACGAAGCGTCACCGTGACATTAACCGGAACGCGATCTGCGCCTTGTAATTGCCGAGCTTGCTTCGCCCGTTTCGCTTTGCTCCTGTTCTGCCATCGTATGCCGTATAGGCACCGCATACGAGCTCAAAGTGCGTGTGTGTGTGCGCGCCTGTGTGTAGATGTGAGCGCGTGCGTGCGTATCCGCACGTGTAGGTGAGTGTGTGTGTGCGTGCGTGCGTGTGCGTGTGTGGTGTGTGTGTGCGTATGTGTCGCTGCGTGTGTGTGTTTGTGCGCATGTGTAGGTGCGTGTGTGGGGGGGGGGGGCTGTAGGTATGTGTGCGTGTGTGTGGTGTGTATAGGTGTGTGTGTGTGTGTGTGTGTGTGTGTGTGTGTGTGTGTGTGTGTGTGTGTGTGTGTGTGTGTGTGTGTGTGTGCGCGTGTGTGCAGGTCCGTCTGTGCGTGTGTGTGTGCGCGCGCGCGCGCGTGTGTGTGGGGCGTGCTTATAGGTGTGTGTGTGTGTGGGGCGCGATTGTAGATGTGGGTGTGTGTATGTGTGTGTAGGAGCGTGGGCGTGTGTGTGTGCGCGCGCATGTGCAGGTGCGTGTGTGTGGGGGGGGGCGATTGTCGGTGTGTGTGGTGTGTGTAGAGGCGTGGGTGTGCGTGTGTGTGGTGAGTGTAGGTGCGTGGGCGTGTGTGTGTGCGCGCATGTGTAAGTGCGTGTGTTTGTGCGCGCGCACGCGTGTAGGTGTGTGTGTGTGTGTGTGTGTGTGCGCGCGCGAATGTTCAGGTGCGTGCTTGCGTGCGCGCGCGCGCGCGTGTGTGTGTGTGTTTGTGTGTGTGGTGGGGGCGCGAGTGTAGGTGTGTGTGTGTGTGTGTATTTGCGTGTGTGTGGTATGTGTATTGGCGTGGGTGTGTGTGTGTGTGCGCGCATGTGTAGGTGTGTGTGTGTGTGTGTGTGTGTGTGTGTGTGTGTGTGTGTGTGTGTGTGTGTGTGTGTGTGCGCGCGCGTGTGTATAGGGGTGTGTATGCGTGTGTGTGTGTGCGTGGTGTTGGGATGTATATGAAATCAACCACCGAGAGCCGATTCCGCAGCCACGTGGTGGAACAACTCGAATGGGAACTCAACGAAGGAGCAAGAAAAGTGCTGTGCCAAAAAAAAATGTTACATGTGATTATTGAGCGAGAGAGCGAGATCCAATAACAAATTCACGGAGTCGTACTAATCGGAGGAAGGTTGATCGGCCTGCGTCAACGATGCAGTTGACGAATCGGGCAACTCAATAACGAAGCATCAAGTAATCGAATTTGGATCAAAATATGAAATACACGTACCGTTAGTACGAGAGGATTTTTTTCGAGACGCTACATCAATGCGAATAACCGAAAACTTGGACCTTTTGGGGATTTTGTTTTTAATATCGAAAAATTAGACATTTAGGGGATTTAAAAAAAAATAAAGATGCAATCATAATGAGGTTTGGAGGGTTTATTCTTCAGGTGTTGACGTATAGGAATATAATATTTTATGGAAAAAAATACTTCATGGCGGTTCTGTATGAGCCACACCAAGACCATTTTTTTCGGCGCTGTGCGGGAGGATTCAGAACTTTAATATATTAGCACCTAGAACGAAAACAAATTGCTTAAAAGTAATTTACATTAGGTTTGCGTGATTTGTAATGAGTGTGGGTTTTCCACACCATGGCAACATTTTAAATCATTTTTTTTCTTCCCTAAAAAATCGGCCTTAATATGCCCATAAAAAGGAGAATTATTGATTAATTATAAAAAAACGTGTGTACTCCATTAGAGAATTTATCTGAGAAGCTACAGTTGAAATTTCAAGTCGATCGGGTGAAAAGTCCCGAATTATGCATGCTCCCGATATCAAAAGCGTGGTTTCGAAAAAAAAAACGCGATGAAAGTTTTAAGACTGATTTGGGAAGCATCATTCACTCGACGGAATTGAAGCTTTCGTTTGAATTCAGCGTGTCCCCATGGAGGCATTTTAATAGTGGGTCTACAGTTAGGTCATCGTAGATTTTTGGACAACGAATGGACAAAACGACTCCAAATTGCTACTTGTACCGCCTGGGCTGTTTCGTGCGTTTCTAAGTAAGCTCTAAACATTAAAACGAAACAAAAATTGCATTTAATTCCGTTCGCGTATCATTCTGATGATGTTCATACATCACATAACTTAACCAATAAAAGAAAACGGTCAACAAATATTTTCTACTCAAATGTAACGTCATGAACAACCCTTGCAAACGTTTTCTTGTTTGGGAATTTTGCTCCTGCGTGCATGCCAAAAGGATCCATAGAACTCTACATTCGTTGTGAGTAAAAAAATGGAATTTTTTGTCAGTATACTCGTACATAGTTGCCGAAATTGATCCCTTACGACTACGCAATTCCCTCTAAGATTTTCTGTGCCGTAGAGCTATCTTTGCTTGGCGTACATTTCCACAAGCTTAATCTAGTTGCCAAATTGAGCTTTCGAAGTGTACGAGGAGTCGTGATAAGACTGCAAATCCGGTTGCCAAATGGATTGACCTTGTGAACGAGTACAGGAAGTCATGATAAGATCTTTTTAGAAATTGGATAACTTTGGCGATCAATTGGAGGGAATATTTAGACCAATAAACGATTCGATTTACTACTTTCAAAACGATCGAGACTGTTTTCATATCACGTTTTCACACGTTAAAATCCTTATGACATCGAGATCGAAGTCGAAGATCGGCAAAGAATCTCACCCACGCTTTTGGTCGCATATGTGTAGACGTCCCTCTGCTACACTATCTCCAGTATTTGTACATTTTCATTCACCGCGACAACCAAGACCTGTCTGCCCAATAGTCACATAGTTACATGCACTGTGTACATACCTCGTCTACCTCCCTCATGTCAATAAGGAAGCTATTGATTCAAGATACGAGCCACGATAAGCTGCGGACTCAAAGATCCGAAGAGTTTTGGTTGCGCGATTTGTAGGTAGCACCTAATGGGGGAAATATACGAAGAACGGACACTTTCAAGCCGTTTCATCGAGATAATTTTTGCTATCAGCATATCTGGTGGTTTCGAGGACGGTCCTTAAGGGGTTCTCCCTTATTAGGGTTATAACGAAATTTTTCACTGCAAATTCATTTCTTAAGTTCAAATACCTACAACTTTTCATGAAACAATATTTTTTAAATTCCTTACGTACTTCTCTAGATATTCTAATGTAGATTGCCGAGAATTTTTGTTTTTGGTTCTAGGTAAAAAATTGTGGATGCTAAATGTCACGTCGCGGAGCGCCTAAAAAAGAAAACAAAAGAAAATATTAGTAGTCGGCCATTTTGTACATCGAAAAAAAAATATATATTTTCTAACAGCTTGATATTCATACTAAATAGATGTGTAATTAATTTTATGAGTGAATCATTTTTTCATACGAAAAAAAATTGTTAAATTCGCACATGATTTCATACCCGTTACTGTGGGCTAAGGCCTTAAGGATGTTGTGTCCAAACTTAAAAATGTTGATAAACTTTTAAAAATTTGATAGGTCATTATGTAAAATATTTGAAAGCTTGTGTAAAAATGTCACGACGATTAGGAAGCTGGCTACTGAGAAATTAGAAATCACAAATTGCACGCAGCCTTATGGAAACTGAAGTAACTTTGCAATTCAATTAGATAATAGCAAACTTTCCTATTTGTTTCCAAGAAATATAAGAAATATTTATGAATGATCGTTTTTTTATTTGAAATATATCAAAAACAAAAGTGGTTTTATGGTGCAAGAAACGACGTCGTCCGTGAACCAAAATGGTTATTTAAATTTGCCGCTACTTTCGGTCTATGCAACGTCGCCGCTATATTCTTATATGTTTTTTCTCAAGTGTGATTTTTTTGGTATTTTTGGCATCATTTTTTATAACAAAAAAATAATATTAATTGCAAAGTTACTTCAGTTTCCATAAGGCCGCGTGTAATTTGTGAATTCTAATTTCTCATGAGCCAGCTTTCTAATCGCCGTGAAATTTTTACACACCCTTTCAAATGTCTTATATAATGACCTATCAAATTAAAAATAAATTTATTACCATTTCCGATTTTGGACACAACATCCTTAAGATTGAAGTCATTACAAAGATATTTGATGTTTTCAAAATATGGGGACTGGTAAACAAATGTGAGCACGTTTATATAAAGTTAATTTCAAGAATTGGCTACTATGAGTACAGTCCTCGGTTGATAATGTCTTGAGAGCCGACTTCCGCATACATTGTACATTCTATAATTAGGCATGAACGACAGGAGCATGTCTATTGGTACATGACTCAAACAAAGCGAACCCGCATCGTAACCGCAGACATTTAAAGTGCCGATACTCGTTTTCCATGAAGCACGTTTTCAGCCCCATATTTATCGTCCGCGATTATTCAACGTCACAGCGCCGGTCTTAACAGCTCGTGCTCGGTAATATTCAAAGTTCGGCCGGCAACATCAAGTTTGCCGATTTTTCCCTGCTCTCTTTGCCGTTGAACCGTGCTCCTCCTCGTCGCGGAATTGAAACGTACGTAACGCGTTAATTGCTGGCCCAGCTCGTACGTAATATGGTAGTATGTACATAGATTATTTATACACGTCGCTTCGGAGGCGAGAGTGGCGTTCGCAAAGGTCCAGCTATTAAGCGAGATCGATCACGGGGCCGCCGGAATCAGACGGCCGCAATCAAGACGAGACGGAGGACCGTCCGTGTCTGAGAGATAAATTTGTAACGAGCCGCATCATTTGTAACGCCCGTGCCACGGCCGTGTGTAACATCCTTCAAGAACACGAATAGGAGATTTTCGCGTTGAAAATTGTCTCTTTTTTTTCGATGCAGCGGGATTGGGTCCGGAAGTAAGATGATTAATTATCATATTTAATTATTTCTATAGATTTTGTTCAAATTTTAACCAGACGTTGTTCATATCATTATGCATGTTTCAGTGAAATTTCAGAACAGTCGACTATTTACATATGAGAGATAATGGGTTTTGAAATTGCAACTGTTGGACTGTTGAAATTGCAATTGGCGTGACAAATAACTTCCACAATTTTCACTCGATTTGCTTCAAATTTGAAAGTTATGTTCCTAATTGCATTTCGCAGAGAAGTACAGACGGAATTTCTGATTAATCGAAAACTTTTCATTTTATGAGCAGTTTATGAGCAGTTGTAACGAAATTTTTCACTGAAAACTCATTTCTTAAGTTCAAATACCTACAACTTTTGAATAAACCAATATTTTTTTAAATTCCGTACGTACTTGTCTAGGTATTCTAATGTAGATTGAGGAGAATTTTTTTTGTTCTAGGTAAAAAAAATTGTGCATGCTAAATGTCACGCCGCGGAGCGCCTAAAAAAGATAACAAAAGAAAATTTTAGTGGTCGGCCATTTTGTACATCGAGAAAAAAACATTTCTAGCAGCTTGATATTCATACTAAATAGATGTGTAATTAATTTTGTGAGTGAATCATTTTTCGAACGAAAAAAAATTGTTAAATTCGCACATGATTTTATACCCGTTACTGTGGCCTAAGGCCTTAATTGGCTGTAAAAAAATATCGAAAATGTTCACTTTTGGAGAGGTGAGCACTTTATTTAAAATTCGTCCTGGTCAAAATGACCCAGTGTGTCGAGGTAGGCTTAACACATAGTCGTGCCAAATTTGAGTTTTTGATGTTGAAAAATATTCATAAACAATGAAGTTATTGTTATTCAAACAAAGAGCCGCCGCTGCTGCGTGGCTAATCGGAGTAGGTGGTTCTAGCAACTAGGAAGATTCGAAATGGAAAAGAAAAAAATTAAATTTTGGTTCAACGATGAAGCTGCCGTTTGACCGGACACCTTTTGAAAATGTTGACCATTGCAAAAATTGCAAGCTCTAGAAATCGAAGTTCGATTTTCGACTTAAAAAACAACGTTAATAATTTTTTCTTAAACAATTATTACATATATGGAGAAATCATGCGGTCATACGATAGAATATGTTATAAACTACAGTTTTATAAGTCATTATATCCTAGATTTTCAAATACGACCTACACCGTATCATAAAACATGGTTTCGAGAAAAACGCAAAAGAAAAAAGGCTGAATCGCAGACGATCTGACCCTTTGCCAAAATAGTCACAACGCAGTCATTTTTTATTTTCTTTACCAAATCTCTATTGCTGATTAGAATTAAGACCCTACGCTGTAAGACTATTGAATGAAGAAATAGTGCTTTTAAAATTTCAAGATTATGGTGACCCGTTAATGTCAGGCTAAAATAACGAATGCAGGACAGACACCACAATTGTACAACATTAGTAGGACGCCTGATTTGATCCATTCCATTTCCCGCCGTCTTTCTTGATAGACGCTTCTACTCTATACCTATTACTATCTTCGGTAATGAATAGCGCCCTCACGATCGAATATTCCCAGCCTTGTTCCACCCCTATACACCCTGCCGATACCTTATTTTGCAGTGGGGCAATTTCCGTAGTGATTACAAGGGTCGTGCATATTCGACGAAAGGCCATACTGATTTCGGTACAATTTCGTACGAGACTGGATCACTTGGTGCCTCGACTAGGTATAGAGCAAAGGAGAGATCCAACGGTAGCTCTGGTATTAACTGATATTAGTATACACCCATACACACTCATTTTATAATTATGTGGCTGTGTGTCTATACGTATATACGTTACTGTGTATGTGTGTGTGTGTATATGCGTGTGTGTGCATAGTCGATTCCGCACGCTCGCCGCTTATTATATCTCTCCCTACCGTCGAATGGCCCTCGGGCGACTCCCAGGGATTTCTCGTGAAGATATTCTACAACTCTTTCTTTTAACTTCGGGCATCACTGTGTTCCCGAGCTACCGAAGAGACCGTGCGAACCGGAGGACTGCACTTTTTTTCAGTTCCTATTTCAAGGATAATAAAGTGTCAGAAACATTATGCCTCGATCAGGCGGTCCTAATTCGTATGTTACGTACATTGGGATCATTATCCGCAAGTAGTTTTTTTTTCACATGAAGTGAGCTTCTTTAATTGAAAATCTATTCACGAGCGAAAGTGCGAGGTCAAATGTTGCGTTTTGCATTTTTTGGTACAAACTTTCGACAGTTTGTGGTCGTGAAGAGTTGTCAAAGTATGTCGATCAATGCGGGACTACGAACATTATTCCGATACCTCTACTTCCGCTTCCGTTAAGGGGTTATATATAGTCAGGAGGCCCAAAAAGATCGATTTTTCAAGAATTTTTCTGGAAAAGACCTTTAAATCGATTAACGTAAAAATTTCTACACATGTTATGGTAAGTTTTAACTGTATTTTAACATTTTTTTTTTTTGTAAAAATAATTATTTTGAAAGCTGCTATAGCTGATCTCCGGGAGCACCTCTAAAAAAAGGCGTCTTGCGGTGAGCACGATATCTCTGGACTGGATCGTCTAAAATGAAAAAACCTAAAATATTTCGTTAATATAATGGATTACCTTGTAATTGATGGAAGGAATAAGCAAAATAATATTTTTTGACAAAATGGCGGCTTGTCAAAAAAAAATCGATTTTTGATAAAAATTTAGCCCTTAAATTGCTTATAAAATGGAAAATATTTATCTGCGAGAAAAAACCTTCGATTAATCACTAAAAAATATACTTGGAAAGATTGTGTTAAAATTTGAGACTGATAGGTTCAGCCGTTTCCGAGAAATCTTGCTCCCCGACTTTAAAAACGCAGTTTTGGCAAAAAAACGCGTTTAAAAGTTTCAAAAGCACTTTACATATAGTCTGACACGTCATTACAAATGTGCGTGTAACTTCGAGAATATTCGCTGGATTGACAAGAAATTTTCTGTGTGCGTATTTAAATATATGCACATAACGAAAATAAAATTAAAAAAAATCGATTTTTCGAAAATTTCAACGCTATATAACCCCTTAACGTGATATGTACAGGGGGACAGAAATGTGAGCGCCAGAAAGACGGCACTACCTGTGTGGAGATTGTCGTACGGATCCAATTGAATTCCCATACTCGTCCCTACTTTCTGATAGGGATGAAATGTGTGAACATTTTATTCTCATCGGGATTCTCCATTCGAATGTATGAATCCAATTTGAATCCTAAAATTCTACACTATCTAACAGAAACTGATACGATTCTTTCCGAACTCCATCGCATTCTGTACGTTGATTTTTTAAAACAAAATATACCGGTACACAAAATAAATAGACCTTAAAAAAGTATAAATTGTATCTCTAAAACGTATACATCGTTTAATAAGTTGAGCTGATATGAAGACCCGAACATTAGGGTTGTGTAAAGCAAATTATTTCAAAAGATTAAGTATAATGATTAAAAAATCATTTGGATATTTATTTGTATATTCATTAACAAAGTTGTGTACCAAATTTCATGAAAGAAATATTAATAATTGAATTAATAATTAAAGATCGAAAGAATCTCGTGAAGAACTTTGAGGGGCGTTACTCTGCTGGGGTTAAGCCCCCCGAAACTCAGCCCATTGTTATTTATCATTTTTTATATCACTTTTTAGTGATGCGATTTGGAGTGATATGAATTTTTCACTGCGTGAAAATCGATTTAAATCACATTACTGAAAATCCACTGTAATTATCGTTTGTTATTTATTTCACTGCACTTTGACATAATGGTACCAACCCCACGTATACGCTCACGAAGCGTGCAGGTTACGTGAATTGAGTGAAAATGGTGAGCTGTGAAAAATTTCACAAGATACTGAAGAAGATGTGAAAAATTCCTTGGTGCAAAAAACTCTCAACTGCAAACAATATCAAATACACAACTTGGAATTAAGTGTACTTGATTTTGGCCATCCAGTTGATCTGAAAAAAAATAGTTTTATTTCATACAATAGACAATGTTGGCTAAGACTTTACACAGTATATTTTGTTATCGCGTTTCGATCATCAAAAAAAAGGTTGAATTTATTTTTCGATCTTTCGCGGACAAATGCCATCATTGTTGTTAATACCTAATAAAAAAAGCTTCTAGAAGATAAGCGTCGATCATGATTAAAGTACCATTGCACTGACTAAGTGTACCAAATTTCAAATCAATCTGTTCATCAGATGTCGAAAAATCGTGTAGACCATTTTGAAAAACATAGTTGCGAAAAAAACGCGTTTCACTTTCACAGCAGCTGAACCCCTCAAAAAGTATATCTTAAAAATCGATTTAAACCACATCACTGAAAATCTACTATAACTATCGTTTGTTATTCATTTCACTGCACTTTGACACGATACCATCATCCACGTACACGTTCACGAAGTGTGCAGGTGACGTTTCAACACGCCGAATTTTTCCCCATGACTTTTCACAACGATTCGATTCCATCGTGGCAAGAGTTCCCATACAGCGTTCATCAGGGAGCAATGCAGAATCAAATTGGATCCCAATGAAAACTCCCTAAGTCCGCTGCCCCTAATGAATCCCCATAGACGCGTGGGTGCATCTTGGGACACCCCAACAAATTTGTACACACGATCACGAAAGGACATTTTTGTGAACGAGATCCAACAAAATGCGGTTCAGAATTTTTCAAACGACGTCAAGCGGGAAATAGCACAGAGTTCACTTTGATCCCAACGTGGATTCCCCACATGTGACGTACCTGTCAAATTCCTACAGGGATGTGGTATCCAACAAATTTCTGCACGGGTACTGGCGCTCGAGGCAGAGCGAGAGGGACAGACCAAGAATGTGTTTCACATCGTCGAAACGCCGCGGGATGCGCTTCGAGACGAGAAAGATCGCCTAAGGGCGAATTGACTGCTAATATCGAATGCACACATATTTAAGGATAGACCACCGACCGTTTTTACGATCGGACGAGCTTGCTCGTAGCGTATCCAGTACATTGGCTCTCGATCCTCGTGCGCGCGGATCCACCGAGATTCACGGTGCACCGGGTTAAGCGGTCAGAGAACTCTTGCGAAACTCTCAACCGCAACCACCGTTTCCCACACCAACCGACGTTACGTATTAATTATGTGAAATTGTTAGAGTTAAATTTTGTGGAACGATCGGCGAGCAAGCGTGTTCTTTGTCCTAATATATATATATATATATATATATATATATATGTGTGTGTATGTATGTATGTATGTATGTATTTATGTATGTATGTATGTACACACAGAACTTATGCATACATATATATACGGTTGTATGTCAGTACCTGCAGCGGCCGTGAAGTACGGTAGATACCACGTAGCGTCTACGAACAACAATTTTCGAGAAACGGCACATACCGTAGCACTGCTCGACCCTACAGTTGGAAACTTTTTCGCCCAATTATTGTTGGCTCGAGGCTAATACAATAGAACTGACGATCCGAAATAATACACTCGCCTTGCCCCGCCATCGGATCAATTACTGCTTGCACAATGAACGGGATTTCGGAATGGCGCTTTTGGTTTGTTAATTTATCCGATAAATTGGTCAACTTTATTTGGATTCCGTAGCCAACGAACTCTTATAATTCCGTCACGGTCGTCCGTCCGTCGGCCTTTCACAGATGAGTGCCCTGTCGGTTCCCATCTCCATTCTCGCACGCCCTTCATCTACATATCAGAAATAATTCATGAAAATAGCACGTAGTGGGCAACTTTAAGGGGGAGATATTTGGGGCCTATTTAGAGGTCCATAAACTTCCAAATTTTGATTTTTTTGTATGTTCTGGAAACACGAATAAAAAGACTGTAAAAAATGGATGGTAAAAACAATTTTTTTTATCATGAACGTAAAAACGCCAAAAATGTAGGTCTCTAGATTAGAATACGTCACTGAGGGGGGAGATACCTTTAGACGAGAAAAAGGATTCGCTGATCTTCATGATTTTCTTACAAAGGAAAGATTTCGTTACCATTTTTGAGACTTATTGTTAGGGTATTTTTTTATTACTACTTTTGGCTGTTGCGGGATATGTGTTTATCTTTATATTAATATTCAAACATGGCGGAGGTATGGCACGGTCTTCTGAACTGTATTCTCAAAACTGGCGTGACGCAAGCTAAAAAGCTAATAGCGACCGCATCTGATAAAATTTGGTATGGATCTTTCTAACCTTATAGCCTAAAAATGACCCTAAATGTTTTTGGAAATTTGAAAAGATTTCAAAACTTTGGTGAAATTTTGCAATAATTGCAGTTTCCAAAATTATTGCAAAATTATTTTATCGCAAAACGTAGCTGTTTTTTCGGAAAATTCAATCTTTTTGTTTCAAAGCATACCATTTAATCGATTTTCAACATTTTACACTTTTTCTTGGTCCACATTCTGCGTACAAGTGTCAATGAAAGAAAAATCCTCGTTGGTTTTTTTTCAGCTTAATGCTGCCGACGCTACGTGTCACGCCGTCTGACAACATCCGCGCCGCAACCCGTTTAGAAGACGGCGTCATACCTTCGGCATTTTCAAAAATTAATCAAAAATTAATCAAAAATACCATGTAACAGCCAGAAGAAGCAATAAACTATACCCTAAGTCTTGCAAATAGTGAATAAATCTTTCTTTAAAAAAGAAATCACGAAAATAAGCAATTTTTTTCAACCAATCGTTCTGTAGGAAGAATCGAAAAAAGCTTTTCAATCTCGATACTTTTTTATCGCATTTACAAAAAGTTGTGCATGTCGATTAACACTTGTGGGTGTTTGTCAGGCACGAATAAACCCGAAAACCTTCCGACGGAGAATTTTACTTCAACATCGCGATATTATCCGTGATAAATGAAAAGCGGAATCCTACCTTCAAGTTTGCCCACAGCGAAATACTACCAAGCGGAAAATGTCGATAAGGAAAAGTCAAAGTCCGCGTAGCGAATATATACCGTCTTTCGAAAGAGGTGGGCAAAATCGACAACCTCGCGTGAGTGGATTCTCCATACCGCGATTTCAAGTTCTCACCGTTGTCACGCGGCGTAACGGAAAAAGAGACCAGTACAAGGAGAAGAAACGAAGCGAAAGAAGAATTTGAAAAAAAGGCAAAAAAATGATGCAAATCTCCTTTGGGTGAAAGGTTCGAGAAACCGCGCATTTTCTCGCGCGGTATCGTCATGGCTTGGGCGCTCGATACGCGCGCTCGTGCGTAAAAACTCAGTGATGCGGTCACCGGCGCGGAATCTCTCTCTCTCTCTCTCTCTCTCTCTCTTTCTTTCTTTCTCTCTTGGTGTGGCTCCGACTGCAGTCGAAAAGGAGCACGCAACGAGGCGATATATACACGAGGTACGGGAAAGAGCAGCAAGGTGCGAGAGAGCGAGAAGGAGAAGGAGAGAGAGAGAGAGAGAGAGAGAGAGAGAGAGAGAGAGGAGGCGTGTGCGCCGGAAGTGGTGGGAGTGTGCCGGTGTGAATAATAAAAATAAATTTTAAAAAGCGAGCCACCAGCCTGCATCGAGAGAAGCACACTTTTCACCTTTCCGGTTCTGTTGCCGAAATAACGAAAAGCAAAAGAAAAAAAAAGAAATCGTATGTAAAAATCGGATGCTGCGAGGAGGTCGGGCGCGCACGCGCGGTCTTCCCTTTGTCGCGCAAACGGACAAAGGAACATTTTGTCGCGTCTTCGGCAGTCAGGAAGATCCGATTAAAATAATCTATCGGCGTTCTCGAGCCTCGACTTTATTCTCCGTGGCCGATCGAAACTCCGCGCACTGCTAGTCTCGCGCGGATAGAGCTCCTTGTTCACAAAGAACGAGCCGATATGCGAAGATCTTCCTCGGTCACGAACGCCTCGATGTATGCTCGTATACATCTTGGCGCTGCAAAAGTATACACACTAAGGTGTGTACGTGTGTACGAGGTGCGGGGATAAAACCACTTGTCTCTAATCGACGACAATGGAAAGCTGTTAAGATCCTGGCCGGTCGAAAGCTGCCCGATCTTCGAGAGCATTCTCCGATTCGTTTTCTCACGATAAAACGCCAAAGAATTTTTTTTCGTCGCTTTTTCGTACTCTTATTTCTTCGTATTCTTCACGCCGCGTCTCGTGATTTTTCGAGGAGAATAGAAACTCGATTATGGCAAGAGAGAGAGAGAGAGAGAGAGAGAGAGAGAGAGAGAGAGAGAGAGAGAGAGAAGGAGGAAAAAAAACATTTTTGCTGGGTGAATGGTATCTTCAGACTTGGAACATTCGCACATTCTCCACTACGCTGCGAAGATTCTCGTTCCACGGTCTACGTGACGCTGCCGAATTCAATTTGGAGGCCGTAGAATTCTTCTTTCCCCAAGGAATTGTTACCTCGCTGCATCGCTCGCCGGAATCACTTCGCGATTTCATTAAAAGTGACGTTGACGGGAGTCCCAAAAAGTCCGGCTGATTTTCACTCAACCTTCACGATCGAATGCACATTGTAATTTTTTTTCCACTAAAAAAACTGCTCGCAACATATATTGCGTACGTCGATGCTGAGAGGATGAGAATGCTTTATGCACGCTATAAAGAAGCCACCAAAGAGCGGAGAATCTCTCGGAATAGCGTCATTATTTCATCGTCTCTCAGTCGCCGACGCGACGCTTCAGCATTCGGGTCGCGTAAGTTCTTTTGCATATCTACCCTATGAGTGCGCCATCGTCGCCAAATATTAACAACCCTATTAAAGCGCCCGTTAACGCAACCGTATCTCTGCGAGCGCGAACCTTGTGCGACTTTTGGCGAAACGAGCGCGTGCGAATGCAGCGAACGCTTCGTTGAATCGCGGACAATTCGAGTGACGTTTTTTTATGATTATTTTTATTGGAAATGTATAAAAGGAATTCGGTGAAGATGTTGTATGAAAGTGGACAGATAGTATTCTTATAGGTCGTTTTTTCCTATCTTTTTGTCTCCTTGATTGTTGATTTGGGATTTGGAAAAGAAAGGTATGTTATTAAGCGTACATTGACCTTATATCGCGTAAATTTTATTTTAAAAACATGAGAAATGAATAATAGATTGATAATAGAGGCTCTGCATAACAACATGCGATAACAAATGCGAAAACTTGATAACAGCGGCTTTGAAAAATAAAATGAATAGGGTTTCATAGGCTATGTAAATGTAGTTCACGTTGCACGTAGCCGTTCGTCGAAAAAGAAAAAACCAAATTGGCGGGTGTTAAGGAAAAAGTAATTTTAGATGAAATTGCTGGATGAAAAATTACAATAGTAACAGATGACCACAGTGATGATATTGAATGCTATTGTTGTTAACCTGACATCGAAGAGTTTGTGTAGGATTATTGGATTGATAATAAAAGACAAATTTATATTCAACTCAAAGAATCTGTTTTATTCCATAACCGGATATGTCCGTAAGATTTTCATTCGAAAGCGGAGTTGTCTACCGTTCTTATTTAAAACCGGACTAGTCCAAAGTAAAAATAAACACATGGTACTTAGTGTTTTTATAAGCCCGGTCCAGGCTTCCATTTTAAGAGGGAATGATACCTTATCGCGGCCGGTATGGCAGAACGATTATAGATTCCCACGAATCTCTGAAACGGCTCTTCAGATCCCGTCGAAACTTTGCCAAACGACGTCAAATAGATAGACGAACGGCTGTCTTCTCCTCAAATGTTCCGAATTTGCGAAAAGAAATGTAGATTGGGTTATCATAATCCAATCTACATTCTTTTTCTCAAAATCAGGAAATTTGAGAAGAAGAGAGCCATTCATCTATCTATTTGACGTCGTTTGGCAAAGTTTCGACGGGATCTGAAGAGCCGTTTCAGAGATTCGTGGGAATCTATAATCGTTCTACCATACCGACCGCGATAAGGTATCATTCCCTCTTAATATACCCTTATATATATTAAAGCTCGAAAATTCTAGCCCACCTCCATTTTATTATTTTGGTTTTTCACCTCCCCTTTGAAAAAGTTATCCATGGACAAGTCCTGTTCGCCAGCTCCTCAATTATTTAGTTAAATAAAAGTATAGTTGCCGAAAAAAGGTAAATGTAACGCATGTGGTAGATTGAAACGAATGATTTCTCCCGATGTGATGTGCCGCCTGTGTGATTCGTCACACCCAACATTTTTCGAAGTCTACACACGAGATTACATCCTTACAAGAAAAATTCCGTTGTTTCGCGCAGCCGGCAGTATTGTCTCAAGCCGAGAAAACTTTTGTACTTGCGCGAGCTTACGATCTCCATTGTGCGTGCTGCCGTTGTTTTATCTCGGTCAAGTATAGTAAATGATCGGCCGCTTTTGCTTTTCTGTGTATACCAGTTTGTCTTGTAAAACACGAGCGCGCGCGGAACCCTCGTCTGCTTGCAATTCGTTTCACAACTCATCGCCTCGATTTTGCGATTATCGGGGCACGCTCGTCGGCTGAGTCGGCGGTTGAACAAGAGGATGTATACGAAGAAGAATGAGAAGAGAAGGACCGCTAATAAAAATTTACCCCCGCCCGTGTCAGGATCCGTGCTAAGATTTTTTCCGCCTATTGTCTTACTTTTACGCTTCGATTTGGGGAACGAACCGGGTACTCCTGAGGAATACAGGTATACGCGAAAGTACAGATGCGGGAAAGGCGTTCACCCAACTGCCGCTGGGAACTATTGTCTTACGCGGGCCGACGAACAATGCGATTAAATGAGGAATTTTCGATTCGCTTTTTTCTATAGTCGATTCTCGGAGATCTGTCTTTACCCTGTCTATTGTACATCGCGGGCCACACCAAAGTACGAGATAGATCGAGGATCCACCGCGACGAACTATTCGTGGAGGTCTCGTCTCGTCGTGACCAAGACGGCCAGCTCGCCAATGCGCATTTTCACCATTGCCTCATCTGTTGCTTGTCGGTACTTTTGGAATTTCATTGTTTCTTTTCCTACTCGAAAAAAGGTCGCTTATTTCGATTATTCCATTATTCGTAAGTATTTTCGAAATTATTTATTAGTAATTCCCATTTGTCCTACATTTTTGCAGTGTTTTTCGGATTTTTAAAGGTACTGAACGAAACTAATGGTCACCGCGTGTTTATTGTTATTTTTTAAGGGATAACACCACTCTAGCGGCAGAAAATATGGCCTAACTTTGACAATTTATTTTGGGAGTATGAAAAAAGGAATAACCTAGGATTTTTTTTCAAAGGATTCATTTTATACATATTACAGTATTTAAAAGAAATAATTTTAATTTTCATACTAAATGGCGGCGATATCTTAAAAACGCGTTTTTTACGTGTAAGACTTGGAACAAAGACCAAAAAAAATCATAATCTATAAATTGTTAGCTATGGGACTACGTAGGGATTTTTTTAATTATATTTTTTAATAATGGCACATTTTGAAGCAAATAAATTGATTTTTGCTGAAAAAATAAGCAGTAAATTGTTTATTAAAAAAAATTTACATTTAATTAAAAAACGGCTCCGTAGTCCCATAGAAACTATAATTGTGAAGCTACTATCTAAATTTCAAATGGATCCATGCAAAGGTGTTCGAGTAATCCGTCCTCCCAGATTTAAAAAAGTGATTTCGAGAAAAACGCGGTTAAAATTGTACGAACACTTAAATCCTGAAAATGTTTGTTCGCCTTTAATCTGCGATGCTTGCATATTGTTTTTATGACCCCAGATAATTTTTAAGCAAAAAAAAAACGATTTTTCCAAAGTCTCATCGTGGTGTAATCCCTTAATGGGTTGCATGTAACTCGTGTCCGGAGTAACAAGGAATTTTCGTAAATTTTTTCTGGGAAAACATTCGCAGGTTTTTAAAGTTTCTTTTCTCTACATTAGAGAGGTTGTGTTTCCTCTCATAGAGGAGAGTATCCGTCATAATTTTTTGATAGAAAAATGTTCATGAGAGTGGTAGGTGCAATGGTTTTTGTACACCGTTGGTCGACAAAATGTCATTGGCGTTGACCAATGCTGCTCGGAAATGAATAATTCGCAATGAAAAAATCAAACGTATTTAGTTCTCGCATGAAATTATCTAGTTCTTGGACGAAGGATTTAATATAATATTGATTTTTAAATGGATGACCGCAGTCCAAAGTGGAAGTGTTTATTTTCCGTGAAAAAACGCTCTATTTTTGTTGATAAATCAAACTATGCATCGAAAGAAATTCTTCGTTTAAGCATTGCCTCCTGACATATAAAAGAAACCAGCAAAATTTGAAGTTGATCAGTCCAGTGATTTTCGAGTTATCGTGGTAACCGATTTTGACAGTCATTTTGAGAAAAACGTGTTTGAAGTTCGCCAGTTCACAGAACCGACCTATCAATGCCCATAAATCCCTCAATTTTTAACGGATCGGTTTTCAATTTTTCAGAGAATATATATTTTAAGAATCCGTCGGGAAGCAAAAATCGATATTTCCAAAAACTTCAACCAGGTCCTTCAATTTCAACTAGCCGTTAATACTTTCATCACTCGAAGTCCTCGAACCATAATTTTTTCAAATATGTAGTACAAGCGGAATTAAGGATGTTGAGTCCCAAATCGCAAATGATGATAAAATTCTGAAAATTTGGGATGTTTTTGTATGAAGTATTTCAGAGGTCGTGTAAAAATTTCATGACAATTAGGAAGCTCGTTATTGAACAATTAACATTCACAAATTACATGTTGTTTTATGGAAACTGATATGTAACTTTGCAATAAGTTTTTTTTTTGACCTCTCAATTCTATAATATCTACAATATACTGAAAGCAACGGAAACAAAACGAAGTTTATTGATACATTTTTTTTTATTTCTTTTAAAAATTGTTCTTAACAAAATGTTAATTTTTTAATAACGAGCTTCCTAATCGTCGTGAAATTTTGACACGACTTCTTAAATACTTTGTACATAAACATACCAAATTTTTAGAATTTTCTTATCATTTTTTATTTTAACCCTTAAGGAGGTTGAAGTAATAATGATAGAACTCTGAAAATTTGGTATGTTTTTACATGAAGTATTTAGGAGGTCGTGTAAAAATTTCATGACGATTAAGAAGCTATTTATTGAATAATTAGCATTAACATGTTTCATAGGGACTCAACATCCTTAACGTACCAAATGAGGCAGTAGAATTTTGTAAGGTCGAATTTGTGGTAAAAGGATTGAAAAATAAATAATTATTTGTTTCTCTCCAAGTAACTTCAAGTGCATATATTCCGATGGCAATAAGAGAGAACAAGGCAAACCGGCCAATATACACCAATCTCGCAATTTCAGTATGCCACACATTAAAAAAATGCTTTTGAAATATGCCCCTGCAGTCGAATCCGAGCTGCATTAATTTCCCAGGATACGAACGATAATTATTTCCATCACGCGGCGCAGTTAAACTTAACAAAACGAATGCATCGTGCGAGAATTTTACAAAATTCAATCGAGACTTAAAAGATTACAAGACGACTATAAAAAAAAACGCTTTTTTTCAAGTAGCTCCAGGTGCACGTTCGAATTCCAATAAAAGATAGCAAGGCAAACCAGGCAATATATGTAAGTGCACTGAATGCAGTACGGCAAAAGAATGCTTTTGAAATAGCCTTTGAACTTGAATCCGAGCTGCGTTCATTCCGTAGGATACATCGCATGTGGGACGCTTGAAAAAAAAAAAAAAAAAAACAATCACGATCAATGAATGATTACCCAAAGTCTCATTCGAACGAGTTTAATTCCCGTCTGGCACGGACACTCGGTATAAATCGTTCTCGTTCCGGCTCAATTCATAACCGCTGCATCGCCGTAGCGAGCATTGCCTCATTAACGATATTAATCCGACTGGTCCGCATTGATAATTCGCCCATTCATCAGGCCCCATCTCGCGATCTCCAGGCCCTCGGTAGGCATTTCGCTCGTTTCTTGCTACTTTGGCGAGGGAGCGTTCGTAAAATCGATTAAAGTGATGAACCGCCAAGTTAAGTCGGATCCGGACGGTCAGAAGTGAAAAGAGAGATAGGGCTATCGTATAAAGGGGAATGCGATCCCATGCGAAGCCTACGGGGGCGTTTTGTGACGTTGTTCCTGTTGCTCCTTATCGTCCCAGAAAGCGTCGATGAGAGTCAAACACGCGATAGACCGGGACGAGACACTAATTCTTACGGACGATGCATCAAACCGTGAAAGACGCGTGGTCAACGCTGGGCAAGGCGAATGCCTCATCAGGGGACTATGCGTTAATGAGGGCGCCCCCTCATTAGCCTGACAGAGCTTATGCGCAGCCTCCATCTCGACTGATTCGTGACTTTATCCCTGCTCTCTCTCTCTCTTTCTCTCGCTCTTTCAATCTTTCTAAACGGAGTTCCGTCCTTATCCTCCTGGTCTAGTTTATCTCCCATATTCTCCCGAGTCCATCAACCAACGCATGAATAAAACAACATGGGCGTTAATTCATTCGAGAAACTCGACTCTCCAGCTCGCGTCTCACGAAATACTTTATAGGAGATTCCGAAAGCAAGTTCCTATAGTAGATGACACTCGGTTACTTTTTCTTGATAATTGAGTTCTTTTTCCTCGCAGAGACTCGACGTAAAACACGTTTGGTAGAGATCCGTTGGATGGACATGAGGATTTTCAAGCTCATCGGGGACCGCCCCTTTTCGAGGCACTTTTTGGTCGCTTTTATGCTCATCGATGAATACACGTGCATATAAAAACTCACGATGCGAACTCATTCGCTCCGGTTCCCAGTGATTTTGCAGCGTCGTACGAGAGCGGCGTACGCATCGGCAGGTGAGTCACAGGTGACTTTCGAAGATCCGACATCCTTCGACTCACGCTTTATGGACCCTCAAGCGTGAGAGAGAGAGGGCTCTTATTCGATCTCGTCGGGGCTGCAGACAACCGCGTGTGCACTGACCGGGGCTCGCACGACGGGGGGTGCTGCACAGGCACCCCACCGAGCAGACTCCATGCTAAATCATTTCGATTATTCCGAGAGAGAGAGAGAGAGAGAGAGAGGGGGAGTCACGGGACGATTAAAACCTCCGGATAATTACGACAAAAGGGCCAAAGGGCCAACGTTTCTCGATGCAGTCTATCAAATCCAGATGAACATCCGCGTAAGAATCTTTCGAGCGAAAATTTTCCATGCTGGCTCAGTCTGGATCGATGGATTTATGATCCGGCATATGGCTGGTGGTCGTCAAGATCGCCGCACTGGAACGAACTCATCTTCATCCAGCAGCTTGAACATGTTCGTACAACAGTGTCTCTTCTTGGATGCAAAAATATGTCTTCCTTCTTGGGATCTTCGGTTTATCTCGCGCTAAACTGTCACGTGAAAAAACGAGCTGTCCATGAAAGAAGAAGGCGACTCGGCGCTAAAGGAGGGACGAAGTCAGAGGGAGAAAGGATCCCAACTCGTTATATTCCCTATAGGTATATGGCGTCACCCTTATTTCCAAAGGATTATTTCTCTCGTTCAATGTGGTTAACTCGCTCCTCACTCCAGAGTCGATGCGGTTTGGTGTGGTCCCCGGGGGCGCAGTGAAACTTTGGTTCCAGCGCTCAGTGTGGCTTTTTCGCTGCCAGAAAGGCGTGCCTAAACAATGAAGTTTATGGCTAGGGCCCCGCGGGAGCGACTCGGCCATTAAAACAATCGACAGTTGTGCGCGCCCGCGCGAGCTCTTCTGGCAGGGCTCTCAGGATCCTTCGAGGGCAGCTTAGGTATTACCAACGCACAAATTCGCACGGGCGAATACACACGTGTGTGTGTGTGGCGTGAACCACGGCATGAGGGATGCAAATGCATCCGCGCCAGATCACAATGGCATCCCTCTCTCACCCCACCCCCTTCCCCCACGCTGCAAACGGTCCAAGGCAGTAAATACCAGTATAATTGCCAGGCTCAAAATTTAAGGCGCTTTTAGTCGTTCTCTCTCGCGTCGTTCCAGGAGCAAGAAGGCAGTGCTTTACCCCGTTTGTCTGCGAATGCAAATTTTTCTACCGAGTCGAAACGAACGTGTGCCCTGTGCTCTCATCGGGAATCAGAATCCTCCGACTGCCCGAATTCTTTCGGGATGCCGTTGAGGCCTTAAGCCACAGTAACGGGTATAAAATCATGTGCGAATTTAAGGGAAGGGAAGGGGTTTCAGCGTGAAAAGAAACACTTTTTTGAGAATTTTTTTCATCTATATGGATAGAGCAAATTTATTGAAACCTTTTGTACATTGTTAAGTGTCATTTCAAGAATATTCCGTGAAATTTGTACGCGAAAATATTCACAAACAAGCCGGTGACAAAGCTTTTCCAAGAACGCCTTTGGAAAAACACGATTTGCGGTGTTCACTGTATCTCAGCTAGAAATTATCTGAAATCAAGTACCATTAAAATTTAGTCAAAGTATCATCAAATCCTCCCCCCAACGGTCTTTGATAATTGTTTTTTGTTCATTTTGTAAATTTTTGGTGGTCATGTAAAGTGAAAAGTGCGATTTTTCACGAAAAATTCCGCCATTTTGGGGGTGGAAAACCCCCTCAATGTAAAAAAAATCTCAAACTAACCGTTAGGGGGAAGTATTGTATATGTAGAAAGTGTGTACCAAGTTTGAAATAAATCGGTCATGCAGTTTTCATATGGCAGTGAACGCGGACTTTGAAAAAGTGGTTTCGAGAAACACACGTTCGAAGTGTTACCTACAGTTTAAGGCGTTACCCCCACTTGTAGCGCAAAACAGGCCTTTTTCATGAATTCTTTTAAAGAAAACTACAAAACTTTTTTAATCGATCAATATACCATCTTAAAGAACACATCTTGAAGATCTTTCAGTAATTTTTTTATTGAAAAATATTACATTGCTTAGTGGCAAATAGCCGTCAATGAAATAATGTTTTTATATACACGGTTTGCGGTGACCAGCATTGCGGCGAAGTGGATCATTTGAAAAAAACGCGGATGGATTTAGTCAAATATAAGTATAAACTAGTCTTTAATCGAAGGATTTTAAAAAATATTCATCTTTCACAAAATGGCGGACAGTCAAAGTTAATGGTTCGATTTTAACGAAAAAAATCGAACGATTAAAGAATACATTTCTATGTATTAAATAAGCCTGCAAAATTTCAAGAAGATCGGTTCATTAGTGTTCGAGTAATCTTGGTGACCGACTTCAGAAATGCCATTTTGAGAAAAACGCGTTTAAGGGGGGATTGTCTTTTTTTTCGCAAAATTTACCGCTTTTTGGGAATTTTTTTGTGAAGAAAGTATACAACGGAAAACTTGTGAAACTTGGCATATAGTTTTATTGATCTGTTTACTACATACAAAAAAAATTTTAAACAATTTCATCAAAAAATCCGCCTCCCACCCCCCTCGACGCGCGATGGTCCTTTTTTGATGGTGTGCACGATTTCTCAAAAACTATTCAACCGATTGCCTTCAAATTTGGACAGAATGCTCAGCTGACATCCTTTTATCGTTTGATGAAGCAAAAAAGCAATACGTTTAATAGTTTTTTATTTATAACAAAAAATCGATCAATTTTTTTCGAAAAATCGATACTTCAAGTTCAAAACGTCACCAAATCGTCAATTTTTTTTTCCCTTCATCGAATGATAGCTATATGCGTCTAAAGTAAAATGCTTTTTGGGTTTTTGTTGCAAGATGAACGTGAATGCTGTAATCGTGCACACCATCAAAAAAGGACCATCGCGCGTCGAGGGGGGTGGGAGGCGGATTTTTTGATGAAATTGTTTAAAAATTTTTTTGTATGTAGTAAACAGATCAATAAAACTATATGCCAAGTTTCACAAGTTTTCCGTTGTATACTTTCTTCACAAAAAAATTCCCAAAAAGCGGTAAATTTTGCGAAAAAAAAGACAATCCCCCCTTAAAGTTTCAATTTCAGTTTACACGAAGAACGGATTCTTCTCTTTCAACGCTCATATCTCAGTCAATTTTGTTCGGATCGACTTGAAATTTTCAGGACATATTCTCAGATACTTATACTTCAAAAAAATGCAATAAAAAACGATTTTTTCAAAATCGCAAGTGGGGGTAACCCCTTAAAACGCGAGCTACAGTGTTAAAGGAGCGGGTCTAGATAGTCATTAACTTCGAGAGTTTTGCTGCGATTGACTTGACATTTTGGGATTATGTTCTTGAAATGTTTAACTATAAGAAAAGACAAAAAAAATCGATTTTTCAAAAGTGCGAATCCCTACCCTTCCCTTAACAATTTTTTTTTTCGTATGAAAGAGTGATTCACCCATAAAATTAATTACACATCTATTTAGTATGAGTATCAAGCTGTTAGAATTTTTTTTATGTACCAAATGGTCGACTACTAATATTTTCTTTTGTTATCTTTTTTTTAGGCGCTCCGCGGCGTGACATTTAGCATCCACAATTTGACCTAGAACAAAAAAAAAGTCTCGTCAACCTACATTTAACTACTTAGAGAAGTACGTACGGAATTTAAAAAATATTGTTTCATCCAAAAGTTTTAGGTATTTGAACTTAAGAAATGAATTTTCAGTGAAAAATTTCATAACTGCTCATAAAATGAAACGTTTTCGATTAATCAGAAATTCTGTACATACTTCTCTGCGAATTGTAATTAGGAACATAACTTTTAAATTTGAAGTAAATCGAGTGAAAATTCTTGAAGTTATTTGTCACGCGAATTGGAAAAAAGCTGTTTCGAGAATTTTCGAGTAGTCGGCCATTTTGTACATCGAAAAAAATATATATATTTTTTCTACCAGCTTGATGTTCATACTAAATAGATGTGTAATTAACTTTATGAGTGAATAACTTTTTCATGCGAAAAAAAAAAATTGTTGAATTCGCACATGATTTTATACGCGTTACTGTGGCCTAAGGCCTTAACGACATGCGCGCGTACGCTGCTTTCCATCCAACGGAACTCTAAACCTTCTCTTCTTTACGTTCGACGATTCTCTAAAAATCAAATTAGCGGGGCCTCGTTTGCACGATTTTGAGATCCCTTTTTCGCCGCCACCCCCCCCCCCCCCCCCCCTAGAAAAGGCCTTGCTGAGCTATGGCGGTAGCTATTTTAACAATGAGGAAAGTTCGCGAAACGCCCTGGTTGCGATTTATCGAACAAAACGTGTCGTGGATGGACGGGGGGTATCGGATACTTTCTGGGATCGGAATGAGAGCGGGGATAGGTTGCGATCCCTCGTAGGGGACCATTAGAGCTTGGACTATAGGAGCTTTTTCTATTACCGATTTTATGTCGATATCGACAAGTTGAAATATCGGAATTCTGGGATTTCGATGTTTTCCGAAGTTTATGGGAAACCTTTATTTGAAACGTTAGAGGCTTGAAGGTGAAGATGGAAATTGTGGACATTAGAGTGGGTAGGTAAGCGAAATCATAGTATTTAGTAACAAGTGCGGGTGGGGTCTTGCTCTATTAGGAATCCGAACATATGACCAATTCACTTTTTTTTTTAAATTTTTAATTCGGCAATGTTTTTATTCGTCGGTACCAGCTAATTACCAATATTGTGACATTTTTCGTAGAAAAAGAGGAGGCGAAGAAAAATGAATTAAAAATACGATTTATAGTCTTTTTTAAATTTACAATCTCGTTTCTTCCGTGACGTCGATCTCTCGATCTTGGCTGGCGTAGGCTCAAAAAATAAGTCATTTGGTTTTGTAAATATTTAAATAACAATAATTTTATATATGTTCCTTATAAATTTATTGTATCGTGAGTACAATAAATTATTATATATTTTCATTATACATTTATTGTATTATGTGTTCAATAAATTATTATATATATACTACATTATGAATCGTCGTATTCAGCATTTGTTGTTTACATACGGTACATGGTACACCACATAGAGAAATTCCAAATTCCTAACTAGTTTAGTTTTTGAGATAGACCCGTAACAAAAATAGTCTACAACTGACAACTCTGACCACCCCCGTTTCTGTATTTCCGAAGATAAAAATGAATTAAAAATATATTTATACTCTATTCAATAATCTTCAGAGAATGACAATGGCTCCTTTTCCATGTATGGGCCGTTCCAAAAAAATTATTTAATTGAATATCTAATTCAACATTCGGTTTTGGGTCAACATCCTACACAAAATATAGAAATTTCAGGTCTGTAACTCATTCCGTTTACGAGCTAGAGACTCGTGACACACGGACGGACAGACGGACAGACAGCAGAGTGTCAGCAATCAGAGTGACAGCAGAAACGGATCCCCGTTTTGCCCTTTGAGTACTGAACCCTAAAAGTCACCATCTTCTATTGAGATCTTCATTTATTATCATCTCTTGACATGCTCTGCTATTTTCTTAAACATATCCAACTCAACATGAAATAAATAAACAAACGAAAAACAAGAATAGGAGGATGTCGAAGCAATGACCGAAAAAACAGGGGGCATGTAAAGTTTCATCTTTCAGGGACGATTGCATCTTATTGGAGGTGTAAGCTGCCGAGGAAAATGCCCTTTCTGATTTCACCCTCGTGGATAAATAAGGTGACACTTTTGAAATATTTAATGTAGGTAATGATATTTTGAGGCTGTTGAATGTAGTAAAAAAATAAGTAGCAGCAACTTAAATGGAAATAACTACAATAACAATGATATTTTAATTTGTTCACTGTTGCTATTGAAATATCGGTATTATTCGAGGCCAATATTGGTTTTTTCATATCAGATTTTGGGTCTGGTACAGTATGGCAGAGAGATACTTAACATTCTAAGGACAGAGAAATTTCCATTAAAATCGACTTTTTCTTACATGAAATATATCAATAAAATCGAAGAATTTCTCAATTGGAGTCCCAAGACTAACTGCTGGTCGATTTATCGACCAGCACCGTCCGCAACGAAAAGTCTACTTCTAAAAATGTATTAAAAAAGTTTAAAAGTGTACTCTTATGAAATTTGATGCGCTAAATACGGGAAAAATAATAACAAAAATCCTGGTGGCATCGTTGACCTTGAAAATCGCAATTCAAGGTCAAATTTTTTTCTCTGCTAGTTTGGCCTCAAAATTGATATACTCACATGGTGGATGCACTGAGTACAACAAAAGCGGCATATATGTTGTGAATGTCATCCTGAAGAATATTTCAAGGACGCCACATATTATTTGTATTCAGCGTATCAACAAAGGTAAGTGCGCCAACTTGTAGGCAGAAAAAGATGACCTTGAAATAGCAATTTTCAAGGTCAAAAACACATCCAGACATTTTCACAATATTTTGGCCATATTCAATATATGAAATTTTCCGTGAAAAACAATAAATATTATGTACCCTCCTGGCTGGTCGTATATCGACCACTTCCGTCCTTAAAATGTTAACGCGGAAAGGGGAGGTGCCAATGAAACGTCAAAACTTTTGACGTTTGTCGTATGATGTGTTTCATTCCTGGTGAATGACATCTCTCGTCCTGTCTATCGTACAGCAGGCTCCTCAGGGTCCTTACCATTTTACAGCGCGTTCGTTATGAGGGACCCGTGGATTTTTTACGAGTCGTATCCGCGCAGCGACCGCCGAACCGCAAACGTTTCGAGGCCTCTTATGAACACAAAGAAATATGTTTCATGTCGCGTTTTCGCTTTGGATACTCCTAATCTCACACGGCCATCGAACTCCACGCTGTTATATATATATTGTTTCTAATGAATTTTTGGTCGGAATGGCGAACGAGGCGGAAGGTACAATTTTTGAAGCGCGACTGCGACGCGCTCACACATCGGCGCCGGCGTCTCGACGACGACAGTCACACGTACCTGCATGTGTACGCCGGTAGAATGAAACTCTTGTTTACTGGAGATTTAATTTTAGATAGAGTGGAGGTATCTTGTTCGGTTTCTCGCTGGGCAATATGTGCGCCAGGACGCTTCCGCGTCATCTTCATCTCACTCGTTGCTCTTTTTTTCTCCTTCGCTATCGCGGCTTTTTTTTCTTCAATCTCTAGACTTTCGTTCAGTCGAACCATTGCGATGAACCATCGATCGACGATTGGGGGCTTGAATCTCGTATTCGAAAATTTTGAACATATCGATTTTTGGTGTTTTTTGCGAATTCTCAAAACGTAACGTTCGAAAAATATTTTTTGAAAATTTCACAATGGTCCGTTTAAAGTTAAGGGAGTTATGGCAAAATGACGTTTTTCAAAATCAGCGACCACGATTTCTCAACAATCACTGCACCGATCGACAGCAGATTTGATAAGCTTCTTTTGCATATCAAAAAGCAACGCTTGAAAGCAGATATTTTTTTTCGATGCATAGTTTTTTTTCAATGTAGAGCGTTTTTTCGCCGAAAATAGATACTTTCACTTTGGATCGCAGCCATTTTTTCAAACATCAAGATCTTATTTAATCCTTCGTCCAAGTACTAGATAATTTCGTGCGAAAAATGAAGACGGTTGATTTTTTCATTTGGGATCATTTGTTTCCGAGCAGCAGTGGTGAGCGCCAAGGACATTTTTCAAACAGCGGTCTGCTCAAATCATTGTATATACCATGTTTATAAATATTTTTCAATATAAATATTTAAGGGGCTATACCAGTGTGAACGCTGAAAATTTGGGTGATTTTCCGCAATTTTTTGGTAGAAAAGTACTTAATTGAATGTTTCGGAAAATTGAGAATATCTTTGGCTATATTTGACCTATATTATACATACTTGTTTCATAGAAAAAGATTGAGATCCTAGCGACTTATGGGCTGCCTTTGGAGGCGCCAAAAAAATGTTCCTCCAGTGACATGATTCTGGCCGATTGAATAGCCGAAACCCAATAAGAAAAAAATGTTAAACTGGAAGGTATTTCCTGTACAATGACGTAGGGTTTTCGAAAAATATCAAAATGTAACAAAACGGCGTAGTTATGAAAAAAAGTCTGTTTTCTTGCCTATAAAATGGTCGTTTTTTCAAATGCCAAATCGTCAATTTTCATCCAATCAAAAATATCCCAGGTCATTGTAGAGTAAATATATTCAAGACTCCTCAGTTCAAATTTCAAGTCAATCGGACAATTGCTCTTTGAGTTACAATGTCAGCAAATTTGAAAAATCTCATTTCGAGAAAAACGCTTTTGAAGGTTTAACTGGGACATTCTATACCTACGAGCGGTTGCTCTTTAGAAGACTGCCATTCGGGGAGCATTAGAGATACAGCCTTGACATTTGTACGGGATATTTTTGAAAGTATAAACCGTCGACAATGGCAATAAAATCGATTTTTTGAAAGTGTCACACTGGTATAGCCCCTTAAGGCATTCCTCTCGCGGAGGGCCGTATTTTGTGAGGGCACTCGGAATCATTGGTAAATTATAGTGATGCTTAACACAAATAAGTTATACAATCAATTATTATATTGAACTATAAACTAAAATGTGAAAATTCGCGCAAGTTTAGTAGATTTCCACATTTTTACATTTTCTTTGAAAAGCCGTGGCTACGAAAAATCTTCTGCTAGTCCCATTTTTCTAAGTTTTATCATTAAAATTTTTTTCAAACATCCGGTGGACCCCTGTTTTTGTTGTTGTTGCGAAACCTTTAGAGTTTTTCCACACGAGTTGAGCAGCTTATTCCAGGCATCTAGCGTTATCTGGTGTATAAATTATTACATAGAAATGTGTCAAAACCAGCGTGTCATCTTGATAAAGTGCCATACAAATGAGACGATTTTAAGAGTTGTAATTTTTCTTTACAAGTTCAGTAACTTGGCTTGAAATTTTACCAGTATACTGGTATGTATTTTTACTTGATTATAGACGAAAATCTGTGAATTCTTAAATATTCGGGTTCGAGAAAGAAATACCTGAAAACCATCAACTCTGCTGTAAAAAAAAATTGAAAACTTGCATACGTTTTCCCGGAAATAGAACGCGAAAAATCCTCTTTTTTCCCTGCCACGAGCTAGGGGTAACCCGTTAATATGGAAATCCCGCATCAGACGCAGAGAAGAAAGGATTTTCAAATATTCATCAAACGGTCATAGTGCCTTTGATTGCCGTTCAAAAGTTCGGGAAACTGATTTTTTTTTTCATTAAGATTCAACGTTCGACTAGGATAAGTAGAGTCGCGGCTACCTGTGAAGGAAGAACGAATCGTGCGATAGCGAGAGAGTGGCTCGAAGTGGTCAGTTCTCTCGCACCCTCCTCCTGAGAGTGAGAACGCGGCTACCAAATGGCCAATTCGTGTTTGCAGATTGTCTCTATCTCTCTGCCACCCTGTAAAGCGCGTCGTAGATTGTCGTTTCCGCTTTCCACATAAAGAGAGTTCCGAGTGCCTACAGCAAGGAAGAGAGAGAGAGAGAGAGAGAGAGAGAGAGAGAGCCATGACGAGAAAAAAGGAGGAGCAGTAAAGTGCACACGGTACGACGTTTAATTTAAAGCTTCCCCAATGAGCAGCTCATAGACATTTTCCTGCTGCTTTGCTGCTGCCTTCGATTTGCGAAAACTCAGTATTCTCCACGTGCATATAGACGATGACATCATCATTTTGTTTTCCTGCTGCACTGCAGCATCACGTCGTGAAACTTTATCTCCGATTCTTCTTCCATTAAGGGGCTATTCTAGTGCGACGAAGTGAAAAAATTGATTTTTGGCATTTTTCAACTGTATACCATCATAGAATTGATATCCAATTGCTGGTAAAGTAGATTTCCACTTTGTCTACTCAGTACAGCGTTTTAAAGTAGAAGTGCTCGGTGCACGCGCTCGGCTCCAGTACGGCTACCCGTACGTTTTTCTCGAAACGACTTTTTCACCTGGCGATTTCGGAGAAACGGCTTAAGGGGCCAGCCTACTTTGGAAATTGCAAAAAATCGATTTTTTTTCTACCTCTTTCGAAAGTTTTTCTCGTTTTTCGCGTTTTTCTCGAAACAACGTTTCCAAAATCTAGCTCCATCGTATCTCTAAAACTAATAAACCGATTCTCTTGAAATTTAAATCAAGTATTGTAAACATGATTCGCAACAAGATGACCCTCAATGGTTTTAAAATTTCGATTTTTACTCTTTTTTTTGCGAAAAACTGCGAAAGAACGCGTTTTTTAAACGTTTTTTCGTTTTTCATCTGCCATTTTTTTATTTTTCGATAAAACTTTATATCCGAGGGTCATTTTGTAGCTGGTGTCATACTGAATATGATGGACTTTGATTTTTTTTGTTTCAGACAAGCCGTTGCCGAGTTGTGACGGAGCTACCTTTTTGTACTTGAAAATGAATAAAAATGAATAAAATTTTTTTTTAAATGTATTCAAGACTTTATTTATCAAGCCCAATAACTTTTATATTCATATCTTGTATGAAATCCTCAAACAAAAAAAAAAATTGCGAAAATAGCCTTTTTTCGTGGCTCCAAAGTGGACTGGCCCCTTAACTCATCGGGCTGAAATTTGTCCTGCATATTCAGCATGTGTATGGCTATCGCCCGAACTAGAATTATTACAAAATATTCATTTCACTTATACCTTCACCCGAATGATAACGAAAAAAAAAACGTGTTTTTCGAACATCTTTGCAAACATGCCGCCATTTTGTTATTATGGAATATAAAATAATAATTCTAGTTCGGGCGGCAGCTATACATATGCGGATTTTGCAGAACAAATTTTAGCCCGATTGGTTAAGCCGTTTCTCCGAAATCACCAAAACCAGGTGAAAAAAGTCGTTTCGAGAAAAACGTACTGGTGCCGAGCGCGCGCGCCGAGCGCGCGCACCGAGCGCTTCTACTTTAACGGACTGTACTGAGTGGACACAGTGGAAATCTACTTTACCATCAATCGGATATCAGCTCTATGATGGTATAGAGTTGAAAAATGAAGAAAAAAAAATCGACTTTTCTATCCCGTCGCACTAGAATAGCACGTTAAAAATGACACATCCATTGATAAATGGATTTTCGTAGACTTCCAGAGCTGAAATATACGAAACAGCTTTCCGTGGTGCACTCTGATTATTATCTAAGGCCGCGCAGTCAACGGCCTATCGAGAGTGCTCTCGATGTGGCGTCACCGTCATTTCCGGTTCTTTCATTGTTCGTGAGCGCTCGCTCTCGCCGGGCCACGTCATCACTAAATCTTCGAGGGTCGCGGTCAAGGGTCCGAGGCGCCTGGTCGGATTCTTTGCACCTTATCAGCGGCGGAAAGTCCATTTCGTTACACAGTCGTGGGCGAGTCTTGTGAAACGATCTCGGAGTGCACCACTTACTCGGCAGAAGATACAGCAAAGAGGTTTATCGACCTCGGAACTGATATCGACTAATATTGATTTTCCACACGCGGGCTCCAGAAAAAAGAAGACGAAACACCTAGTCTCGGAAATTCTCGACATGCTGAAGAAGCGCCCACGAGAATGTTTAGTTGTCCGATAGGTAAGGTAAAGAAGCGTGAGTGGTGGAGACCACTTTGATAGTTGCGCGATCGAATTACGCGTAAATGTGTTTGAAGGAAGGTGGCGTTGATATAGAAAGGCGCCTGGACGGCGACGTCGCTAGTCACGTCGAACTAAATGGACAGCGCGATCGATAAATTTGGTGCATTTGATAAGTTTCCAAATGAATTAAATTACGATCGATAAAACGTGGATTTTCGTTCGGAAACCGACAGTCAAAGTACTCGATGATAATAGTGTTCTTTAAAAAATTAGAACAGCCGTCTTCAAAACAGCCGGAGCTACGATAGCCGACATTACATAATAACACGTTCGAAGGATTTTTCCTCCTTATATATTAGGGGGGGTGCATTAATTGTGACGGATTTTTTTTTGGTTAAAATACGGCTTTATTGTAATAAAATGGGTACAAATTGATAATTGAAAATATTCTCCATCGCTAGCTACTACTATTTACCATTTTTCTGGTAATAGGTGGAATCCACGTCAAAAAAACGACACATCTTTAGAGGCTGTCTCCGAATCGGGCCATTTTTGGTATCCTCATAGGAATGGAAGCGCTGCTCAGTCAAGCGATGAGTGATCGATCGAAATAGGTGGTAATTGGAAGGAGCGATACCTGGAGAATATGACGGGTGTAGTAGGACGCCCCAGTTAATCGCTTCTAACTTTTCCTTTACCGTTTTCGCAGCATCAGGCTGAGCATTGCCGTGGTGGAAAATCACTTTGTCGTGTCTCTTCGCGCAATTTTATAGGTACCTTGGTACCAATAAAATTATATTCCCAAAGATTATGGGTGTGAAAAATCTTTAAGTACTCGATTTTCGAATTCATCTGCACGCATCGTAGATTGAATGTATTGAAACATTATTCATCTCATGACTTTCTACTAACTTTAAACGCGTTTATCATAAAACTACATTTCCCAAGTCGACTGGACCCATAGCTCAAACAAATTTCAACCGATTCACTTGAAGTTTTAATTATATTTTTAGAATTACTTTTTATAACGCACTACGTAGGATTTTTAAATTATATTGCATAGTTTCTTTTTTATAAACAATTTTCCGACGATTTTCTCATGGCTGTTTATAGTTTTTGTTTTAGAAATGCGCCATTTTGACGAAGAACAATATATCAAAAAAATCCTACGTACTTCTATAGTTATTCTTATATATAATCGAAAAAACTTCAGTGTCTCATCATGACTCAAAAATTATAGGAGCTGTTGGTCCGGCCGTTGACTTTCCAGAAATAAAGGCGTGATCGAAAAAATGCTGCACAGTCGCCATTTTGACATGTATCGCTGCGAAAAAATAATTTTGGATAATCTATTACGTCTATAATAAAACCCCTTATTTTGTAATTTCGATTTATTTTATGGATTCGCTGGAAAAAAAATCAGAAAATAGGCTCTTTTTTGCGTCTAGAGTGGCCTAAGGCCTTAAGAGGTTATAAAGCCGTCTTGCTTGCTTACGAAAATTCTGCAAAAAGAGTAAAAGAGTACGCACCCAAAGAGTGCGCACTCTTACCACTATTCCTTGCGACTACTTCGCTCTCATGCGAACTCTCAGCTTCTATGAAAGGTTCTCACTGCGTTTTGCAACACAGCAACCTAAGAGTACGTACGGTACGAGTCCAAAGTTTAATTTTTCTATATTGTTCGAGATTGTCACTTAAGATTCACATTTAAAACAATCTTCCTAAACAACCAACGCTTAATTTAAATAATAAGTACAAAGTGTGTTATTAAACTTGATTTTTCTATACATGAAAGTTTATAAAGCGCGTACTCTTGGCTGGTTCTACCCTCACCTCCATGTGTGCACCTTATATTTAATGTATAGATGCCAACGTCTTAACGCGTTACCCCCACTTGTAGCGCAAAAAAGGGCTTTTTCATAAATTTTTTTAAAGAAAACTTCATAACTTTTTTAATCGATCAATATACCATCTTAAAGAACACATCTTGAAGAACTTTCAGTAATTGTTTCATTGAAAAATATTACATTGTTTAGTGGCAAACGGCCGTCAATGAAATAATGTTTTTATATACACGGTTTGCGGTGACCAACATTGCGGCGAAGTGGATCATCTGAAAAAAAAAAATCGGATGGATTTAGTCAAATATAAGTATAAACTAGTCTTTCATCGAAGGATTTTAAAAAATATTCATTTTTCACAAAATGGCGGACAGTCAAGGTTAATGGTTCGATTTTAACGAAAAAAACGGCCGTTTTTTGGCTATAAAACGGCCATTTTTTTCGAAAAAAAAAATCGAACGATTGAAGACTACATTTTTATGTATTAAATAAGCCTGAAAAATGTCAAGAAGATCGGTTCATTAGTGTTCGAGTAATCTTGGACGCCGACTTCAGAAATGCCATTTTGAGAAAAACGCGTTTAAAGTTTCAATTTCAGTCCTTCAATTCACGGATTCTTCTCTTTCAACGCTCATATCTCAGTCAATTTTGTTCGGATCGACTTGACATTTTCAGGACATATTCTAAGATACTTATATTTCAAAAAAATGCAATAAAAAAAATCGATTTTTTCAAAATCGCAAGTGGGGGTAACCCCTTAAGACCGCGTTCTTTCAACGACTACTACTCACATAGCCAAAAAATTTGTTTCCCCTTTTAGTCGGCGGCAAAACGGTTTCGTCCGATACAACATTACGGACAAACGGATCCATTATACGTGGCAATTTCTCGTTAGCGACTATGACGAAGCACGCTCAGCAGGCATTTCCCACTATTCGTGTAGACATGCCGCCCGCCCGTGTGTACTTTGCACTCGAGACTCTTGTGTACGCACATTCGGGCCCAAAAAAAAAAACAAGCGTCTTTCTTCCACGAGACGTCGAGGAAACGCGATTCTCGTCGGGGCCCCGAAAATTTAACCCTCGAATTCTCGCGTCCCCTTTTTTGTTTAGGCTAAACCATCGGAGATTAATGAACTGAGCGAAAAGTCGCGTAGAAGTGTAGCACGCATAGCTATGTCGATATATATGTTTACGTACGTGCATGTATTCGTGCGTGTATGTGACAGCAGAGAGAAAGAGAGGGAGAGAGAGAGAGAGAGAGGGAGAGAGAGGTAGCTAAGCCCCTGGAATATGGCCCGTGAAATATTTCTAAACACGGCACGGGGCAAAGCCGCAGTCCGGTAAATCGGTCTCTTGCGAAATTCTCTATACGGGGCCTCGAAACACTGAGCTAAAAAGCCAAAGCACGTGTATAATAATAGCTAATAAAGTGGACTCGCGAGTCGGGGCTTTTCGTATGCCTGTGGCAGAGCAGGTGGCTTCTCTCTGTTGCTTTGCCCTTTATATATATATATATATATATATATATATATATATATATGTTTACAGACGTATACATATACGAATACACGGGGCACATGCTACGTTTATCATACCGGTATATGGACGACGAAAAATTACCGGAGGCACTGATATAGTCGAACGAGCCGGTTCGACATTACGGGATTTGGCCCGAAAATGCGCTTACACGCGCTAAAGTTTTGCACACCCCTGGCTATACGCGACGAGATAAAAATACCACACTCAATTTTTAATTGAAATATATATTTAACTATAATTATATGATTTTTAGTTGACAATTCAATTGCAAACTTCAATTTAGTTGCCAATCAAATGGAACCCCTTAAAATGCGGTCATGTGCAAGCGTTCTTGGTTTTCGACCTCGTATCTGTTATGGCAACACCTATCGTGATGAAAATTGAAATTACGAATGTTGAAGAACTAGCCGAATTTTAATTGAATATTATACAATTATGTACGCACGAGGGAGGACACCGATGTGACGGACCGAATGAGGGTAATGTTTTCCGAATTTTTTCGGCTATTGAATTATTTGGGATTTGGAAAAAAGGTATGTTATTAAGCATACATACAATAACTTATGTAGTGGAAATTTGTATGGAAAACGAATTAAAAATTAACAACGTTATTGAGGTATAATAGAACCTCTGTATAAAAATGTGGTTCAACCGCGGAATCGATAACGTAATAATGGTTGGTCTGAAAAATAAAAATAAAAAGGTTTTATAATCTGTATGAATGTAGGTCTCGTTGTACGTAGCCGTTTTTCGAGAAAAAATCACATAATGGCGGGCGTTAAAAAAAAAAGTGTAATTTTGGCGAAATTTTTACTTATATTCGGAGGCTGAAAAGATACTGAATAAAAAAAATTTACTACACACAACGATAGCCACGGCGATCGAGTATTTTTATTTATTTCAAATCGGACAGGACTATGATTCCGGGCAGGTCGAGGAAATTCGTATCGAGAAAAACACGATTGACAGTTTCAGTATGAGCCTGTCACTTGGTCAATTTTCAATATTCTAATTTGAAATTATTTTCACATATTCTCGAACATGTATACCTCAAGAAAATGCATAAAATTCAGTTATTTTTTACCACTTTTCAATTCTTTGACCACTTTTCATCTCTCCTTGTGTTTTACGTTCAGGAAGTAATTCCGATATATATAGAATGACAAAGTCTTTACATTGATATGCACATACACCCACGCATATATCTATGAATCCGAAAAATAACAGTCTGCAAATGCTCGTTACAATCATTTCATATAATCGTCTGCTGTCCAAATGTTGCAGCGTATGTTGCCAGTTTATGAAACAACGTCCCTTCGCTCAATGGTCCACGGAAAAGACACGTACCACCAGCTGCGCTCGATGCGATCATTCTTACGCTACACACGGATGCCAATGCGTTGCCATAGCACGAGCTGAATTTAAGATTCGTAAGACTCGCCTTACACATTCGAGCACTCTTGATCCGACTATCGTCGCTGCTGCAGCCACACAGGGACCGAGACGGAGAAAGCGGATGGCCATAGAGGTATATTTCGTGAAGTACACGCGAGGTGTACAAAGATCCGATCGATTGAAAATTGAACACCGCATGATAGGCCGAGTCCCCCTGGAGCCGCGGTCTCGTTCCGCGCCATCGACGATTCGTGACTGGCAAAGACTAATCCCTGTAACGCGAGAATATATTGAAATTTTCCCCCTGATAAATATGTGAGCGAGAGGGATGACGAGCCAAATGGACAGGCGTGTCCAAAGTTTGAGGTAAACGTAAAATGGGATTACTTTGAACAGGTTTTGGAACTTTTTTGTAGGTAACTTTTTTCTAACATCCTAGATTCCAACTTCCGTGCTCCGATAGAACAATGTGTCCTTTGGCTATCAAAGGCTTAATAAAGTCACACCCACGATTTTAAATAGGGTAAGCCCGTGGTAGTTGGTCACAGTTTTTTCAAGAACCCGTCAAAATAAAAGTACAGACGTTTCTTAACTTTTCTTCGTTTGTATTTATACTTTGAACGTTTAACTTAAAGATAATTTACGAAATAAAAACAAACTCCTATCCGATCAACCTTAAAACTACTATTATTTTTAAATCACGATTGGCTTTATATTTAGATCACGATTTCTCCCGGAATAGCCGGGTGTGATGACCAGTTACCCAGCATTGTGCTCTCGGCTTCCTCTTTGGGGTTATGTTTTGATTTATCATTTTTTTTTCTTTTGCCCACATCTAGAACACGCATAATCGAAATCAGTATAATTTTTGTGTACCCAAAGTTGGCACACTATTCACTGAAGCCAGTCTTCGATGAGACGAGTTTTATAATAATTTTATCCGCAACATTTTTTGTCATTGTTCTTATATCGTCTTTGTAAGATCTTCCTAGGTATTTCGTAGCTCCTAGCGGCCGCACGAACCGACAATTCGTCATTTTTTATAGCACTAATAGCTGCTTTTAATGATTATTGAGTCCCGTTCCCTCGTAGAGCAATTGCTGTTTTCTTGTATTTATTATAGGCATGTAAAACAATGGTAAATATTCGGAATAGGGGCTCCTGCTAGAATCAGGCTAATTTTTGTTTCGGGTTGTTTGGGGTGGTTTGAGGTTGTTTGGGGTTGTTTGGGGTTATTTGGGTTTGTTTGAACCGTTGAAGAAAATTAGCCTGACTCTAGCAGGAGCCCCACTTCCGAATATTTACTAAAACAAATGTAGGAAAAATGAATTACTTGAACACATTGCAACTAATACTATGGCCAGCATACACCAACAGTACGTGGCCATCGCTCCTAATCTCCCGGGAGCGATGGCTACATCTAAAATGTAAACAAGTAGAAACAATACATGCGACATCTTGAGGTTATAACAAAGCACTGTTCGTGAACTATTCAAGAAATACCAAAGTAACCCTTGCTTTTACAAAATAACGTCACCACAATGTAAAACATGAAACCTTCAAAAAAAATTAGCAGTAGACAGAACAATTAAAAAGCATTTTACTTACTAAACATTTTTTTCTAAACTTTCGCTCATACACTTATACCTGCGCACGACGCGAAGCAAATTGAGCAGTAACAGGTCAAATCTAGTGCGCAGTTCGGTGAAAAATTTCTATTGGCCATCTCACTCTCTCTCTCTCTCTCTCTCTCTCTCTCTCTCTCTCTCTCTCTCTCTCTCTCCCTCTCTCTTGCTCTCTCTCTCTTATGACCAACTCCGAAGTTACTCTTTATTTTTGTTCAGTGTCAAAGTAACCTCGAATGTCGTGTTTTTTCGACCAGGCATCGAAGTGCAACTTATGTCAAAGATTAAGAGTTCCTTTGACATCACGTTGATTTAAAAAAAAATCAATATTTATGCATTATACATAAAATTAAATGAAATACAACAATTTTCAACAATCAAATTGTCATCCTTATTAACGAAACATTGTACATAAAAATATCAAGTACCTAGGGTACTATTATAGGCACTCAATCAGTCTCATAATAGTCACTGACATGCAAATCAACTTCAGCAACATCATGATGCTGCGCCGATAGTATTTTCGCGCTCTGTCGAAGTAGCCCGAAAAACTGTCAGTTACCCTCAATATTAATTCAGCCCCGTTTTACGTTACAAACAAAGGGGGACGGGGTGAATCGTGCGATACAGAACCGATCGGTCGTGCAGAAAACTGAAAGCAGCCCGGTGTGTGCTCCAACCGCCCACGCTTCCAGACAGAATAAAACTACGCGAGGACGATCGTAAGTACTGAGGAAGTACTTGGACGAGGGCGGAGGAGAGGACTGAAGCGTGCCTGGGTATACGGTCACTCTTTTTCTTTCTCCTTCCCCACATCTCCTTCTGCTTCTTCTTCTTCTTCTCCTTAACCCTGTCCACCGCCTACTTTTCTCGAAGAGCAGTTCGTCGCGTCCTGCAAAGCTCCGATAGCCCCGGAGCGCCACAGCGGAGCAAAAGATCGACGGAGAGAAACAGGAAGAGCAGGAGGGAACTTGAACGTTCACGAATATAACCGGAGCGGTACGTAACGCCGATTTTTCATATGTGTGTGTGTGTGTATACATATATATGAGATATTCTGGTCCAGTTGTAACGCTAATGCCCTCGTGCATTCTG
Source organism: Ophion costatus (assembly GCA_951751655.1). Classification (NCBI taxonomy): domain Eukaryota; kingdom Metazoa; phylum Arthropoda; class Insecta; order Hymenoptera; family Ichneumonidae; genus Ophion; species Ophion costatus. The sequence continues at coordinate 16,042,525 of OX632362.1, read as the reverse complement.
TGTGGGCGTGTCCTGATGTAAGGAACCGAGAGAGGCAAATATATATATATATATATATATACACACACATTTATACGTATATATGTAAACATATATGTATATATACATGTTTATGTGTGTATATATATATATATATATATATATATATATGGGGAAATATGTGTGTATGTATATGTAAGAAGCGCGTGCACGGTCATTACTTTGCGGGATTTGCAATTGGTCGTAAATGCCCCGAGGTCCTGGCCTCGCGTGCGACGATGGTACGTGTCTCTGGTTTTTTTTTGTTGCCCTCTTTTTTTTCTGGTGCTGTTCTTTCATTTCCCCCGCACACTCCAGATCCATACTTTAGTATTATGTATCTCCACTGAGCAGGCGAGCAATTTTTTATACATCCATATATGTATATATATATATATATATATATATGTGTGTGTGTGTGTGTGTGTGTGTGTGTGTGTGTGTGTGTGTGTGTGTGTGTGTGTGTGTGTGTGTGTGTGTGTGTGTGTGTGTGTGTGTGTGTGTGTGTGTGTGTGTGTGTGTGTGTGTGTGTGTGTGTGTGTGTGTGTGTGTGTGTGTGTGTGTGTGTGTGTGTGTGTGTGTGTGTGTGTGTGTGTGTGTGTGTGTGTGTGTGTGTGTGTGTGTGTGTGTGTGTGTGTGTGTGTGTGTGTGTGTGTGTGTGTGTGTGTGTGTGTGTGTGTGTGTGTGTGTGTGTGTGTGTGTGTGTGTGTGTGTGTGTGTGTGTGTGTGTGTGTGTGTGTGTGTGTGTGTGTGTGTGTGTGTGTGTGTGTGTGTGTGTGTGTGTGTGTGTGTGTGTGTGTGTGTGTGTGTGTGTGTGTGTGTGTGTGTGTGTGTGTGTGTGTGTGTGTGTGTGTGTGTGTGTGTGTGTGTGTGTGTGTGTGTGTGTGTGTGTGTGTGTGTGTGTGTGTGTGTGTGTGTGTGTGTGTGTGTGTGTGTGTGTGTGTGTGTGTGTGTGTGTGTGTGTGTGTGTGTGTGTGTGTGTGTGTGTGTGTGTGTGTGTGTGTGTGTGTGTGTGTGTGTGTGTGTGTGTGTGTGTGTGTGTGTGTGTGTGTGTGTGTGTGTGTGTGTGTGTGTGTGTGTGTGTGTGTGTGTGTGTGTGTGTGTGTGTGTGTGTGTGTGTGTGTGTGTGTGTGTGTGTGTGTGTGTGTGTGTGTGTGTGTGTGTGTGTGTGTGTGTGTGTGTGTGTGTGTGTGTGTGTGTGTGTGTGTGTGTGTGTGTGTGTGTGTGTGTGTGTGTGTGTGTGTGTGTGTGTGTGTGTGTGTGTGTGTGTGTGTGTGTGTGTGTGTGTGTGTGTGTGTGTGTGTGTGTGTGTGTGTGTGTGTGTGTGTGTGTGTGTGTGTGTGTGTGTGTGTGTGTGTGTGTGTGTGTGTGTGTGTGTGTGTGTGTGTGTGTGTGTGTGTGTGTGTGTGTGTGTGTGTGTGTGTGTGTGTGTGTGTGTGTGTGTGTGTGTGTGTGTGTGTGTGTGTGTGTGTGTGTGTGTGTGTGTGTGTGTGTGTGTGTGTGTGTGTGTGTGTGTGTGTGTGTGTGTGTGTGTGTGTGTGTGTGTGTGTGTGTGTGTGTGTGTGTGTGTGTGTGTGTGTGTGTGTGTGTGTGTGTGTGTGTGTGTGTGTGTGTGTGTGTGTGTGTGTGTGTGTGTGTGTGTGTGTGTGTGTGTGTGTGTGTGTGTGTGTGTGTGTGTGTGTGTGTGTGTGTGTGTGTGTGTGTGTGTGTGTGTGTGTGTGTGTGTGTGTGTGTGTGTGTGTGTGTGTGTGTGTGTGTGTGTGTGTGTGTGTGTGTGTGTGTGTGTGTGTGTGTGTGTGTGTGTGTGTGTGTGTGTGTGTGTGTGTGTGTGTGTGTGTGTGTGTGTGTGTGTGTGTGTGTGTGTGTGTGTGTGTGTGTGTGTGTGTGTGTGTGTGTGTGTGTGTGTGTGTGTGTGTGTGTGTGTGTGTGTGTGTGTGTGTGTGTGTGTGTGTGTGTGTGTGTGTGTGTGTGTGTGTGTGTGTGTGTGTGTGTGTGTGTGTGTGTGTGTGTGTGTGTGTGTGTGTGTGTGTGTGTGTGTGTGTGTGTGTGTGTGTGTGTGTGTGTGTGTGTGTGTGTGTGTGTGTGTGTGTGTGTGTGTGTGTGTGTGTGTGTGTGTGTGTGTGTGTGTGTGTGTGTGTGTGTGTGTGTGTGTGTGTGTGTGTGTGTGTGTGTGTGTGTGTGTGTGTGTGTGTGTGTGTGTGTGTGTGTGTGTGTGTGTGTGTGTGTGTGTGTGTGTGTGTGTGTGTGTGTGTGTGTGTGTGTGTGTGTGTGTGTGTGTGTGTGTGTGTGTGTGTGTGTGTGTGTGTGTGTGTGTGTGTGTGTGTGTGTGTGTGTGTGTGTGTGTGTGTGTGTGTGTGTGTGTGTGTGTGTGTGTGTGTGTGTGTGTGTGTGTGTGTGTGTGTGTGTGTGTGTGTGTGTGTGTGTGTGTGTGTGTGTGTGTGTGTGTGTGTGTGTGTGTGTGTGTGTGTGTGTGTGTGTGTGTGTGTGTGTGTGTGTGTGTGTGTGTGTGTGTGTGTGTGTGTGTGTGTGTGTGTGTGTGTGTGTGTGTGTGTGTGTGTGTGTGTGTGTGTGTGTGTGTGTGTGTGTGTGTGTGTGTGTGTGTGTGTGTGTGTGTGTGTGTGTGTGTGTGTGTGTGTGTGTGTGTGTGTGTGTGTGTGTGTGTGTGTGTGTGTGTGTGTGTGTGTGTGTGTGTGTGTGTGTGTGTGTGTGTGTGTGTGTGTGTGTGTGTGTGTGTGTGTGTGTGTGTGTGTGTGTGTGTGTGTGTGTGTGTGTGTGTGTGTGTGTGTGTGTGTGTGTGTGTGTGTGTGTGTGTGTGTGTGTGTGTGTGTGTGTGTGTGTGTGTGTGTGTGTGTGTGTGTGTGTGTGTGTGTGTGTGTGTGTGTGTGTGTGTGTGTGTGTGTGTGTGTGTGTGTGTGTGTGAGTACGTGTATATGAGAAAATACTCCCACTCCTATATCCGCGACCTAAACTCTCGGAGCAACGACGTGTTCGTTTGGATCATTTGATCGGGGGATCTCGTCGCGTGACTCGACGTTTCGTTTTCACACGTCCCTTTTGTTCCACGAATTATTTTATTTTTTTTGTTTCGGTTCCTTGATTTTTTCAATGGAGGCAATAGTTATCAACGATCCTCGTTCACGGCCCACGAGGGATCGGTAATAATCCGTCGGGTCTTTGTGAAAGAATTTCTGGCAATACTCGTGAGTCATGCGGCAATTTATTTTTTGCTTTGCTATGAGAGGAATGAAAAGCTCGTTCCGTTCGTTTCTTTTTTTTTTTTATCAATTTGATTATGCGCCGTCTCGGTTTAAAAGAATTTTCGAATGCACGGATCTTTTGAGCGATCGGTAAATCGGTACGATATGATGGATTTTTGATTGGTGAGAAAATATTGCCCCGACTTAAACGAAATAGGGATTTAAAAAAAATAAAATCGTGATGATACATTTTTACAGAAACGAGGTATTTGAGAAAATATCGTCTGAAGAAAGCGATGTAATTTTTTTTTTGCATAAATATTTAATTAGAATTGGTTTACAGTCGATGTCCGCGAAGCACCTGGCGAAAATGTATCTTGAAATGTCAAATTTATCAAAATAGCGCGTGAGACAAAACTCGCGAAGTGAGTTTTGATTTTGGCAAAAAAATGGGCATTTTTCGTTTATCAAATCGAAAGTATATATCACATATACATCGGGAAAAACGATCCTTCGATCAAATTCCCAACTTATACATCTAGAAAAAGCTCTGAAAGGTTCAGAAAGATCAATGCAGTCGTTTCTGAGATATTTTGCTCAGCGACTTTGGAAAGGTACTTTCGAGCAAAAAGCGTTTAACCCTTCCTCGACGTACTTATATTTGGCCACGGCTTTGGCACACTGGGTTAATTTGACCCGGATAGTACCTCTTCCGCCTGCCCTTAACAACCCATCGGTCGATTTTTATTTAAGGGGTTACCCCCACTTGCGATTATGAAAAAATCGATTTTTTTTATTGCACTTTTTTGAAGTATAAGTATCTGAGAATATGTCCTGAAAATTTCAAATCGATCCGAACAAAATTGACTGAGATATGAGCGCTGAAAGAGAAGAATCCGTGAATTGAAGAACTGAAATTGAAACTTTAAACGCGTTTTTCTCAAAATGGCATTTCTGAAGTCGGTGACCAAGATTACTCGAACACTAATGAACCGATCTTCTTGAAATTTTGCAGGCTTATTTAATACGTAAAAATGTAGTCTTTAATGGTTCGATTTTTTTTTTCGAAAAAAAAACGCCCTTTTTTTCCTTAAAATCGAACCATTAACTTTGACTGTCCGCCATTTTGTGAAAAATGAATATTTTTTAAAATCCTTCGATTAAAGACTAGTTTATACTTATATTTGACTAAATCCATCCGCATTTTTTTTTCAGATGATCCACTTCGCCGCAATGTTGGTCACCGCAAACCGTGTATATAAAAACATTATTTCATTGACGGCCATTTGCCACTAAACAATGTAATATTTTTCAATAAAAAAATTACTGAAAGTTCTTCAAGATGTGTTCTTTAAGATGGTATATTGATCGATTAAAAAAGTTTTGTAGTTTTCTTTAAAAAAATTCATGAAAAAGGCCTTTTTTTTGCGCTACAAGTGGGGGTAACGCCTTAAAAAATCCGGGACACCTTAAACATTTCTCAGTATGTCTGCATAATTAAGATTTGGAAAGTATAAAATTAAATCGTCGTAGAAAATCATTGAAGACTTTCAGTTTTAGGAAAGTGAGCATTCTATTTTAAATTCGTCCGGGTCAAAATGACCCAGTGTGTCAAGGAAGGGTTAAAGTGGCGAACGACGCTCCGAGCGTTTCGACGGGCGTCAATACACCAGCCTATAAATGTGTCAATTTTGATCCGATCACGTTTAAATGTTCAGGGAACATTTATTAAGTGATATTCTGTCAAAATATATTCGTTCCGAAAAAAGTGAGTTTTTAACTTTTGCCACTAGGTTCGACCCCTTAAGCGACGGGCTTTAAACTTTCTTTGTTTTTAGTAAAAACATAAACATGCGGTTTTTTTTGCACGGCCTTGTTCTCGAGCGGAGAGGAATGTGTAGGTTCATATATAGGTGTACGAAAAAGAGCTCTTTCGTTGGTATGTTCAGCATCCAGCCGATACCACATCAGAGCTATTGCGGCTCGTACGTTGTGGCCCTTTACCCCCGAGGCCACGTGTAGCTGTCCGTTCGAGGCAGTGGGCTTATACGCCGGTACATAGAAGAGAGCAAGAGTGAGAGAGAGAGAGAGAGAGAGAGAGAGAGAGAGAGAGAGAGAGAGAGAAGGGACTCGCTGATTTTTAATCGTTAAACTGCCGTAACGTAATAACCGTTAATAACCGCGGCGAGTGCCGCTAAGTATCGCGATTCGCGTGGGCGCCCGAGCCCTGCTCTTGGGAAACTTAAGACCTCTCCCTTCACGACAGGTTGTTGTATACCCAGCTCGGAGAATACGCCGGTGTTCACGTAGGTACCTGCTATGTTTTCACCGGGCCATAACGCAGAGCCCTATATGAATGACGTATTCCACACAGCCGGATTTGACGCGGCTGAATTTTTTCCTGCATTCGGCGCACAGTCAAAATGGTCAATTTTTTTCGTGTCTTCATGATTTTTCGCGTTCTTTTTTTGCGAGGCTGAGGTTTAAACAATACGAGCTTTTGTTGGAGTAAATCATTTATCTCGTTGTGTGATTTGAGGAGATCAATTGAAGGGTCTGCATGAGTTTGGGCTCCAAAAAACCGGTCGATTTTCGATATTTTTTTCTGATGCGAATATTGGGATGACAAAGTCGGAATTTTACACACAATTAGTACATAGTCTAGCCAAGTTTGATTTTTTTTATCGAAAAATATTCATCGACAATGAATTTATTATTATTGTTATAAATTCGGTTTGGACAAATAATCGTTGTCAGTAGTTCAGGCAAATATGGTGATCTGAAATAAAAAAAGGAAAAATTTACTCCTGGTATAATGATAAAACTTCCGTATGACTGGGTACGTTTTATAAATTTTGACAATCACGAAAATGGCAAGCTGGAAAAAACGAGTTACATTTCCGACAAAGATAAACAAATTTTATCATTTGTAACCAATAAATAGATAAACGTATGAGAAAATATTTCGTTCATACTATGAAAAATGCTATAAACTATGCTCTGTCTGAATTCGAAATGAATCGGATGAATAGATTCCGACGTACGACATACATAAAATATAATTTCGGGAGAAAGGCAAAAAAACAACTTCGTGTATTTTTTCTTTTTTACGACATATATGTTGCAAATTAAAGTTAACCCTAGACCCTAGGCGATAAAATTATAGGATTAAGAAGATTGTATATTTAATGTTTCAATCTTATGCAGACCCCTTAATATTGCTACGTTATATTTATACTTTAATCGCTCGAGTCCAGCTTTCCCACAAACTAAGCTATTTGATTCCGATTCACGTGTCAACGCATCGGAAAACCCGAAATCAAATTTTGACTTTCGGTTCTTCGCCTTTCTCTCTTATTCGTATATGCCTCTTCCCACGTAATATGTTGTATCCACAGTTCTCGACTCGACGGCACGTAAAACGACGTCCCGGCGGGAGCCATTAAAAAAATTTGAATCCATTGAATGTCAAGTCGAGCCCTTGGACCCGAATATCCCTGCGGACCCAAAACAGCCTCGTATGCGTGTTGGCAGTTTCGAAAAGTTATTGGTTTTTATGTCCTTTCTAAAGCCTAGCCGTATTCCCCAGGCCATATATATTAATGGATTAATATTTTTATATTCGGCGCCATCGCGTCAGGAGCATGATGGGATCACGAGTAACCCATTGGAAACGGAACAACGGAGTGGATACGTCTTTCGAATGGGTATATATATATATGCGTTCGAAGCACAAGAGAGACTCGTGTTATTACGTTCACATTTTTATGTATTAACGCCGGCGTTTCTACGGGCTTATTGTATAGACTTTTCGATTAAAAATATACAGGGTGTCTTGTTATGAATGGATAATCCTGCAACTGTCGATACCTCAGATCATGTCGTACTGTATGCTGGAATTTCAGTTCAGTAAAAGTACCACGGTTTTCGAGATTTGGGGCTTTATGTTATTAAAAAAAAAAATCGTCTGCATTTGGTTTTTCGCCTGCCATTTATACAAATGATACGAATCGACAATAACTAAGCAACTTTTTTAAGTAATTGGCGCGATATGAGTAGTGCATTATTTTGCACCGGAGGCTATCAGTCAGATGTTCGAATTGGTTTGTATGAAAATTCTGCATAAGATCTTCTGTCATAAAGTTTCCTTAACATTTGAGGTTAAAAAGATTTTTTTGGATAAAAAAAATAACCAAGAGTATGTTAAAAAAAATCGAGTCAAAAAAGTTATCATTTGTAGAAATGGTACGCGAAAAACCAGGAGCCGATGATATTTATCTCAAAAACAGTGGGACTCTTAGTTAATTAAAATTCCAGCATATAGTAGGACTTGATCCGACCTATATTCAGTTGCAGGATTATCCATTCATAACAGGAAGCCCTGTATATATACAGGGTGTCCCATTTAAATCTCACATCTGATTTCTCTTGAAGAATACCGCTCCGATAAAGTTTAGAGTGTAGTGAAACATTTAGGGTTCAAACAGGGACGGTCAAACATTTTTTTTTGTTTCCCAGTTCAAAATGGCGACGTTAAGATGGCCGAAATGTTTTTTTTTTTACAATCGGAACGTGACTGTTTTTACCCATCAATTTTTCCAGGCCAAAATTAGTAACTTCTGCAGGAATTTTTTCTTGATAAAGTTCATTATTTTTAGGTTATAACGCACGAGGAGGTTGATTCTTTAACATCGCTAGTGTAAGTGTCGTGTGTGTGTGGGAGCGGGTTTGTTTGGGTTTATTCGATAACCCAATCAAACCCAAACAAGGGTTAGGTCTCGGCGGCTCGTCACTGACGTTATCAAACGAAGCTAAGTGTGAGTGTGCGTTTGAGTTGGTTTGGGTTTGTTTGATAACGGAAGTGACGAGCCGCACAGACCTAATCCTTGTTTGGATTTTTTTGAGTTATCGAACAAACCCAAAAGAACCCAAACAAACACGAACAAACCGAATCAAACTCTAGGGATGTGGCAGATTTTACTCCTCGCGGTACATTCTGGATAGCGCTAGAATAGTCAAAACGGCCTTCTAACCTAAAAATGATCAATCATATAAGAAACAATTCCTACGAAAGATTTGAGTCTTGACTTGACAAATGTTTCTGTGAAAAAACACACGTTGATCTTTTTAAAAACCATTTCAACGTTGTCATTTTGAATATTGGACCAAAAAGTTTTTTTTAACGTCCCCCTTCGAACCCGAAAAGTTTTATTATACTCAGAGCTTGATTGGAGCAGTTTTTTTCGAGATAAGTCAGGTGTAAGATTAAAATGCGACACCCGGTCTATCGACGTTGGCATATTTATAAATGACGATCTCGAGGTGTTGACATTGTATATTTTAATAAAGGGATCGTAAGGCGCTTATGAGAAAGAATTGAATACGTCGAGAGACCCCCCTCCCTCTCGCTGTCGCTCTCTGACTTTCGCTGTTTTCTCTGTTCCGGAAGAAAAAACAGACAGACTTGTCTTTTATCGCATTACTTTGTCGTCTGCTTTTATGGCTGGCGCTGCGCACCGCACTCTCTCTCCGTCCCTCTCTCTCTTTATTCGCGCTCTTGGTAAAAAATATATAGTACGTATATAAAGGATATTTGAATTCGACAGTACGGGACAATACGGCGCCCGCGCTCGTATACAAGTGTACGATTACGGTCGCAAAATGACGCACCAAAACTCGAGTTTAACGTCTCTGTTCACTCGCTGATCTCTTCTTCTCTCAAACGTCCGATCTCTATCTCCTGTGCTCATACATTATACTACCGTACTTAAGTGCACGTACACTACCGGCGAAAAGTGTAGGCACACTTTTTGAGCTTTTTTAAACAGAAGCAGGTATACGAACAAAATTTGTATTTCTTTTTGTCGAGCTGTGACCCAAAACTGCATGCACACTTTTCGAGGATTTTCGAACAAAAGCTGGTACAGAAACAGAATTTATATTTTTTTTGTCAAGCTTCCATCTTTGTTTAATTTATACTTATTAGAGTTTTTTCCCCACTTTGGATACTTTATTTTCAAGCTCTGACCTATGTTGTTTTTTATAATTTTTTTTTCGCTTTACGTACTTTATTTTCAAGCTTTGATCGATCTTATATTTTTTTTATGGGAGTTTTTTTTTACTTCAGATACTTTACTTTCAAGCTCTCTTTTTTTAGTAGACTTTTTTCACTATAGGTACTTTATTTTCAAGCTTCGATTTATGTTTAGTTTTTCTTATTAGAGTTTTATTTTCACTTTGGATGCTTTATTTTCAAGCTCTGCCCTATGTTCAATTTTTTTCACTCCACCTACTTGATTTTCAATCCTGCAGTAGTCGAGTTGTGGCGAATTATTAAAACCTGCATCACTTTACAAAAAGCTAGAAAACCTTGTAGACATAAATTGATTATTTTTCGGCACAAATTGGAAAAAAATCCGCTCCCTTTTGGATCTCTTTTCGAGGACAGTCCTTTTAATATTCCTATAAAAAAATGATACGCGAGTTTGTGGGAGCAGGAAGAACGTGCAAAAAAACAACCATGTGCAAGTCATCTAGTGAGCAAAAAAATGGTAGAGAATAATAAAAATAAATATCTAACGGAGCTTGTTTTTCGTATCCTTTGAATTTTATCTTGAACATTCTCTTGCGCTTTTTTTTCGTTCAAGAAATCTGTAACTTTTCGGCCCGATCGATAATTCGATAAGTATATCCATACGTTTCGCCGGTAATGTACGTGTGTATATTCGTGTACATAATGTTGGTACGTGCGCCTCAAGGGAATTTCGCGAAAATTGCCGGTTTCATCGTGGTTAAGCCATCTCATTCGATAGGCGTGTATCGAAATGATATTTTGTTTCTACCGTACCTTAAGTGCGCGAATCTCGAATTGAAAACTCGCCCATACCATAATCGACGAACGTCGTGGTGCGTTGGTAGCTTTTTATCGTACTTGGACCTCTATACTTGTATATATTTTGTTGTTCGATTCAGTTCTTCCTGACATTCAAATCTTTTTTTTTGCCTCACTTGTGAGACCGGAAATAACGGGTCTTGCGGTTTATCACATCCGCAAGACTGTTTCTGGACGCCTAGCGGCAGAAAATAAGGCCTAACTTTGACCATTTCTTTTAGGAGCGTGAAAAGAGGGATAGATTTTTTTTTCAGAGTTTATTTAACACACATTAAAATATTTTTAAAAAATTTATTATAATTTTCATGCAAAATGGCGGCGTCAGAGCCCATCTCGAAAAACGTTTTTTTTACAAATAGCTTCACGGGACGACGGTTTTCTCGTAAAGTATAAGACTTGAAACAAAAACCAAAAAAGAAAATGTAATCTATATATTATTAGTTATGGGACTACGTAGGGATTTTTTTTATTAAATTTTGGAGAAATGGCGCCCTCTGAAAGAAATACATCGATTTTTTGCCCAAAAATAAGCAGTAAATTGTTTATAAACAAAAAAGTTTATATTTAATCCAAAAACGGCTACGTACTCCCATAGAGAATGTAATTGTGAAACTACTATCGAAATGTCAAATCGATCCATGCAAAAGTGTTCGAGTAATCTGTCCTCCCAGTTTCAAAAAAGTTTTGCCGCAGCGCCTCGGAGCGCTTGAAACGATAATTGAACGTTAAAAAAAATCGCAACAGCACCAATTGAATATTTTTTTTATGACCCCAAAGTATTCTTTGAGCCAAAAACGATTTTTTCAAAATCCCAGAGTGGTGTCATCCCATAAATTAGCACAAAACATCGTAAGTTCCTAAGTTGCTAAATCCGTTAATAATGTTGAGGATTTTTCATACTTCCACGAAAGGTGCTGATTTGTTCCTTCAAGAAACCAACAATTTTTCTATCCGCGGAGAGCCTGGAGAAAGTCAAGGTGCGAGCTTGTAAGGCCTAGCATGGATCATCACTTTGGTGTCCGCCTTTGATTTTGTCGGAACTTGTGTGAATGGTATACTGAGTGGTAACGTTAAAAACCGTTAGCTACGTATTTTTTTTTATCGCGAGAAAAACGGGTTTAACCGTCGAAACCACCCCTTAAAGTTAAACAAGTCAATGGCTGATTTTGCAGTTTTATCTGCAAGCAGTCCGTTAATTTCAGTGAAACAAAAACCAAATCCACTTGGGTGCCTAAAAAAAAAACGAAAACTAAGGGATGAATTCTCTTTATTTTTCTTCCTTTCGCCCCACATTTAAAAAGGGTACATTACATCGAATGAAACCGGTAACATTTTGAAGCGGGACTAACATCGAAAATTAAAGATTACGGATAGACTTTTTTCGACTTTTACGGTATTTTTAAGATCTATCGAATTCAAAGTGCACAAATTGTCGAGGGTGGGGGGAAAAATGTCGAACGATCGATATGCAGATGGGCCAAAATGTCGAATTCGAAAATGCCGAATGTTCGAATATAGATGGGTCAATCTTACTAGAGTCTGTAAAGTCGAAAATAACAATTACGAATATGAACATCTCGGAAGTTGATATATAGCGAAAAACAAAAATCAGATTTAATAAATTAGCGAAAAACACAATATCGATGGGCCTGTATGCATAACACCAAATAATTCGAGACGACAATTCTCCGAATTAAAAAAATTGCGACGGTTCACAATGCAGAAAATCATTAAAGCGAACGGCCAAAAAGTCGAGTGGTTAAAATCGCGAAGGGTCAAAATGTAGAACGGCCCGGATGGCGAATCGAGCGATACGTTACTTGCGCTTCAGAGTGAAGCTGCGAGATGACGCTGTCGGTCAGTCGGCTAAAATATCGTAAGGCAGTCATCCCACGTGACGGGCCCCACCACGTTCGTCATTTTGGCCGTTCGACCTTTTGGCGTTCGACATTTCGGGCCATCGACGTTTTGCGTTTCGATTTGTTGCTTTTCGCCATAGACGATATTACGCATATTAGGCACTCGCTATTTTCTGTTTCGGAAATATGGGTGTTCTACATTTTTCGATTCCGTATTTTTATGTTCCGAATTGCAGACGATCTGAATATTCGTTTTCGAATAAATTAGCTCTCCAATAAATAATGGTTCGATTTATAGTCATTCAATTTTCTTATGAGTTGACAGATAAAATTTCGAATAATTGAACCTTCGTTATTTTGAGAGTTCATAATTCTACCGTTTCGAAATCTTTGTCGTTCTACATTTGGTCATTCGACATTTTTACCCCCACCCACTGTCGATACACGCTTAGTGTACACCCGTTTTAGATAAACATTTGAATAGTACCATCAATGAATATTTTTCCTTTCTCGTATAAGGCTAATCTCAAATCGTCCTCATAACGACACGATTCACGATGGTGCGGAATCGTCACATCCATAATTTATGGTCTGCGTGACTCCGGTGCAAAGATCGCGAACCCAGAGCAAAATAAAGTGTACCCAAAATAAATATTCAACTATTCCTAAATCGCACCGGTGCGATTATGAAACAACTCTGCTCGTATATCATTTATTGTTAGAGACAATTCGTGCTTCCTTCCTTCTTCGGGACGAAGAACTAGTTTTTTGTTCCAGTAACTCAATAATTCAATATTATAATAAATATAGCACAGCTATACTAATGCGATCAAAAAGTTAGTGAAAAATGATCAAATATTTACTCGTTGAATATTTTACGACACATAAGTAAGAAATTTTCGTAATTTAATAGCTGTATAACATGCGATGGGTTAAACGATTTAAGGGGGAAAATCCCTCAGGCGCCCAAAAATAAGTCATTTTTCATGGTTTTTTTAAAGGTGATAAATTAATCGTATCATTATCAATCAATTTTTTGCATTATCTTGTTACACCTTTCGAGTGTAAAATTTTTTCCCTTTTTTTGAACAAAACAAAATGGTAGCGTTACAAAGTATTCCTTCAGGCATCGTTTGAAAAACTGCTTATTTTATAGCTGCAAAAGTTATTGATCGATCTGGCTAAAATTTTGGGAGGTTTCTTATTATAACATTATTGGAAGGATATATACTAAAGTTTTAACCGTAGACGAGGCATCCCATTTCTGGTGCCGTCTACGAAGCATGAGGGGACGGTGTGCCCCCCACGAACCGTCTTGGCTTAGGTTGCTTCCTATACACAGAAATTCGGTTTTATAGGATGAATCTCTTCGTTTTTCAATAAGGAAGAGAATGGTATGTATTAAAGTCAATTTTCAAAAACCCGAAAGTCGTGAAAAAGTACTTTAAACGAACAAAAATGTAAAAAATATGCAAAACTGACTTTTCTCAAACAAAAAAATTTAATTTTTTTTTCTAAAGACCGATTGTAAAAAATCAAAGAGGGTTTTGAAGTAGACACAATATACAACCCGAAAAAAAATATGACCAATTTTTGGAGATTCGGAAATGGCTGAAGTTAAGGATAATTCAGTAAAATAATTTTTTTGCAATTAATATCGATAAAGTTTTCTTCGTATGCCTTCGAATCCGACAAAGTTGCTTACTATTTCAGGAGCGTACTTTGAAATGGGCGTGGGGTTCATATGGCCCCCGCATGCTCCTTCTAGGGTTAAGGTTATCGCGTAAATAAATTACTTTTTGGGGTAAAAATTGTCGAGAAAATGGTCAAAATATGAAAATTTGATTAAAAAGTCTACTCATTTCTTAATTTTATATTTTTTAGGTACATCCTTCCAACAATGTCATAGTGAGAAACCTTTCGAAATTTCAGCTAGAGCGATCAATAACTTTTTGAGCCAAACATGAGCAGTTTTTCAAAAGACGCCTAAAGGAATACCTTATAAGACCGCCATTTTATTTTGTTAAAAGAAAAAATGGACACTTGAAAGTTGCAATAAGATAATGTCAACATTTTAAAATAATGCGATGATTTTATCACTTTAAAAAAATGCATGAAAAATGACTCATTTTCGGGTGTCTAAAGGGATTTCCCCCTTAAGGTATTCCTTCCGCGGAGAGGTGTATTTCGTGGTGGCATAAGAAGGGCCCTTATGAATCATTGGTAAATCACAGTGGCGCTTAATAAAAATTATTCACAATCAATTATTATACTCAACGATAAACTGGAATGAAAATTTCGCTCGAATTTAGTAGATTTAGATTATATTACATTTGCTCTGCAAAGTCGCAGCTGCGAAAATTTTTCTGCTCATCACATTTTTATAAGTTTTATTATTAATATTTTCTTTGAACATTCGGCGATCCTCTGTTTTTATTGTCCTTACGGAATCTTTACATTTTTTAACATGCGTGAGCAGTTTATATGAAACATCTCGAGTTATTGAGTGTATGAAGTATTAGATAGAAATGTAGCCAGTATGTCATCTCCATAAAGCGCCATATAAATGAGACGATTTTTAGAGTCGTAATTTTTCGTCAAATCCACCGTAACTTGGCTTGAAATTTTACCAATAAACTGAGATGTACTTTTGCTTCGTTGTAGATGAAAATCAGATAATTGTCAAATTTTCGAGCTCGTAAACGGAATACCTTAAGGGTTCTGCATAACCGTGAGATTAAATAAACGACTACATTTTTAAAATTATATTACATGGTTTATTATATTGAAGAGTTCCACAGCTGAGGGTCTAAACTTTAATTTGCAACGAAGTTTTTGGGAAAACTCCAGAAGTTTCGGGAATATTCCAAAAATCGACCGAGTTATGATGATTTTTGCGAAGGGTTTGATCGCCCACAGCTACAGTGAGCCGCCCTGCTGCGATTCACCCTTTTTGGTTTTTTTTCAAAGCTAAGATTCTACGGAACGATAGAAATCTCATTCCAAAACCTATTTGTCCAATTGACTTCAAATAAAAATGAATAAGCATATAATTCATAACATTTTCTATCGTATGACTCAATTTTTGCAACGTTTGTCCATTTGTTAATAACAAAAGATGAAACTTCTTTCTTATTTGTCGACAATTGATTTCTTTTCTACAGCTTACTGTTTTCGTAATTTTCAATTTTTTTAAAATTAGCCGATCACATGGAAGTTTTCTTATTATACTAAAAACACATTTGTTTATTTTTCGTTTCAGATCACCCTAGTTGCCAGAACCTCCTACACCAATTTGCCATGCAGCAAAGGTGGCACACAGTTCAAGTAAAAAAACCTCATTGTTTATGAATATTCAGCTATAAAAAACTCAAACACAGCAAGACTATGTATCAATTGTGTGTAAAATCGTAACCTCGTCACGCCGACCCTCCTACCAGAAAAAAATATCAAAAATCGATCTGTTTTGTGCCCCAAGCTGACGCATACCGGACAGGTAAAACTTAGGCTACCCACACTAGTCAAGAAGATTACCCAGTGCTCCATAGTTCCACACTCGTCGCTCTCCCGAAACTCTTCGCTCTCGCGGTATTAAATCTTTGTTTCGCATAAATCACAGAGGGCGCTTTTACCGTCTCGAGGCAACGAAGACGAAGCTCTCACGAGGAATGGGCAGGTGTACTCTCTTGGCTTGCACCCACTGTCACGCTCGGTGCACCCGTGCCCGCAAAATTCTTCTTCCTGCTCCGCTCCTTATTCTTGCTTTGCCTCTGCCTCTTTATTTCTCTCGCCCTCTCTCTCTCATTCTCTCTTTCTATCTCCGGCTATCCGCTCCTCTGCATTACCGTGTACACTTCATACCTTCCCTTTCCTTTCCCATCATGCAGTCGTGTATGACGAAGCCTCGCTCCTCTTTCGCCCTGACGTCTTTCTCCTTCCGCCCCTTCTTTTAAGCGCTTTTTTATGCGGTTTCGCCGTTTCTCTCTCTCTCCCCCCCTCTCTCCCTTTCTCGAAAAATTCTCTCGTTCTCCTTTCCTTGCCGTTTTTGCGTTTTAAGCGTTCTGTCTTCCTCTCTTTCTCGGGCTCACGTGGCGGAGGCCTCGCGACTCACGCGAATTTTAGGCTTCGGCAATACGGCGTAATTACCGCGTCCTGTGGTTTGCTGGTGGTTTGCCGAGGTGGTAGCTCGCCCTTATCCGACTACAGGTGGTCTTTCGCGCGTCCGCGGTTCTCGACTCGTTCAGGCCCTTTTATATATATATATATATATGTACACACACCTGAAGAAGAGCCGAATCATCGCGCAGAGCTCTCTCTCTCTCTCTCTCTCTCTCTCTTGGTCAATGAGGGAGCCAGGATTCTCGCTTTTCTCTCGTTCGTCCATTCCGCAGCAAGAAAGAGAAAGAAACGTCCGCGAAATTATACATGATGCACAGCCTTACGGAGTATATTTCTTCGGTGGATGGAAGAGGGCACCCTCGCGAACGCTCCCAACGCATACACCTATCACATACATTCACGTAAGTGCCAACAGAATCTCGCATTGCTCCGCCGTTTCGCGTGCAGCAACACTTCTCGCCCAAGAAAAGAGTCTCCATCTTCTATTTCGCGTTTAAAGGGGGAAATACCATTAGGCGAGGAGAACATTTGCTGGGGTTCATGATTTCTTCAAAAAGAAATATTTCTTTACCATTTTTTTAGACTTAGGGGATGTGTCATTACTACTTTTGGCTGTTACATGGTGTTTAAACAAATATTAATCTTTAAAAATTGCGAGGTGCTGTACGGTTTTCTGAACTGCGTTTTCGAAACTGGCATGACGTATAACTGAAAAACTAATCGACCGATTCGGATGAAATTTGGGACAAATCTTTTTACCCTTATCGTCTAAAACTCGAACCTAAATGTTGTCGAAAATTGAGAAAAAGTTTTTTTTATTGCAAAATGTAGCTATTTCTTTTTGGAAAGTTCAATAGTTTCGTTTCAAATCGTACCGTTTCATCGATTTTCAACATTTCTCACCTTTTCTTGGTTCATATTCTGTGTATGAGTATTAGTGAAAGAAAAATCGTCGTTAGATTTTTTCAGATTAATCCCGCCGACGCTACGTGTCACGCCGTCTGGCAACGTCCACCACAGCCCGTTTAGAATGTGTTTTAAGGATAATAATAAAAGATAATGATTAATAAATAACGTTCAATATATAAAAATAAAGTAAATAAAGATAATTAAAGTTAATAATAAAGATAACTCCGCTATTATTAAATATAAATAAAAAGAATACCATGTAACAGCCAAAATAAGTAATGAAATATACCCTAATATTTAAAAATGACGAAGAAATCTCTCCTCTTACAAAAAATCATGAAAATCCGCGACTTTTTCCTCGCCCAAAGGTATCTTCCCCCTTAAATAGAAAAGCCCGTTCGCAGTGAAGGTAAAAACTTGAAAATTTATCGCTCGCTCAAGTACCCTCGTGTTTCACCGCGCAACTCGGGCGCCGTGTGAGGGTTTGAAAAACAGAAAAACAGGAGTAGGAAATCAGCTGAGTTCACGTGCATACATCATCGCGATAGTAGTGAAAATGACGCGCGTTATGCGCTCGGTCACGAATCGTGCGGAAAGCCCGAGGTGTTCTCTTCGCTTTTCTCCGTCTCTGCACGCAAGTACGGGGATATATACGGCGCAGGTAAAGCCGAGTTGCGATAATGGCCAGTCTCGCTGTAACACTCTGAAGTACGTCTACGGAGTACAGCGGACGGTACTGGCGTTACTTTCGCCGCGGCGGACCATTATCGGAGTCCAACGGCTGCTGCGAGGGACGGAGAGCAAGAGCGAGAGGCAGCACGGACACCATCGCGAGGCAACGCATACATGAGTCGCCCAACGAAAAAAAAAGCAAAAAAAAAACGAAATAAAAAAAAACATTTTTACATGGAGAGTAAAAGGAGTTTTGCTCATAGCGAATGAGCGCGTAACCGGAGACCCGGCGAATGCGTGGTGACGTTTTATCAACGCGGCAGGGGAGATACGGACGTGAAACGATATAACGCACTCGCATGTTCACGGCACGCACACGCCAGCGACGAAAGAGCGAGGCCGCGCGTGTAATCGGAGATTCCGTGATACGTAGAGACTCCTATATTGGATAAGGTTCCGATCTCCCCGCCTCCCCCCGGCCAATCGAGCCGAAATTTTACACAAACTTTCCTTTCAATATTTTAAGACAACCCCTAAATGCATTTTTGGCAACTCGCAGTAATTTTTGAGATATTCAATTTTTTAATTTTGTTTTTAAGGGTAAGGTTCCGACCTCTCCCCGTTCGCCGATAGAGTAGGAATTTTGTACAAACCTTCCTTTCGAGGTTTTAAGATAACCCCTAAAGAGATTTTTGGCCACTCGCTATAATTTTCGAGATATTGAATTTTTAAGTTTTTTTTAACGCGCTGACTATATATACAGGGTGTCCCAGAACTGATGGTAGTTCCATAAATGGGGGGTTGGGGGTGAAATTCTGAGTTGATTGATATAAATATGTATGGGTCTGAGATCAACCGCTGAGTTGTATTCATTTTTGAAGGCGGGCGCACCTGATTGGCTCGCCTTTAAAAATTAATAATAATTCAGGCGTTGATCTGAGACCCATACATACTTATATCAATCGACTCAGAATTTCACCACCAACCCCCCATTTTAGGGTCTACCATCAGTTCTGGGACACCCTGTATATTTACTACATCTCCGTTCATACCCATATATGTTATCGCGCTCTTCGTTTTGTCCAAACTAAAATACCCAAACAAACCCAAACCCAAAAACTATTGCGCGTTGCCAAAAATCCCTTTAGGGGTTATCTTAAAATATTAATAGGGAGGTTTGTGCAAAATTTCAGTTTGATCGGGGGGAGGGGGTTCGAAACCTTACCCCCTATATTCGTATGTTGATATACATGCATAGACATATCGGCGCACGCAAACGAGCGTGAATAAGCGAAACTGGTTTTTGACAGGGAGAGAGGAAGAGGGAGGGGCAGAGTGTATTCGACGAAATTTCGTGTCCAATTGAACGAGACGGAGATCGACGATCGATTAACAATAATTCGACAGGTTGTAATCATCGCGAGAGACCGCGAACCTTCTCTCGCGTGCTCCAAACGGGGCTCTGCGAATATACGGACACGTATATATTACTATGTAGGTCAGTAGTTTCGATTCGATGATTTCCTCTCGCTCGGCATTCGCGCGCCAATTACAACTCATCAAGAAGTCTGGAGGATATAACGGCTGACGGCGACTAATGAAGTTTCGCCTCATCCGCTTACGCAGTTTCGTGCTCGCGCACTTTGGTTCTCGGGTGGGAAAGGATTATAAAGGATTCATGAAACGTCAAAGCAATGGTGCACAGAGGTCTCCAATTGTTCGGCGCATCGTATACGGTGTACTCCATTAACCCTACGTTGACACACTGGGTCATTCTGACCCGGAAGAATTATAAATAAATGGCTCACTTTCCCAAAGTTAAATGTTTTCAATCGTTTTTTTAGAGAAATTCAATTTTATACTTTTCGCAGTCCAATTACCATATGCAAACATATCAACGGGGTCATCTTATGGGACATCGATTTTAGTTCGCTCCTTTTGGGATTTTTCTTTATGAACCATTGAAACGCGCTATCTTTGAATTTTCATCACACATTTATTAACATTTTTACAGTCCCTCGGAATTTTATCAAATAAAAATAACGAGTTGAAATTACTTTACACCGTTTGGAAGACACTCATGTGTAAAAAGTTGGTTGACAACTGCCATGATTCCGGAGGCTTTGCTCATCGGAAATTTAAAAATCGAATGATATTTTTATTTGTAGGCCTGAAAATATGGAAGATTGATTTTTTGGCACGGTTTAAAAAATTAAGTTTCAAGTTTCGTCATTTTTTATCGATTTCTTCAGCTTGAAAAAAAATGGGAGATATCAATATAGAAATATTCTAGTTTAGATTAGAATTATAGATGTGCTGACTTATACCATACAAATTTGAGCGAAGTTCGTTTAATAGATTTTTTTAAATATCATCAAACCCAATTCTAAAAATTCAGTTTTTTGCAATTTGTGCAAATGTTATTTTTTTCGATTTTTTTGGACGTCACATAGGATGACCGCCTTCAAAAATGTTTAAAGTGGATCTCTGATGTTTTTTAAATAAAAACCGACCGAAGGGTTAGTAATGGCGGGTGGATAAAGTACTATCCGGGTCAAATTGACCCAGTGTGTCAAATTCGTGGCCAAATATTTATGCATCAACGATGAATTAAGGTAGTTTTCTAGTCTGTAGGACTAAATTTTGGGCGTTTTCGGGCCCTGTAAAAAAATATAAATATTCTTACCATCCATTTTCTACACTATTTTTATTGATGTTTCAAGAGCATACAAAAAAATGTTGGGCAAAAAAAACAAAAATTGGAAAGTTAATGGGCCTCTAAATATGGCCGTGAAAAAACGGTTTAGGCGGTTGACATCACTCCAAAGCTCCATTCATCTGTAACAGAAAGGAAACCAATTTTTTGATGAATAAGAGTTTCATTATCGCAGGTACCAAAGAAAAAAAAAATTAATGGCGACTGTCTGAAAAAAGTTCATTTTTCGCCCCGTTGTCCCAAATGTTAAAAATGTTCCACATAGTAGAAATAAAAATTTAGCAACGAAATAGAGACGATAGAGGGATATCTACTAAAGGTCCATACCAAATTTAAAGTCAACCGATTCAATAGAACTCGAGATTTTATGTCAACCAGAAGTTTCGAGAACAAAAAGGAGTTTCGAGGAAAATACGTTTAAAATGTTGAGTACTGTTTCAGACAACCGCAAGTATCTAAGTGGTATAATGGCATATCATACTTACCTTATATTAATCGACCATTCCGGCCTCGTAAAGTGTGCCTTCCTCGACTGTGAAATGATGCTTTTTTCAAGCTCATTCTTCCCTGCGAGAAATTCTAGTTCCCTTAGAAGCTTTTGAAGTTGGTAACTTCGATCGATCGGCGCTATTCTGGTCGAGTTTGTTGGCGTAAATACGGGAAATTTTGAAATTTCCTTTCGAAGACATATTCCTAACCCTTCAACTCCACATTCGGTCATTTTGACCCCATTTTTTGTCCACTGACTGTATCGCAAAACGCGGTAGTCTATTCGGCGCTCGAATGTTGCCCCACTCCTACTCTATGGTGGACACTCGGCCCCCATCCTACACCCTACCCGTTTACTGCGGACAGCTGTCGAATCGACCCCGTTTATGCAGTATTGCGGTACAAGTTATTTTTTTTGTGGAATTTTGTGTTTCATGACCACTTGTAAGTGAGGTACGATAGAAAATGCTCATAGATATTTTTTATTTTGCGCTACTATAGTAAATGATGTATTTAGATTTCCGACCATAAAACTAAGAGCAAATCTCCGTTATGCAGAAGGGCTATGTGCAACGAGCACCGAATGGACTTATGCGTCGATTATGGTAAACGTGAATAATAATAACCCGAGTAGAAATCTTTCTCCGGCTACAAAAGAGACCTGATCGGCCTTGCTGACTTCTTTTTCCGGCCTTGATCAGGATTTCTTTCATCAAGCCCTGATCATTTTTGAAGCGCAATCCCTGACTTCGGTCTGAGCAGGGTGAAGAATCAAGGCCTGATCAGGGTAAAAAATCAAGGTCTGATCAAGGTGAAAAGTGAAGGCCTGGCATATATGCAGTTCGAAGAGCGAAGTTCGCTGTTGCTCCAGAAAAGTCCATCTCATTACATTCTTCATTGCGCTGCCAAAAATATTTCATTTAAATGGGATCCATTTAAATCGAATAGGTTTTTTTTACTACGATTCTATTGGTTGCAAATATATTTTTTAGAATATAGAATGGAATATTTCATAAATCCAAAATAAATTGAAATAATGAATTTCGGGTTCTACCACAATGGTTTTGTATCATAATTCGTCATTCGCTGGCCTTCTGAAAGGATTTTTTTCGAAGAAAATATTTCTGCCTTCATGTGGGATCGAGCCTAGTACCTACCTACCTATAGCTACGCACGCTGCCCGTACGCAACCGACTGTTTGTTGCAGATATGGCATAAGAGACCACATGTGTTTCGATAATTATTTGGTGTATCGCATAAACTATATCAATGAGGTAATATTATTGTAATAATAAGTTTTATTGAATGTCATGCTATATATTTTTCAAACATAACCTATATATATATGTGACAGACCATTAATTCAATGAAACAGAAAAATATTTGTCTTTACGAACATTCTACTTAATTTAAATTTAAAAAAATGAATAGATAAATTTAGCGGGTTCAACTAAATAGTTTTTTGAACAGAGGAAACCGAATCACTGATTTATTAGGAATAAATAAAATATTAGGAATAATAAAAAAAGTACGCATAGAGTGGACAATATGTCTCGACGTTTTGACGACGCCCTAATATATACAGTTCGTCTGGTGTTTGATAAGAGGTTAGGCGTGCATAAGGCGTCAAACATCCAGTTACTTGATGATTGTTTGAAGCTAGCCGGATCAGGCGTATTCATGGAAGCCGTAAATCCGGTTGCCTGACCATGGCCTGAACCTGGCCGGATCAGGAAACTGGAGGTAACTGTAAATCCAGTTGCCTGACAAATCGCCTCAAACAGGCCGGATCAGGCAAAACAAGGCACACGTAAATAAGGCCTCTGTGCTACAGCGTGATCAAGCCCGGATCAAATGTCAGGCCAGCTTGGCGATATTTCTACTCGGGAAGTCGTTGAAGTTAAAAAGTTCGGAAAATATACGTTTTTAACAATTAATCTGCCAAAGGAGTCGATTCTTTTCCATTTTTCATTATACCGAAAATGCTCAAATTCGAATCTCCGAATAAATATACTTTTTGGAAAGACCGTCCCCACTGTGTATTTTTCGTATCTACAAACCCTTCCTCTTTGAAAACCTCACAGAACTTTTTAAAAATATTTTGACAAAAACAATTATGATCTTTTTCGTACGAGTACGTATTTTCCAACGCATCCACCACTTTGATCGAATGCTTGGGCACTTCGTTTTTGTTTCTCTTAAAAAATAAACTTCGGGCCATCAAACAAGGATCATCGACTACAAAAAGACATTTTAAAAAATGCATATTTACCGAAATACAACGACCTGAAAAAGTCTGGGGTCGGATCGACCCCATACGCAGTCGGACGTTCGTGGCGGAAATGTGCAGTCGAAGGGTTAAGGGGTCTATACTTTAAGAAAATGCCGAAAAAAAATCGTTTTCCTTTGCAAATTCCTAGACTGGAATACTGCCTTAATAGCGCTGCGTTTCGTGTGCATCCCGAGGGCACGAAACTTACAGGAAAGATCCGTAACTGCGGTTACGCGCGAATCGCACATCTCGCTTATGCTCGGGGTCGTGGCGTGCGCGTGGCTATAGAAGAAAATACGAAGAAAAAAAACAAAAGATTACAGAGAAGCCCTCCAATTTGATCTCACCGAAGGGATATCCGATCCACCCTCTCTCGACAGCCGCACACGCTTCACGGCGATCGATGAGAGGCAAAACTGATCGATGTACATACATCTGTATATCTATATTCATATATACGTACGTATGTATGGCTACAGGATCGGAGTATATATGCCAGGCTATATATCGCATCGCCAAGCTCGTGAGAGCGGCTCTTATTCAAACTGCAACGTATATACCCATACGCCGCCTGCACCCCATGTAATATCACCACTTCTTTTCGTATAAATCTGACAGGCGTGAACTGAGAAGAAATAACGAAAGAATGAAAAGAAAAAAACACAAGGAAAAAACAACATTAAACAAAAAATGCGAAGAAACATGGTGCACAGCACAAATACCGCGTAATACTATACAAGCTCATGTGCAAACGTATCAAAAAAAAATTCACGCTGCGTATATGCATATACGATGGCGATAAATTATATCCCTTATGTGCACGTATTAAGTACAGATTTACGAATTTTTTTATATATCAGTACACACACACACGAAAAATGTACGATTATATATATATATATATATATATATATATATATATATATATATATATATTCAAGCCCTATATACAAGGTGACAATCATAAAGTCGCCACATCTTTTTGACGGGTCTTGGGCGGAGCTTTTGCGACCGAGAAACATATAATTTTTAATGGTTTGTCAAGTCATCTTCGAGAAAAAATATAGCCTATTTTTGCGATGAGCAGGGGAAGGTGGGATAATACGGGGCCTTTTAGGTTTTTTAATTAATAAAACGACAAATTTTGTCAGCAGAACTTATGAGCTTTAATGATGTTGAGTCCCAAATCGCAACTGATGATAAAATTCTGAAAATTTGGTATGTTTTTGTATGAAGTATTTCAGCGATTGTGTAAAAATTTCACGACAATTAGGAAGCTCGTTATTGAACAATTAACATTCACAATTTAAATGCTGTCTTATGGAAACTGATGTAACTTTGCAATAAGTTTTTTTTTTGACCTCTCAATTTTGTAATATCTACAATATAGTGAAAGCAACGGAAACAAAACGAAGTTTATTGATACATTTTTTTTTATTTCTTTTAAAAATTGTTCTTAACGAAATGTTAATTTTTTAATAACGAGCTTCCTAATCGTCGTGAAATTTTAACACGACCTCTTAAATACTTCATACAAAAACATACCAAATTTTCAGAATTTTCTTATCATTTTTCATTTCAACCCTTAAGGAGGTTGAAGTAATGATGATAGAGTTCTGAAAATTTTGTATGTTTTTACATGAAGTATTCAGGAGGTCGTGTAAAAATTTCATGACGATTAAGAAGCTATTTATTGAACAATTAGCATTAACATGTTTCATAGGGACTCAACATCCTTAATTGAAATAATCAACACACTTGACTCCTTCACAATTTAAGAAAATAATATGGAAAAAAAACATATCTTCCTATTGAAATTAAAATATTTTAATTTATGGCAAATAAAAATTTCCCATAAAAAATTGAGCATTGTGGAAAAAATATAAATTTCATTTTCAGTAAAAAAGAATGAAGACAGCTAAATCTTGAAGAAAAAACACTTATAAAGTTTTTTGCGCGTATCGTCATCGAGAAAAAAATTATCCAAGATGCATTTTAGAGTGGATATGGAATGTTATTCCACAAAAAGAGTTTTTTTCAGGAGCGTTTGATATTTGGAATTTAATTATCGTCATTCTGCTAAATTCAAAATGGAATTGTCATTTCTTTTCCAGAATACGCAATTTTTTTTGGCACCCACTTCTCATCACCAAAGCACGCTATATTTTTTTCCGAAGAGTATTTGAAAAATCTATCAAATATCAATCTTTTTAAGGATGTTGAGTCCCAAATCGCAAATGATGATAAGATTCTGAAAATTTGGTATGATTTTGTATGAAGTATTTCAGAGGTCGTGTAAAAATTTCACGACAATTAGGAAGCTCATTATTGAACAATTAACATTCACAAATTAAATGTTGTTTTGTGGAGACTGATGTAACTTTGCAATAAGTTTTTTTTTACCTCTCAATTTTATAATATCTACATTAAACTGAAAGCAACGGAAACAAAACGAAGTTGATTGATAAATTTTTTTTAATATCTTTTAAAAAATGCTCTTAACAAAATGTTAGTTTTTTAATAACGAGCTTCCTAATCGTCGTGAAATTTTAACACGACCTCTTAAATACTTCATACAAAAACATACGAAATTTTCAGAATTTTCTTATAATTTTTATTTCAACCCTTAAGGAGGTTGAAGTAATGATGATAGAATTCTGAAAATTTGGTATGTTTTTACATGAAGTATTCAGGAGGTCGTGTAAAAATTTCACGACGATTAACAAGCTATTTATTAAACAATTAACATTAACATGTTTCATAGGGACTCAACATCCTTAATTTCTTGGTCGCAAATTCTCACTACCAGGGTTTTAAAAAACATGTAGCCACCTTATACAGGGTGCGCCAGAGAAACTTACTTATTTGAAAAAATTCCCGCGCGGTGAGTTGGGCGGGTAGAGGGGCGAGAGGGGGCGCATCTGGAGGGGGAAGTTCCCAAGTTTGTTTCTCCCTCCAGTCAGTTGCCATCATGCTCTGGTCTAGAGAGCAGCGGGCCTTCGCAGTCGAGAGCTTTTTTTCTAACGGTCGCTCACTTGTTCCTGTGCAACGTGCCTTCCGCGCTCGCTTTGAAATTCCTCCTCACAGACTCGTTCCTGGCCGTAATTCGATTCTGTCGTGGGTTAACTCATTTCGGGAGTGTGGAAGTGTCGCTAAACCCAGAAATGGACTTCAACGGACCATCAGAACTCCGGAAAATGTCGAAAGAGTGAGGCAGTCAGTTGTGCGTTCTCCCCGGCGTTCGGCTCGCAAACACGCAGCTGTTATGGGAATTTCTGACACCACTGTTCGACGAATTCTCCATGAAGACCTTCAATTTCATCCCTATGAATTGGCTGTTGTGCAAGAATTAACTGAACGCGATTTTGTTGCCCGTCAAAATGCATGTGAAATGCTGGTTGACAACCTGCCTGAAGACGCGGTCGTTTTTTTCAGTGACGAGGCTCACTTCCACATTTCCGGCTACGTCAACAAGCAAAACATGCGTTATTGGTGTGGTGTAAATCCACGTGAGCTTCACCAGAAGCCACTTAATTGTGAGCGAGTTACTGTCTGGTGTGCGATGTCGGTAATGGGAATAATTGGTCCTTATTTTTTTGAAGAAAACGAACGCGCAGTTACCGTGAATGGAGCTCGTTACAGGAACATGATCGAGGAATTTTTTCTTCCAAGACTCGAAGAAATGAACGTTAGGAACGTGTGGTTTCAGCAAGATGGAGCCACAGCACACACAGCACGAGACTCAATGAATTTGTTGCGACATTTCCCCGACCGCCTCATCTCTCTCAGAGGCGATCTCCAATGGCCGGCACGCTCTCCAGATTTGACTCCATGCGATTTCTTTTTATGGGGTTATTTGAAATCTCTGGTTTATGTCGATCGACCACGGACCATAGCACACCTCAAGAACAACATTCGCGACGCCATTGCCAACATACCGATTGATATGCTGCAAAGAGTGGATACGAATTTCAAAAATCGACTTCATCAGTGTATGCGCAATGGGGGTCGCCATTTATCCGATGTCATTTTCAAGACTACATGAAAAAAAAATTGGGATATTGTATTCTCAAATAAAAAAAAATTTTAAACAATAATTGAAGTACTTTTGTTTTTATTGACCTTTCAAATAAGTAAGTTTCTCTGGCGCACCCTGTAGTATCCACTATGTATATCGCGTATTCCCAATATATATACCCTATACATTCCCTATATATTCCCTACATATATAGAGAGAAAGTATATTTTGAACCCAATATATCTAAGTAATGTTGGCTGTCAGCACATCAGGTGGCTTGAGGACAGTCCTCGAATGCTGCACACTCATTTTTTTCTCACTGTTCTATACATAGAACATACATATATATATATATATATATATATATATACATATATATGTGGGTGTGTGTCTGTGTATGCACCGAACAACGTATGTTTTATATACGCTCTGTCTCGGGCGACTTTCACGTTCATACGCGCATGGTTCTGCAAGCCTGAGCTGCGAGGATCGCCTCACCCTCGAGCGTTTTCGCGGCGTTCACCCGCGATGTATAAAATTCTCGACATGATAATTTCGAGATTTACGGTCGACGCGCGGAGGAGCCGCAATGCGAGAGAGCTCGCGCAAGCACCGGCAAGGGTGAAAGGGAGAATGCGGGGGGGGGAGGACCTCGCGGTTCACAAATGTTATGAGGACGTTTATTTTATACTCGTCGATATATTTTCTTCGTGGCTCGTCTATGTGTATGTAGGCTACGGCCAGGAAATATTATATATGGGCGGCCTATTTTTTTTTCCGCGATCGATAATCGCCGATTGGCCGACATTCGTGATCGATAGCGCATAATCGATCCTTTCAGTCACAGGCTGAAATGGAAACGTCGATGACGGGAATGATCGGTCTCAGATGTCAGTGGGAATTTGCTCGCGCACAAGTGAATATCATTAAATTGTCCCAGATGAGGTAAAAATTGACATGGTTCTTGTTTGGATAATTGAAAAATGATAAAAGTTTTGAAAAATGAACAAGCCAACAAAAATAAATTCTTGGTGTCGGCGAAATTCGTATGATTTTTTGTCAAGTGATTACTAGACAGGGTATTTAAGGGGTTACGTGGGATTCGAGCCCAAAAAAGCATATTTTTTCTATTAAAAAAAATATGTATATGTTATTTTATTCAAAATGTTAAACACATGAAGGAGCAACATTTCAACAATATTTAAAAAAAAAAATATCCCAAAATGTGAGTAATTGCGCCGGTGGGAACTCGTTTCCGGTGGACCTTAAAAAAAGAGTCCTCGTGGTGGTCAGGATAACTCATGATAGCTTTGTCCGAAATTGAAACAACGAATTTTTTCTGTTAGTAGATAAGTATAGCTCGTGATTGAACGAAGGGTTTATGAAAAAAAAAGGAAATTTGAATTTTCGGTAGAGTCTTATACAAAATAGTTCAATTTGTGGTACAATTTACACTACGTATAGCCTGGTAAAATTAGTTGTAATTGAAAAAAATCCTTCGATCAATCACTAGTCAATGCTATTTTGAACATGTGTACAAATTTCCATAAGATCGGTGCATTCGATTTTGAGAAATCGTGTCCACTGACTTCAAAAATAGTGTTTTGAGAAACACTATTTTTCATCCGGCCGGTCTTTCCCAATAGGGGAAATTCCTAGACTTCTACTCCGATTGACTGAAAACTTTGTGAGAATATTCGAGATGTAATCTACTATGAGATAATGAAATTTGAAAAAAAATGGATTTTTGAAATTCTCCAACCCACGTAACCCCTTAAATGAATTTCAGTTATGTACTGAGTGTAGTTAGCAGTTCATTTTGGAATTTGTTTCTTTTTCTCTTATTATTTGCTGTTATAAATTAATTTAGTGAGAAGTCGACGGTAGCAAGGCGAAGACGAGCTTGTGCGAACCGCCCTAACACATTTTTTATGAATCCGGAGAGTATGCTAATAGAAAATTTAGAAAAACGATTACAGATTTTGTGAAAAGTCGCAGAAAATCTTGGCTCCTTCAGTGAGGAGCAAGGAGAACGCCTCCACCAAGACAAAAAAGTCACGGAAGGACATAGCTAACAGAGGAGGTGGGACAGATACACGATGGCTGATTACGTTTGGAGTTTGATGCGCAAGTGTCTCGACTAGTCTAACTCGAGAAAATCACGAAAAAGAAGCTTACTCAACGAAAAAATGATTAATAAACCGTAAATTTTCCAATAAAATTAATTTTCGTTACAATATTGTATATTTCCGTGTCTTACGGAGAATATCAATATCAAGTGTTAAAATAGGATAAGTAGAGATGAAATTTAGAAAAAAAAGCTTCGCGGCACCAAATCGACTGTTTATTTGTGTCATTTATAGTTCGTTACGTAATAGTTGCTTAATTAATTATAACAGCAGTACTCGTATAGTGCAAAAAGTGTCCGATAAAAATACAATGATATTTTCAAACACCTGAACCTGTGCACAGCAAAACAATAAAATACCGAAGAGTTCCAGGCATTTTTCAATTTCCTTATCGACATATATCTATAAATAGTCTTCGTATTGTTGATTTTTCGACTTTCGTCTCGGCGTTGCAGCCACTGCTTTCAAGTGCTAATAAACTCAATCTCTCACGACGAAATCGTTTCTAGCCAATTGGTCTTTCTCTGGTTCGCTCGAATATAATTCGCCACCGGGCGTTGGAATCCGGCAATTTATCGCCGTCGGTTATATTTACGGTGGGTACGATATGAATATTCGGTGGGGCTTTATTTTACATGCCCGTCGCTTCCTTACGGTCACGCGGCAATGTCCATATTCTCTTCGGGGTGTGCAGATACATCAATTTATATACGTATTCACGTAAGGAGTATGTGTGTGTGTGCATGTATACATGGTGGCCCGACGGCAGGTCAGAGGTTAATGAAACCTCGCGAAAAAATGCAAATAAGCGGTGTGTGTGTGTGTGTGTGTGTGTGTGTGTGTGTGTGTGTGTGTGTGTGTGTGTGTGTCAGTGCCGAACACGACGCATTACGCTGGTCGTATCCCACTCGTCGACGTGTTTGTGCTTTCCCCAAGAGAGAGAGGGGGATAGAGAGAGGAGAGAGAGAGAGAGAGAGAGACAGAGACAGAGAGAGAGAGAGAGAGAGAGAGAAATTGAAAGAGAAAGACGGAGAAATATTGAGAGTCCGCGAGTTCCAGTACTTTTGGGAGGGTTAAAATATTCGTGCGAATGCGGAAAGAGTTTTGCAATTCTTCATGTTCGCTTTAGGCCTTTATGCGCGCTACTTTACTGTACAAACTCGTATGTACGAATATACGACTCTTCACGGACACAAAAAACGTAATACCGCGAGTATGTACCTTCATCTTTGTTTTTTTTATTCCTCTCTCCTCTCTTTCATTCATACCCGACCTTTGAAGATATTTTTTCTCTTCGTGTCTTGATAAGGAATACAAATTTATGCACGATGAAATAATTTCACCTGTGTAAAGAAAATAAATATCATGTTACAATGTAAGCGGCTTTCGAATCGTGCGCAGGTCAGCCGAAGCTCTGGTGAATGGAGTGGTCGAAGGAAATATGCTTGTTCGATATTGAGCTGCTGGAACGCGTGGAAAAAATGCAAATTTTGAAGGTTGTTTGCCCTTAATTTTCTAGTGAAGGGGAATAAGGGATACTGTGTTTCGAGAGTAATTTTCGGTCGGATGTTCCTTCGTACGTCTTTGTGGGTCTTGAGGTGGCAGGTCGCAGGTCATGCACATGATCGAGTGCCTTTGGAAGCTCAAGCAAGGATACCGACGATTTCGTTGATTGCGTTGGGTGGTAATAAAATTGTGACGATAAACGATCCCTTGAAGCTTGACGTTTTGAAAATACGATTGTTTCGCTGCTTACTTTTGCAGGGCGTTGAACGTTCGTCTGCAACCAAGATTTTCTAAAAACTCCGAAAACTGACCGAGTTATGGAGATTTTTACGAAGGATCAGATAGCCCTTTTTTCTTTTGCGTTTTTCTCGAAAGTACGCTTTGTGAAACGGTGCCAGTCGTGTCTCAGAATCTTTCCACGTGGTTCCCTCCAAATTTGAGCAAAGCATAGATTAAACCATTTTTATCGTATAACCGGATGATTTTTCGATACGTTTGCCCATTTGTTAATAACAAAAGATTGAAGTTGATTTTTTTTGGTCCCAAATCAAACTTTTTTCCACAGCTTGTCATTTTTGTAACATTCAAAATTCGGAAAAATACCTCTGGTTATACGGAAGTTTCATTATTACACCTCCTAAAAGAATACTTCGTCAAAATAACAATAACTCCATTATTCATCAATATTTTCAAATACAAACTCAACCTTGGCAAGACTTGTGTGTAAAATGTTGACCTCGTCCTGGAGTCCGTATCGGAAAAAAAAATTAAAAATCGACCCGTTTTAGGGCCCATGACGAATCATCGCCCAAGTTAGGTTGTGTTAATCAAATTCCTCCATAAATCGACGGCACATTATAGTGCGATACACGTGTTCTATGGAGGCGCTGGCAGACGGGATTCACGAGGAACACGTGCACGAGCGCGGAAGCGACAGGTGGGCACGTAAGACGGGTAGTCTCGTGCGATCAAAGAGTCCACTCGTTTGCCCGTGCGCCACGATGAGCTCGAGTGCCATATGGTCGTTGTAACGTATATCGGGTTAGCAAAAGGCGTGCGATGGAAGCTCGTGATTTTCAGGAGACCGCGTAACAGGATATTGTAACAAGGCTCGTATACTTTCCTCCGTCGGTTGGTAGAAACTCCAACGTAGACCTCCCCTGGACTGAAAAACTCATCCCGTGGAACAGGGGTCTCCGGAGGTTCATATGTTATCTTC
This sequence comes from Ophion costatus, assembly GCA_951751655.1. NCBI lineage: Eukaryota > Metazoa > Arthropoda > Insecta > Hymenoptera > Ichneumonidae > Ophion > Ophion costatus. Next base: position 16,010,510 of record OX632362.1, on the reverse strand, counting down.
GATGGCAATTCAGTGAGTGAATGCATGGCTTTTGAGTTGCGACAGATTCAATGCAGTATTTTCGTCTGGGGCGCTGTTTTAGAGGTTATTTTTAGGATGGAATACCTAATGAAATAACAAAAAATAAATAAAAATCTATATTTATTGAATCTGCAACAATACGTACAATTGAAAGTAAAAAATCTACAGATTTTACACACCGAGCAACTATTTTGTAACATTGGCAATTTAATCAGATTTTTCGGGTAATATAGAACAGGTACATGTAAATAAAATGGGTTTGTTTTTATTATTTTTGGAAAAATATTGATACATTGAGGCATATAATTGGGTTTGTTTTGAGTTTGATCGTTTGAGTTTGATTGTATAATAATTGTTATATCATTTTTGTAATATATTTGTAATGTAGATTGTAATATAATTGGTAAATTAATATCAAGATTAGAATTGGGTGGGGAGAGGGCATTTTTCAACTGGTCGCAGCTCCCCCCACTTTACTACGATACAATGGCAGTAAAGTGGGGGTAGCGTTAGTTTCGTGTGACATCCAGTTAACTCAGACTCGGATTTATAATCCATCAAAGCCTTGTAATCATGCATTCTTTCTTTTCAATATGGATCGACAAGTTTCGAAAATTAAAAAGAAAGGATGCATGACCACAAAGGCTTAAATTGGAGGTTATAAATCCGTCTACTATATATTATAATCCCAATAATTGGTCCAGACCACTCATTGATCGTATCTATCGAAAATGGTTTGCATTGGAAAAGAAAACGTTAATATGTCACGTGTAAATCAAATGGGGTATAAAAAAACCTCGTGAGTCACCTGTTAGAATTAACCTACAAGCTGCTCTTATCATGAGCTACTTTGATTCATTATGGAGTAATATTTCAAGGTCTGAGAGCCCGAATCGGGGAATTTTTTTGGTCAGTCTATTACTCAGCCTACCTCAACACACATATACAGTTTTAACAGCATTTCCAATGCTAAAAAATGGATTGCCATGTAACTTTGTACGTTAGTTTCTAACGTTGCGCGGAAAGCGTCACCCAATTGGTGACCAGTGTTGCGGAGGTTGTATGAATGTGAAAAACGCCGAATATATTTATAATCAGTATGAGCGTTGTAATGTTTGGTACCAAATTCAGCAAAAAAAGGATTTCCAAGTGATGGCATATGCTAAACTTTGATCATAAATGTTGCCTATTTTTGTGATCATTTGACGAGTTCTATATGTTAAAAAATCACGATTTCGACTCAATTCTGCTACCAACGTTAAAAAACAGTCCACTAAAGGTGTATTACAGCTCTGAGCCCAATCGGCCCATTGGTTGTCGAGATACCGTGGTTGCCAATTGGAAGAACAGTTTCGAGAAAAATAAAAAGGTTTCTGCATCTTGATCGCGTTCCCCGACTGTACTTTTTATAATTCCTATAACACGGCTAATTTTACGAGTATCATTAAACGGTTTTCACATGCGTACTCAAAAAAGTCTGTAGAATAATTAAATTAAATTTAAAAAAGAAACGATTTTTCCAAATTTCCAGGCAATCTGTCTTGAGATTCAAAGGCGTCCGCTCAATAGCCATAATCGCACAACGGTTAATACAATCGGGTACGCCTTGGCACGAGAGTGCTGCACATATACCGCGTGTGCATATTTACGTATGAGCAGTCTCATAATGGTGATGATTTACGGTGCTAATAAGCTGTGCAAAAATTAACATAATGCTCGGGTCGACGAGGCCTCGAACTCTCGTCGCTAACTTTTCCTCGCTTCGTGTACACGTACGAGGTGCATAAAAGATCACTACGTATAAAAAGGCGCGCTGCAGTTCTCTTTCTCTCTTCTCTCTCTCTCCCTCTCTCTCTCTCTCTCTCTCTCTCTCTCTCTCTCTCTCTCTCTCACTCTCTCTCACTCTCTCTCTCTCTCTCCATCTCTTTCTCCTATAGGTTGGCTGGGCAATATTGTTGCGTGATTTACAGCAGTTTTGGTGCAACGATGCACCCGTTGCACCCAATATAGTTTGGTCCGATATAGAGCTTCGCCTTTGCAGCCGCAATAATTACTCGAGTCCACTTTAGTTTTTACTTCCTTTTCGTTACCCTGAAGTTTAATTAAACCCCTTAAGCCACGAAACTTCCAGAAAGTGCTTTTTATTTTCCTCAAAATATTGTTTACACTCACGAGCAGTAGGCACCGCACGGTCGGCTTCGGCAACCTCCCAAGTTGAGCAGCATTGCTTGGGCTGATACTCGAACGGGTGACCGCCCAGTCGCTGGCTCGCGCACTGACTACCGAGCGGAAGTTTGCTTCACTGAAAGGGATCACTTGAGTGTCCGCCTTCGATTTTGTTGGAACTGATGTATGTGATAAAGCTTTGATAACTATTAGACACGTACTTTTTTATTGGCGGAAAAACGGGTTTAAGGGGGGAAAATGCCCCTTGAAAAAAAGCGTGTAGGCCCTTCATTTTATTTTAAAAAATGCTTCTGTCGTGGATTTTTCGTCGGTTTACGTTAGAAGAGTTTATAATAAGGCTAATTTGTAATAAGGGTTTTTGTTTCATTTACTCTTCAAAATGGCTTTCTTTCTTAAAACCGTTTTCCCACCGGCAAAAAAATACACGTCTAATAGATTTCAATACGTCGTCACATACATGAGTTTCAACAAAATCGAAGTCGGACACTTAAGGCCTTAGGGCACAGTAACAGGTATAGAATAATGTGCGAATTTAACAATTTTTTTCCGTATGATAAAGTGATCCACTCATAAAATTAATTACACATCTATTTAGTATGAATATCAAGCTGTTAGAAAAAAATATATATATATTTCGATGTACAAAATAGCCGACTACTAATATTTTCTTTTGTTATCTTTTTTTAGACGTTCCGCGGCGTGACATTTAGCATTCACAATTGTCCACCTAAAACAAAAAACAAAAATTCTTGTCAATTTACATTAGAGTACCTAGAGAAGTACGTACGGAATTTCAAAATATTGTTTTATTCAAAAGTTGTAGCTATTTTAACTTAAGAAATGAATTTTCAGTGAAAAATGTCGTTATAACTGCTCATAAACTGCTCATAAAATGAAAAGTTTTCGATTAATCAGAAATTCCGTACGTACTTCTCTGTACAATTAGGAACATAACTTTTAAATTTGAAGTAAATCGAGTGCAATTTGTTGACGTTATTTGTCACGCCAATTGGAAAAAAGCTGTTTCGAGAAGTTTCGAGTAGTCGGCCATTTGGTACATCGAAAAAAATATATATATATATATATATATATTCTAACAGCTTGATATTCATACTAAATAGATGTGTAATTAATTTTATGAGTGAATTACTTTTGCATACGAAAAAAATTGTTAAATTCGCACATGATTTTATACCCGTTACTGTGGCCTAAGGCCTTAAGTGGTGTTCCTTGTGAGTTTCCGATGGCAACACTACTGAAACGCTGTCAAATATAGTCGCCTGCATTGGCACCCGTCTGCAAAAAACAGCTCCACTTCATGCGAATACACATTTTATTGTGCTGATAACTAATGATCACTGTTGTTCATGCAAATTTTGATTACAAAAAAATTTAACACATCGCTGAATGCGAAAGGGATGAAATCCCGGAATCTATGCAGGGGATGCAAAGAAACACTGGAAATTACTATTATTTGTTTGCACTCGACATCCCATTATTTATATCCAAATTTCTACCCAAATAACCAAACAGGCCATTTTTCAATAATTACCATATTCACTAAATTTAGCAACCTACAGAAATAGCTGCCCTAGCTATTTGGAAGAGTTTCCATCAATCCTGAAAGCCACATAATATCGTAATAATTACAACGCCGACTCAACGTAAATTGGCTCGAACGGAACTTATTTTTCGCCTATCCGCGATACTTTGCGTGAGAATCCAGCGAGTAAGACAGCAGAAGATAAAACGACCGAGAAAGAACGAGAAAAAGAAAGGGAGAGTGGAAGTAATTTCAAATAATTTTTTTTTTCACTGTTTCTCATCCTGTCGAAATTCCAAAGGATCGCAAGTATAATCGGCAAGCAAAAGGGAGTCGATGCAAGCTTCCAGCTTCTTTGACGAGAGAACGAGCGACTAATTAGGCGCAATTAAATCCCGCGAAGCAGGAGGGTCGAAAGGCGAACGAGCCGACGGTTTCGAAGATCTGGATTGTGCATTCGCGATCATCGCATCTGCGCTCTCGCGCTCACGTGTCACAGAGTAATGAAAATCCTCGAGTGCTTATGGTATCTCGATGAATTTATATTGCTTCGGCCTTGATTCTCGTTGGGCGCCTCCATGTGAGATCGTACGAATCCATATATGTGTGTATATATATATATATATATATATATATACTCATCGTCACAAAATGATTTTTTTGTTCCTCAATTTCAAAGCTCTCGACCGGCTCTTTTCTCGTATGGCTCGTGCATATGCGGCTATATATTACCGGGCCAATCAGGCCCGCTTTCGCGAGTATGCATACTGTAAAAATGCATGAATTATTGATTCGTACGGTGCCCCAACTCGCAACGCCATTATTATTTTATTTTATAGGTCGTACAATCGTAATACGAATAATTTCGGCGCATACGTGATATCGTATGTACATGTCCTTCTTATCCTCTTTTGAACTCGCTTGAGGCTGTGAGACACGTGCTTCGTATGAAAGCGGGACATTCGGTATTGCCAGTCGTTTTTTCGTCGTATAACTTTTTGAAGGTGAATTACATATACGTACGTACGCTTACTAATACGGAAACATGAGCTTACCTTATTGTTTTTTTCCTCGAAAAAATCGACGGAATACCTCGCACTTTGGTACGTTGTTTTTCGTTTTTACACTTTTTGGTTGGGACGCTAAGGTTTTGTGTGAGGATATCCGAAGAACAATGGACGAATAAAATTCTGTGGAATGTTTTTGAGATATGGAGAAAGTGTCCGGTGGAGAAATTTGTTGGAGAGTCCCCAAATCGTATCACATCTCTAGAGGGATTTGGTAGAGACTTCGAATGTAGAGAGCCCACATTGGAATTCAAGTGGATTCGGAGCAATTCTCTGAGTGACGTGATTTGAGCAGTTTTCGTTTGAAATTCTTGACCGGAATGTGTTGGACATCCTGAGGAAAGATCCTTTCGTGATCCTGTGCACAAATTTGATGGGGAGTCCCAAGATACACCCACGCCTTTATGGGGATTTGTTGGGGACAACGCTCGTAGGGAGTCCTCATTGCGATCCAATTGGATTCTGCACTGGTCCTCACGAAACGTCGGGAAAAAAGACTCGGTGTGATGAAACATAACTAGCACGCTTCGTGAAAGTGTACGTGTATTGTGATATTATGTCAAAGTGCAGTAAAATAAATCGCAAGTGATAATTACAGTGGATTGTCAGTGATGTCATATAAATAGATTTATAAGATATATTTTTTAACGCCACTTATAGTTTTTTTGAGATAATACCACTTATTTGGTATATCTATAAATTTTGTTTTGAAAATTCAGCGTACAGAATGCGATGGGATCCATCAATAATCGTATCGTATTCGGCTCGATAATGAGAGAATCCTTTCGGATTCAAATTGGATTCGAACATTCCAATTGGGGATGCCGAGGAGAATCCAATGGACGAGGGTGACGTTTTAGTATGGGGATCCAGTGCCATGATCTATTGGATCTCTATCCAGGAGTAGGGACAAGGATGGGAATCTAATTGAATCCATACGTCTGTTTCTGCACGACGTAGTTTAATTGAAGAATATTCAGCGCGGCCACTGACAGTGACGAAAAAAAAATTAAAAGCCGATCCTTATTTATTTTGTAAATACTTCGATCAGGGAACTCATTATCTCTTTTTTACGTTTATGATTCCGTGGACAATTTGGTGGGGTGTCCCAAGATGCACCGACATCTCTATTCGGATTTGTGTTGGACACCGCCCCTAGGGAGTCCTCATTGGGATCCCATTGGATTCTGCAGTCTTCCTCGATAATCACGGTATGAGAATCCTTACCACATTCGAATTGAAAATATGTGAAAAGTCACGCGAAATGCTCGGCGTGTTGAAAAAATAAATATATAAATATATAAATACAAAAATATATAAAAATATAACTATGTAAGTATAAAATCAATATCTGTGTTCTGAAATGATGGCGAAGTGCAGTAGAATAAATCACAAACGATCGTTACGGTGGATATTTAGTGATCCGATGCGATTTTTAAGATTTATTTATTCAAGCCATATATGGTTTTTTAAGATAAGATTTGTACCTTTTCAAGATCCACTAATTTTGTATATCTGTATATATATATATATTTAATTCAACGTGCAGAATGCGGTGGGAACCATCAAGGACCGTATCGGATTCTGGTCGATAGTGAGGGAATCCTTAAGGCCTTATATACGCGAAAAATTTCAACATTTTTCATTGTTTTATTGGTTTTTATTCCATTACCCTGAACGGTTAGGAATATTTTAAGCTTTACAGAATTGAAAAATTCCAAAAATTTTTAAAGTTACAGCATCTAGGGCGTAGCATAGATACCGCGCGGTGCGCTCGACCACCAACATCAAAGCCGTTTTTCCACGATTCAATTTTTTGAACCTTGTCAAAGTTATAACTCTTGAACGAAGGTTCAGATCGCTCTGAAATGTTTACAACATATTCTTAGTATCATCACCTATCGTGTGAACCACAGAAACAAAAATCTAAAGATACAAAATAAAATACTGACAGAAAATTGAGTAAAAAATGTTAAGTTTCGAACTTTTATTATTATAATTAAAAAAAAATAATATTGTTGGTTCACACTAAAGATACATTCATTATGCAATTATAAATATGTTCATTTTTTTCAGGCACCCACATCGATGCCGAGAACTTTCACCATCAACGCGCGCGCAAAAAGAATACATTGCTTTATTATGTTATATCTCCGCCATTTGTTAATATTTCTGATTTTTTTTACATATACTTAACCACGTGCATAAATGATCTGCGAAAAAACTGTTGTCAATATATGCGTCATTTTTCTTAACCGCGTCTAAAAAAATACCTCCGAAAATCGGCGAAATCGCGCATATAAGGACTTAAGGTAGTACGAGCGCGCAATGTTGATTTCTATAGATTTTGTTCAAATTTTAACCAGACATTCTTCATATCAGCATGCATGTTTGACTGAAATTTCAGAACAGTCGACTATTTAGATTGGGAGATAATGGGTTTTGAAATTGCAACTTTTAACACTGCAGGGTCTGCGTTGAAATTTCGACAGATTAATTTTCCGTAAAAAATATTTGTCCCCTATAATAAAAAAAACATATGGCAACACCGCATCGTTCCACGTATCCAATGACGTGAGTTTGCGCGGTATATTTAAAATAATACTGAAACACACATTTTTATTTGGAAGTCATTTTTAATCGAACAGAGTCCCTAATTAGTTATGATCAAACCAACACTTTTATTTGTTAATAAAGATAACATAAACAATATAGAATATTGATATTTATAATGCAAATATTTTTTTATGACAAAATTTTTAACTTTAGGAACACGATAATAATTTTTTTCTCGAAATATTGTACAATACTGTTCTGCGGTGTTGCCATATTTCTTATTATTGTACGGGACAAATATTTTATACGGTAAATTATTCTGTCTAACCTTCAATGCGGACCCTGCAGTGTTAAAAGTTGCAATTTTAAAACCCATTATCTCCCAATCTAAATAGTCGACCGTTCTGAAAATTCACTCAAACATGCATAATGATATGAACAATGTCTGGTTAAAGTTTGAACAACATCTATAGAAATCAAGATTGCGCGCGTGTACTACCTTAAGGATTCAAATTAGGTTCGTAAATTCCAACTGGGAATCTCGATGAAAATCCGATGTACGAGCGTGACGTTTTAGTATAGGAATCCAATGCAATGGATCCCTCTGAGGAACTAGAGAGAAGTATGGGAATCCAATCGAATCCCTACGATAATTTCTGCACGGGGTAGTTTAATTTAAAAAAGTAACGTACATCCGTTGACCTTTATTTAAGAAAGAAGATGAGAGCCGATTTCCATTTCTTTCATAAATTCTTCGATCGAGCAACTCATTTTCTCTTTTTCACGTGGATGTACATATGCGACGGAAAAATATTCGGAAACCATGATATCCGGGTGATTCGGGCTTTCAGCACGTTTCGCCAGTTTTGGAGATGGTAATCGGAGTCGAACGTCCTGAAAATCACCTTTGCCCATATATCCGTAAAAATTCTACAATAAAATGTGGAAAAATATTGACGTATATTATTTATGCATACGTATATTATTTATATGCATACGTATGTTATTTATGCATTTATGCATTATGCATGTGTGTGTGTGTGTGTGTGTGTGTGCGACTTAGAGCTTGGTCAGTATCTTGTTTGTAATTCTCTCGCTGCGCCGAGGGATACTTCGGCCCGTGGACGATCGTGTCGGCTATATTCCCACGAGCATGCCAAGCACGCATTTGCACTCTCGTTCTCTCTTTCTCTTTCTTTCGGTCTCTGCCGATAGCGCTCTCGGCGGATCGGATAGCTTTTCGCGTTCGCATAACTCCGATGCCCAATTAATAATCGGCCGAACGTACCTAATTGCCCTGCTGATTATGACGGTATATTGTGCAGGACATGCAAAACTTATGGCCCGTTTAAAGGGAAAACCGTGAAGCAAAGAGTCAAGCTATTCTCGCGTTAGTGGCTTTATATCACGACCGCGCGTACGTGCGCAGCTGCGTGGAATTTCACATGTTCGATCTCGCTCGGGTTCTCGATGATCTTTTCGAACGATGAAACAGGAACGATAACGAATCCTTGAGCGAGCATGCGTAATATCGATATTTCGGCTATATATCCGCGTGTCAAGACGTCTTTACAACTTCAGCCGAAATTTCACTACCGTATAACGACTCAACCGGAATTTCGACACCTCCGACGTTTCAACCCGATTACGACGTACTCCGACATAGCGGAATATCGATAGGGCAGAGCCACCAAAGAGTACGCAGTGCTTTTATTTGTTTCATTTTTTCTTGTGTTGGCAACACCATCTGCCAGTGGCATTTGTCATAACGAGGTGTTGGACAACAACCCGCTTCGTTAAGGGATAATCCAGGATTTCGGAAAACTCGTTTTTGTGGCTGAAAAAATACTTTGGGGTAGAATACATCAACGTAGATGGACAAATGCATGGTGCAGGCATCGTAGATTAAATTGAGATTGAAGTTTGCATCGTGGAACACGCAACGAAAGTTAACATTTCTAAATTTCTTTTATATCTTTCGGTGAATTTTGCCGACGAAAATCCTTCAACCATTTTTCAAAATATTTGTTTGGCAATCTACAAATAAATCTATAAAAAAAGATCTACCACACTGATAGGAATATGGAAAATAGATGATGAAAAAAAACTTTCGTTGCGTTCCAACGTTGTAAACTTCAGCACCATAAATTAAAGGTAACCGAAAATTTCAAGGTTTCAAGTGCTCGTAGAACTTTAAATGCGTTTTTCTCGAAACCACTTTTTTCAAACTGGGAGGACGGATTACTCGAACACCTTTGCATGGATCGATTTTAAATTTTGATAGTAGATTCACAATTACATTCTCTATGGGAGTATGTAGCCGTTTTTTGATTAACTGTAAACTCTTTTTTTTTATAGACAATTTACGGCTTATTTTTTAGGCGAAAAAACGATTTATTCCTTTTAAAGTGCGCCCTTTTTTCAAAATTCGATCACAGAAAACCCCTACGTAATCCCATAGCTAATAATACATAGATTATAATTGATTTTGGTTTTCGTTCCAGTTCTCATACTTTACGAGAAAACTGTCCCGTGAACTATTTGTAAAAAAAACTCGTTTTTCATAATGGGCTCTGGCGCTGCGATTTTGTATGAAAATTATAATAAATTTTTTTCTTATACGATCATATGTGTTGGATAAACCTTAGCAAAACAAATCCTATTCCTTTTTTCATACTCTCAAAATAAATTGTCAAAGTTAGGCCTTATTTTCTGCCGCTGGAGTGGTGTTGTCCTTTTAGATATTCATTTCCAATCTTATGACTAAGAATAGATTTTCGATGTGTTTGATCTTATTTTTTAAAAATTTTATCATACTTGAATGTTATTATACTTGAAATTTGTGATCCAAATTTCGAAAAACGAGAAACACCCCTATTTTCGGGGGTGCGTTCCGCCCCTTAAAAATCGGTTTCCGCAGATATAAACAAAAATACGTGTCGCCTATATTTACCCATTCTACAAAAATGCCAAATTTAATCGAAATCGAAGAGGTCGACCTGGCAACCTTTCCCGGTAAGTTAAAGCTTTAAAAAATATTTTTTGACACTGCTACTTAAGATTTATATTTAAAATAATGTTTCTCAATGATCAAAGCTTAATGTAAGTAAGAAGTACAAAGCGTATTGTCAAAATTGATTTTTCTAGAAATAAAAGTTTACAAAGTGCGTAGTTTTTGGTGGATTTACCCTATACCCGCGACGACTGCGCGTCGTCTTTGACAGTTTCATTTCGTCGTACCAAGAATTATCAGGGAATTTGACATACGTTATGCAAATCGAGAGAAAGAGTACCGTCGAGTGCGCATTTTCTCGCTGTAGGCACATGTGGCAGTGTAATGGCGATCGTTGGGCGGACCGCAACGAAGGATTCACTGGCAAAAGAAGAGAAAGATCAAAGAGAAATAATTGAGGTTTTGGTACACCGAGTCGTATTTGGGAATGATCCCCGAGATCATTGGGGTACATGCTCGTACATGTGGCTGTGTATACACATCCGCATACACTCGTAAACTTTCCTACACAGCCTCATCAGACGTGCGTAACCCAAGGTAGAAATCCCGCGCGCGCGCGAGTCGGACCAGAAACGTTCGAGGCAAGAAAAGCTGAAGTTGGACAGGCGAGTCCGAAAGGGCTCTTAAAAAAAGCCCCAACTTCGACGGTAATACGCCTTTTTTAGGAAGCATAATTTTCTTCGGCATTGGTTAGCTTCTTTTTTCTTTGCTGCTCCTCTCGTTTTTTTCGCATCGATGGGCGAACCGCCATAAATAAATGTTGTTTTTACGGCTGCCAAATTGGCCGTTTAAAGTACATTGGACTTTTAGTGTCTGAGCTCGCAGCGAGCGATACTACTACGACTACGAGAGAGAAAAAGAGAGAGTGAGGGAGAGAGCGAGAGAGCGAGTGAAAGAGGCAGGCGATTTGCTCTCTCAGAGAGCGAAACCGAATGGAAGAGAAAAGATATTGCCACGCTTGTGTCGAGACGAAATTTCGCAAATACGTTTGCGTTCATCGATTCCAAACGACTCTCTCTCTCTCTCTCTCTCTCTCTCTCTCTCTCTCTCTCTCTCTCCCTCTCTCTCTCTCTCTCTTGCTCAATGCTGAGAAGTGAACCCGCCCTTATCCCAAATGACTCGCGCTTACATTAGCTCGAGAGACGGTAAGCGCGCAGCGTGCGTATGCACCGACCCGAAGTGCAATGCTGCGAGCTGCTGCGGTGCAGCGCATGTATCGCGCCTGGGGTTATACGGAATAACCCTTTTTTTCGGGTGCGATAATAAGAGCGGGAGCTCACCGCGAGGCAGCCTCGGTGCACCGGAAGCATGAAAAATTCACCTCCAGGGAGCTAAAAATTAATGGAGGAAGCAAGCTTCTGATATATATATAATATCGGAGCACTATTTCAGGCACAAAACCTTCCAAATGTGGGAGTTAAGCACTGCGACCCGTACAGAAATTTTTCGGGGAGCCCCGGATCCTACGTGTCCCGATAGAGATTTAACGGACAACACCACTGTGACCCCCTGTTTTTTTGCCATTATTCAAGAATTTTTTTTTGTGGGAAAAAAAAGAGATATTCGAAAAAATTTTTTTGTTTTGTTCGATGTTTATTGAAGATACATAAAAAAAAATTTCAAATTATTCACGCCCCATGGTGACGCTGGGGAAGCTCCCGCGTCAGGTACTGTTGCCTCTGCAGTGGTTCGCGGCACGCAGCAGAACTCTCTTCAGAGTCGATCTGAAAAAATATACCGAGTGTTTTCGTTAATAATATGATATTTTGAAGAGAAGTACATAGGGATTTGAAAAAATATTGATTTTTAAAAAATAGGCACGCTTTTGAAATTAAAGGACGATTTTCGAGCAAAATTTCTCGTCGAAAATAGGCTATAACTTTTTTTATTATTGAGATATCGAAAAAATCCGATGTACTTCTTTAGATAATCTAGTTTTATTGATGCAGTCCAAATTTGAAGTCGATCGGATAAAAATTGCTCGAATTCTGCTGCGTGCCGCACTCAAAAAAGTGGTTTTGAGAAAAACGCGTTAAAAGTTTTAGGTTTGTTAATTTATGCGATAAATTGGAGGAAAATCTTTTTACCTTTAATCAGCGATGCCGGCACCATATAGCTGGCCTTCAAGAAGCAAATAATTGTCCCTAGCATCTTTTCTCGAACTTGTAGAGGCTCTTCTTGCCTCTTTTGCAGCGTCTGTGAGCGAGCGCTCCGCCAGCTCGATCCGCGCTGCGTCGGTTTCAACGCAAAAATTGAAACAATTTGGGCCGATAGTTATCCCCAACGTCTCCAAAACTTTCATGAGGCTTCTCAGGCCATCATTGAATAATAATACCGCGATATCAGCTGCAATATCGACGATTTTTTTGCTCCCGGACTGACACTTGGGGGCTATTGCCCAAACTGATTTGTTGTAGCTTTCGTTGTTGTTTTGCGTGAAGCCGCCCAAACAACGCTGCAGCAAATCGTCTCTGCTCAAATTTTCGAAGACTGGCGTAATTGCCTCCAATACTTCCTCAGGAAGAGGCGGCTTATGCCGATATTCAGAAATATTACCGCGCTGCACCGCTCCACAAAATATTCAATATCTCCGAAAATAATTATTTTTTCGACCTGGATCCAACGGCATCTTAATCTTAAATGTATTTTAGATTTTTCTAGATGGTTTTCAAAAAATCGATTTTTTGAAGCCGTCACAGTGGTGTTGTCCGTTAAGAGGGTTACGTGATTTGCGCACGGAGAAAAACACGGCCTCAAATTCTAACACTGGTTGCCAGAATTCTAATATTCAGTGTTAGAAAAGTATAGCAGTTTACTGCAGGTTCGTAATTCTAAGACTTGTTGTTATAGAAGTGTAAAAATGATGCTCAAACCGTATAGTAAAAATGATGCGTGCATATTACATTTGAAATTATTGTCGCATAGGCGCGAGTCCTATATGCTGTATAGTAAAAATAATGCGTGCTTTGTAAAGTACAAACCTTTATTACACGCTATATTTTCATATGGATTTTACTATACTTATAGCAGGAATCTTCGTGTATGTATAGATGTCACTATACGCATAGCATAAATCTTCGGCGTATAGCGAAAAATATTACGAAGTTATTAGTAAAATGTGATTTATACCGTACTTTTTGTAGAAAACTGGAAACTAATTGTTCCAATCACGTGGGCAAAATATTTTTTGAATACTACAAAAAATCACAATATGCCGAATAAAATGTATTATTTGTATCAGTTAACGTGCCATATCGTAGGTTAAAAATTAAATTTGTTCATTATTACTATACCATAATTACAATGTTTATCTACTATTCAATACTTTTTGATATTTAATGATATTTTTTTTAGAAGCATAGTATTAATTCTAAACTTCGAGGCCCCTGTTTTCTCCGTGTAGGGATTACGTGGGTTTGAAAATGTCAAAAAACCCTTTTTTTTATTTTGTTATCTGACCATTAGTACAATAGTACTAGTACAATATTTAAATTAGTACAATTGGTACTAATACAATATGTCAATTAGTACAGTTAGTACTAGTGCAATATGGCAATTAGTACATTTAGTACTAGTACAAGATGTCAATTAGTGCAATTAGTACTAGTGCAATATGTCAATTAGTACAATTAGAACTTGTACAATTTGTCAATTAGTGCAATTGCTACTAGTACAATATGTCAATTAGTACAATTGGTACTAGTACAATATGTCAATTAGTACAATTAGTACTAGTACAATATGTCAGTTAGTACAATTAGTACTAGTACAATATGTCTAGTTTTTAATTAAATTAAATGTTAATTAGTACTAGTCAATATGTCAGTTAGTACAATTAGTACTAGTACAATATGTCTAGAATATTCTGCTAAAGTTTTAAGTTAATCAAAATAGGAGTCTAGGAGAGAAAGCCTTTGGGAATGCCCCCTATTGGCATAGACCGGCCGAGAGCGAAAACTTTAATCGCATTTTTCTCAAAACAGTATTTTTTAAGTCGGTGGACACGATTTCTTAAAAACTAATGCATCGATCTTAGTGAAATGTTGCACACTTTTTCAAAATAGCATTGACTAGTGATGGAACGAAGTTTTTTTTTCACTTACAACTTATTTTACAAGGCTATAGGTGGTGTTAATTGTACCAAAAATTGAAGTATTTGTCTTAAAACTCTGCCAAAAATTAAAATTTCAAGGTTCGTGAGAGGAATATCTCAAGATAGACTTTTTAGGCGATTTATACTTTTTTTAAACAAGATTTATACTCTTTTAAGATCCACTCATATTGTATATCTATATATTCTGTTTAGAAAATTCAACGTACAGAGTGTGGTGGGATCCATCAACAATCGTATCGGATTGTGTTCAATAATGTGGGAAGCCTTTAGGATTCAAATTGGACTCATACGTTGGATTTCAATGGGGTATCCCGATTAGGATCCAATGTATAAGCGTGACGGTTTAGTATAGGGTGTGTTAGATATTCCCAAGACATGAGAATCCAATTGGATACCACGACCATTTCTGCACGGACTGTTTGAATGTCGCCATCGCAGATACGAACACCAAACGAAAACTACATATATATGTCCCCATTCAGGAATTTATTCGCTGGAATAATTATGTATTGTATTTAAGGTATTACGTTCGCGGAGGGCCGTATTTTGTGGGGGCATAGCCGAGGCGTTTCCAAATCATTGGTAAATTCCAGCGGCACTAAATAAAAATAAGTGACAATCAATTATTATACCCAACGATAAGCTGCAATAAAAAAAGTTCGCGCAAATTTGGTACATTTAGACATTTTTACATTTTTCCAAGTTTCATCATTAATATTTTCTTTGGACATTCGGTGACCCCCTTTTTTGTTATCGTTGTGTAATCTTTAGAATTTTTTACACGTGGGTACTTTGTACCAGGCGCCTACATATATTTAGTACATAAGTCATTAAATAGAAACGTGGCCAGTGCTTCATCTCCATAAAGCGACGTATCAATGAGATAATTTTTAGAGCTGTCATTTTTCGTTAAAAGTTCCGTAAGTTGTGTCGAAATTATACCACTATACTGGATGTATATTTATTTCATTAAAGACGACAATCAGTTAATTGTTACATAATCGGATTCGTGGAACGAAAACCTTAATTGTGTCCATAGTCTTTCGTGTAAACCAGCGTTGACACGGGACCACACTTGGATGGATGACATAACCGCCCGTATCATTAGAGGTTTTCCGCAGTTTCCCTGCGCCCCCGTGCTGATGCCATCCGGTAGTGCGGGAGGGGGGGGGGCAGAACAATTGAACTGGAAAGTCAGCGGGGAAAGTGAGAGCGCTGGGAACGTTAAAGTCTGCGAGGTTTAAGAAGAAACGTTAGAATTACAAAAACAATAATAATTTCGGCAATGCAAAAAGTTGGGTTAGCGGTATCAAGCGAAAGACCATTATATCGTCTATTATTTTGGAAATGAGTCATCTCGACATATACAGACTTGTCAACAAAAAACTAATGGCGTCGTAAGAATATTCACTAACAGATACGTTGTTTTTTTTTAATTTATGGAAAGCACCGGCGTCAGAGACTACGACATCGATACGTCGGACCTCTCGCGATAAATATATACACGTAGTTCCATGCGAGATTGCATTTACGAGTTGTCGCAAAGATATACAGAGAATGCTCATGAACGTAGCGTGCAGCACCTTGGAGACACGATGGTGCGTCGTTTTATTTTCTTCAGTAATCAACGACTGTCCACGATTTTTACGTTCCGCGACAATAAAAGAAAAAGGGATAAAAAATTTATATGGTTCGATATGCAGAGTGTTCTATTCGTTGCGGGATCGTAGAAAAATCTTTAAGGCTCCGAAATATTACGGTGTAGTTCCAGTGCGTAATAAAATAGTCGCCGATAAATCGGTAGGTACCGGTAGTAACGCTTATCGCTCCGGCGCCATTAAGGGGTTACGTGGTTTTGAAAATTTCAAAAGATCCACCTGTCAAAGTTTTTATCATCTAATAGTACAATATGTCCAGAGTATTCTCCCAAACTTTTAAGTCAATCGGAGTAAAAGTGTGGGAGAGAGAGAGCCTTTGGGAATTCCCCCTGTTGGGAAAGACCGGCTGGGAGCGAACATTTTTTATCCCATTTTTCTCAAAACACTATTTTTGAAGTCAGTGGACACGATTTCCCAAAAACTAATGCATCGATTTTATCGAAATTTTGCACACTTCTTCAAAATAGCATTGGCTAGTGATTGAACGAAGGTTTTTTTACGATTACAACTAATTTTACAAGGTTGTACGTAGTGTAAATTGTACCGAAAATTGAACTATTTTGTATAAAACTCTGCCAAAAATTTAAATTCAAATAAAAGAAAACCTTTGTTCAATCAATACTTGTGTACTAGAAGAAAAAAAAATGGTATTTTAATTTCAGATAAAGCTGTCACGAGTTATCTTGACCACCACAAGGACACTTTTCTTTTAGGGGTCTTCGGAAACCAGGTCCAACCTGCTGAATTTCCCTATCGTTGGATGAATTTTTAAAGAATATTGTTGACATGTTGCTCTACAATGTGCTTAACATTTTAAATAAAACAATTGATACATTATGTTTTTTTAATAGAGAAGATATGCCTTTTTTCCTTCGACCTAAACTGCCAATGTGCGAAAACTCCAGAAAAAAAGTCCACGTGAGAATTTTCGACTACCTCGCTTGGCAGTGGACCGTTTGAACCTTCATTGCGTTGTGGTTGCGTTCGAGGTTGATAATTGTCAAAAAAATGTGGCCCAAAAAATTGGCTTGCCACGGAATAGCCTGTGCATGTGAAGTTTCTTGTTTTCTTACGAATGATGCTCGATCGCGTTCTGTCCGCTGCGGTCACGGCCTCGGGGCAACCATTACGTTTGCTCTAATGTTCCCTCACTTGATTTTAATGTCCCTCTCCTCGTTCCGACTTTTATGATTCTTCATTTTCATCAGGCTTTATGTGTATCGCATCCGTTAGTGCCGAAGAAAAGGGTGCTGGAAAGATGGAGAGTGGTGGCAGGCGCTCTTTGAAAGATGGAGCCTCTTCTCATACACGGCTCGTTATTTTGTAGGTTCATTAGCGACAATTTCTGACGTCTGTCAAAACGAAGAGAGCGAATTCCATCGCGTATCTCCTTCTTCCATGACAATTTATTTTCTTTTTCTTTCGTTTCGACTTATCGGTGTACGCATGTTAGACTGTGACGAACAAAAAACAACTTTTAGCCCTTTAAATATTATTATTGGGTATGAAGAAAATTTACTGAAGGCTATTTTTTATGGGCTTGAAGTTTGCATCGTTTGAATGCAACGACTTTTCTTGTTTTTATTTAGTTTTATTGGTATTGAAAATCGTATTTTGTAGATTTGTGCTGTATTGCTAAACAAAGAGCCTAGAAATAGAAATTTTGGAAATGCAGTGTGAAAATATTTTGCTGCATTCCAACGATGCAAACATCGTCATTTTTTTCTCCCCAATTGCATTACACGTGGAATTCGTATTTACGTTCGGGCTTGAATAACTCCACGACTCATTTATATTTCCCAAGCCCGGCTGTGGGTTTTTGAAAACTGATTGGCAGCTTTTATGGGTTACACATAGTTCGTGGCCGAAAAACGAGGAATTTTTGTGATTTTTTTTCTGGGATATCGTGAGCTGATTTTTAATTATTGCTTTTTTCCATTAAAGAGTCTTGAATAACTTTTACAATTTTTGTATTCCGAACTATCTATAAATGTGGTAGATACGACGGTTTGTGCAGACTGCTGTTTGAAAAGCGTCCATTGCAGTGACCACTGCGGCTAGCAAACAAATCATGCGAAATAAAAAAAAAATCAAACGCATTTTGTTTTTCCATGAAAATATCTGGTGCTTGAACGAAGGATTTAATTTAAAAAAGTTATTTTTGACAAATTAGTCGCCGTCCAGAGTGAAAGTATCGATTTTTAGTTTAAAAACGCTCTATTTGATGGAGAAAAAATATTCATCGAAATAAAAACTCCTCCTTTCAAGTACTGCATTTTTATATGTAAAAGAAGCTGGTCAAATTTGAAATTGATCGGTCCAGTGATTTTTGAGATAGCGTGGTCGCCGATTTTGTTAAAGTCATTTTGAGACAAACGATAACTGGTGGGGATCGCTACCGACTGCAATTGATGCGCTTGAGCCGTGCATTGAAAGAAAAACGGCCGGAATACTCCGAAAGACACGACAAAGTCATTTTCATGTCAAAGTCATCATCAAATAAATGGGAAGTCCTACTTCCACCCGCCCTCCAGATATCGCTCTTTTTGATTACCAGTCGTTTCGTTCTATGGCTCATAGCCTGTCTGAGCAGAAGTTCACTTCTTACGAAGATTGTCAACAATGGGTCGATACGTGGATTGCATCTAAAGACGAGGCGTTCTTCCGACACAGTATTCCTACCCTGCCCGAAAGATGGTCAAAAGTAGTAGAAAGCGATGGGCAATGCTTCCATTAAGGCGTTACCCCCACTTGTAGCGCAAAAAAAGGCCTTTTTCATGAATTTTTTTAAAGAAAACTACAAAACTTTTTTAATCGATCAATATACCATCCTAAAGAACACATCTTGAAGAACTTTCAGTAATTTTTTTATTCAAAAATATTACATTGTTTAGTGGCAAATGGCCGTCAATGAAATAATGTTTTTATATACACGGTTTGCGGTGGCCAGCATTGCGGCGAAGTGGATCATCTGAAAAAAAATGCGGATGGATTTAGTCAAATATAAGTATAAACTAGTCTTTAATCGAAGGATTTAAAAAAATATTCATTTTTCACAAAATGGCGGACAGTCAACGTCAATGGTTCGATTTTAACGAAAAAAAACGGCCGTTTTCTGGCTATAAAACGGCCATTTTTTTTTCGAAAAAAAAATCGAACGATTAAAGACTACATTTTTATGTATTAAATAAGCCTGCAAAATTTCAAGAAGATCGGTTCATTAGTGTTCGAGTAATCTTGGTCACCAACTTCAAAAAAGCCGTTTTGAGAAAAACGCGTGTAAAGTTTCAATTTCAGTTCTTCAATTCACGGATTCTTCTCTTTCAACGCTCATATCTCAGTCAATTTTGATCGGATCGACTTGAAATTTTCAGGACATATTCTCAGATACTTATACTTCAAAAAAATGCAATAAAAAAAATCGATTTTTTCAAAATCGCAAGTGGGGGTAACCCCTTGATGTATTTTTTTATTTTCATTTGAAATGAATACTTTCTTTCATTCAAAAAGCGCTACGAATTAATTCCAAGTCCTAATAATATTTGTAAAGATTCAAAGAGAACATTTTACGGCTGTGCGAGTCAGCTCCAACGCGCAACCGGATTTGAGAAATATCAAGAAGTCGTTGAGTTATTCAAGTGTGAATACGAAGCATGGATTTTCCGTGGAAATCCAATGCGGGAAAAACCGTCGAACCCTGCCACTTCGAGTAGAAGAGCTCTAATTTATCATGCACTTTTTACATCTGGCATTATTATTTGGAGTGATAAGAGTTGACATTTGTATTTGACACACCCTATCGTGCACTTGGATTTGAGCTGGAGAGCTCTAATTTGGCATTCATTTTTCGTATCTGATAATATTATTGGAGACGATAAGAGTTGACATTTGAATTTGACATACCCTATTGAACATGTGAGTATTCGTAAAAAACTGGCTGAGGGAAAGGGAGAGACGGAGAGAAAGACGATTAACACGAACGCATGTGGCGGATGTGCGGCCTGCTACAGTGCGCGAATCGATCGTGCCCGAGAGGCGCACCCGCGCCCGGTTGATAAAATGCGCTGGACGATCGGATACGTCGTGCGTGATGTGTATTATAAGGCCGAGAGACCGAGACACCGAGAGAGAGAGGGGGGGGGGAGAGAGAGAGTCGTAAGTTTTGCGGGATTTCTCGTCGATCGAAATACCAAAGGGGCTCGAGGCGATCTCGATTCTTGGTCGTTACGTCTTCACGCTGACTTTTGCACGCACAAAAAGGCCGCGCGCGTTCTCCACGTCGGTCGCCAACAGCAATTTGTGCAAATGAAACACGTGCGAATGTACACATATTTGTGCATATACATATACAAATGCATACGTAAATGACGGTGCGAGGGCGAGCGGAAGTAACCTGCGCACACGCCGAGCAAGAAGATTATTGCCCGGAGCTCATCGGCTTGTGGTAAACGTCAAGTCGGAAGGGCACTCCTCTGCCCACAGTACGCCAATTTTAGCATACCTTTCGGGGGCCATGAACGCAATTCAGCGGTGAATAATAAGTGTGTATTTCCATTTATGTGAATTTCATGAACATCGTCTAGTTCTGGATCAAGGTACAGTTGAACGTTTCTTTTGCTTTGGTATACACCGAGGGATATATCTTATTTGAATAAAATGAAGCTTCGCCTGAATTGCGGTCGTGCAGATTTTTTTTTAGTCTTTAATGGAGCGACTCGTGTACTTCAACGAAGTATTTCAATTCAGGGTGATCGTCTCTTTAAACGAACCGCTTATTCGATGCTCATAACACTTTATTTAAGTTGGATGGACAGTATTTTGGTCTGGAAGTCTAACTTTCGGGTGTGATAAAAAAAAACATATATTTTAACCATTCATTTCTTACAATCTTTTTATTGACCTTTGGAGAACTTTTTAAAAAAATGTTACGAAATAATAAAAATTGAAAACGTTATGTGCAAGTCTGATGCGACTTTAATCAACGAAACTGATAGTGAATTAAAATAGGAAATAAATAAAATGAAATATTGAATTAATGAATTGAATAATTAATCAATATTGTAATTAAATAACTCAATCCATTAATCAAATTAAATAATATTGAATTAAATAACTAAATGTAGTAATCAAAAATTAATTTAATTCATCCAACTCTGAAATGTAAAATATTTCATTCAAGTCTGATATAAGCGGGTTCATTGTGTCAACAAATATTTTTGCTTTTGACTTTTGTAAACCGAATGTCGAACTTTTGTCACCATCGAACGTTGGGTGCATAATGATTTACAAGTGAAGCCAGTGGCTGAATTTTCTGAAAGTAAATGCGAGCATTAGGTTTTATGGTTTTTATGATACGATCGCTTCGCAATGCGATGCTCTCGCTCAGAGTGTGACGCACAACAGGCTCTTATTCCCCCTATGGAATACTTCATTGAATCTTATTTATCACTTAGTAGATTTTTTAGTAGATTTAGTAGAGTATTTACTAAATACTCTACCACATAGTAGATTCAATAGATTATTTATTAAATACTCTCGTATTTAGTTTTCGTAGTTAGAGTTTGATTAAATACTCTATTATTTATTG
Source organism: Ophion costatus (assembly GCA_951751655.1). Lineage (NCBI taxonomy): Eukaryota > Metazoa > Arthropoda > Insecta > Hymenoptera > Ichneumonidae > Ophion > Ophion costatus. The sequence goes on along the minus strand of OX632362.1, from coordinate 15,988,764 downwards.
AATACTCTCTAAATGATTGTTTGAAGCAGAATTTATGTTTTAGTAAAGTACTTATTAAATACTCTACTATTTTAGTTTTTATTTAGTTTTATGTTATAAAAACTATTACACTCATTAAAAATAATAAATAATAATTATACTAAGATATTTTATAAAAGAAAATATATTTTATTTTATAAAAACTATTATAACTATTTTATTATTGAAAGAAGAGTTTTTATATTTCAATCATATATGTGAAAAAAACTTTTTATCAGGTGGTAACTTTGATGAAATCATTTTTTAAAGCTGAATTTATGTTTTAGCAGAGTATTTAATGAATCCTCTACTGAACTTTATTTATTATTTATCATTACATACTCCTCTGAAACATAAATTCGGCTTCGAACAATGATTTCATCAACGTTACCACTCGACAAAAAGTTTTTTTTTTAAATATGTCTTTTAAATATAAAAATGTCTAGAAGCCTAACAATTTTTTGGTTCGGAGCAATCAAAAGTTAGTTGTTTCAAATGAACAATTTATCTCGGTGTACAAGTCAGGCGTATCCGATGGGTCTAGTCTACTGCCACTACGAGTCCGTGCGCACCGGACAGCCAGAAAAAAACTGAGGTTGCCTGATATTTTCCACAGAGATCGAATCTCTTGAGAATATTCCCCAAAACCCCCAAGGATGAACATCCGATGTTAGACAACAGAAGGCATCATTTCCCAAGGAAAAAAAGCTGTGATGTGTAAACAGAGTCGATCAGAATTATGCATTCAGCATAACTTAATCTCCGATCTATAATCCTACGGTGAAAATAAGGATTTTCCCATGTCAGCCTCGTCGGAATTCAAAATCAAGAATGTATGTGTGGAAAGCCCAAATTTCTGCATTACAGGTTGCTCGGCGTGTGGGACGACAATTGAAGCCAACGCGACGACATTATTATACAGTTTTCGCGCATCAGCGGGCCACCCAGACGGAAAGCTGCATACAATGAATAATAATCTTGACGCCTGTACGGAATGAATAATGAACGGCTGTTTCGTTCTTTGTTTTCCTCTTCCATGTCTCTCATTTCTAAAGATTCTGCAACAAGAGTGGCGTCGGTTGGTCCAGGAATAGGGCGGAAGTCACCGAGAAAATTCGCCCGGAGTTTTTCGCCCTAGGAGGTCCGAGGGAAAACGTCCAGACAGCGCGAACAAGTTGAGCCTGTGGCGTTTCGTGCCGACCGCGACGATAAACTTCCCGTCCCACTCCGAGCGAGGAAAGGTGCCCGGGAAACGCCCACACGTCTTCGCGTTCCCGGAGCGACCAATTTCATTTTATCTATTGTCATCTCCCGGCTGGTTGAAAAACTGCCTGAGGATTTTTGGGGATTATGAACCAGCAACGGAAACTCTCGAGCTGACGCCAGGCACGCGCCTCATGCTGAGATATAACCGCTGACTATATATGAATAAGTATACGTGAGTGAGGGAAGAAGAGTGGTCCTTTTCGTTGACGTTGGCAAAGCTTTGTGTACGGTCTTGGTGTTGGTGGTGTTCTTTTTCATCTCCTCCCGTCTCGGAGGCATTCCGGCCAGAGGGGATCGAAGTGGGAAGGAGAGAAGGCTGAAAGATGCAAAGTTGGAAGACACGTCAAGACCCTGGAGGCACCTTGTCCCGATCTTCCGGTGGATCGTCAACCTTCGTCGTCATCTCGCTGACGCACGCGGCTGCGATATATAATAACGGTAAGATCAACAACGAGAATCGTCCCTTGCCGCGCGGAAAACCTGACTGAAGATTGCCAGGGGTAACGAGAGGGTGCACTGAGGATTTGCGAACGCGCACGCAAGCTTGCGATATACAGTGATACAAAGCGGAACATATTCCGTGAGAATTTACATCCTTCGGTACATCCAAAAGTGGATATCTCACGGAGGCGTGCAATTTCTGTCTCATAGCGATCGATGAAACGCCGAGAGCGCCTTTCGAATCCTTGATTTTCCATTTTTCCGACCATTCCTGCCCGCTACCCTAACTTTTGGAATGGACATCTTTCGGTATCGTAGACAACTGTCCTATAGACGTATCCAATGAATCTACGGGGCAGCGATGACTCCCAAGATCCGCGTGCACGTTATCTCCAACGACGAATGATTATTGTAATGTCCAGATTGCCGGATACGAGAAAGCAAACTGGAGGATACGAGTCACACACGACCCAACGTGCAGTGTTCGACATTGCAGCTCCTCCTTCCCGCTAGACGTACTGATGGTCCTCAGACATGAAAAAAAGTGGCCGCACCGAGATCACAAAGCGTGTGCACTCTCTTCTCGGCTAACTTTTCCATATAGATCACTCAGCAGGTTGGAGCAACCATCTTTGTGAGGTTGGTCATCGATAGGAACGTCATACATCTGGTGTCACAGTGCCCAGTCCTCTGGAAATTGGTTACAATCAACCATCTGGATTGGCACATCGAAAGGCACCTGTGAGTCACTTTCATGCAAGGCATAGCTCTGGTGAAATCGGCTCGCATAACGCCTGCATTCCCTTTTCGGCTACTTTTCCACAGAGATCTCTCAGTAAGTTGAAGCAACCATCTTTTGGGTGTTGGTCATCGATGGAAACGCCATTCATCTGATATCTTGGTCTTGGCTCATCTGATGATTGGCGCATCCAAAGGCACCAGCGATTCACTTTTCCCCAAGGCACGACCCTCAAAGACTCGTTGCGCAGGATGAAGGTTGAACCTTACGTTTTTTTCTACCCCTTGCGTGGAAACTCTTACAGAGGTCCTACCTTTGTTACGTCCGTTTGAACCTTTGCTCAGCCGGCAATACATGCTGACCCAAGGTGGCTGAGTGGAGGCTACTGCCAACGTATAGGCAGCCTATTTGTTTGGGTTTGCCATTGCTGGTGCCGTCGTAGGGCTTGCTTGTATCAATTTACCTACGCTCGCGTTAGCTTAGCCCTGACCAACGTGTATTGCCCGCTTTACATGCAATTATTCCTTTCGAAGGCAGGCCATGCAAGCTAAGTGAAAAACCAAAAGACAAAGACATATTTTCGTTTATAGTTTGTAACGTACAAATGTATCCTAAAACGAGGTGATCTAACTAGCGTCCAACTCACTTCAGTTGATCGACCCGAGTATCCGAAAAAGCCACCAATACGAACGTAACCCAAAAATTTGCCGTAGCTCTTCGCATACAACCCACTGACAAGTGGTTTCCCAACTCACGTTTTTTTTTCTCCGCACAAGAGGACACGATATCTAGACGTTCCCGCACGTTGAACCTTCCAGCGAATTTATCGGAAAATAATGACTATTCGTCACGAAACCGAGCTTCCACCTCGTTCATTATACATATACATATTACCTACGATTAAATGTGACGAAGCGATGCGTCGGATGTTCGTGGGGGCAACGAACAGTCGTTTTACACCTGTGAAACGGTTCGAAAATGGAGTGCGCGATAATACACCGACGCACAGAGGGATGCGAGTTCTATATTTTTCTCTCGTAATTGGGGATAATCGACCATGAACCTCTGTCTATACGTCTATAACTTTCCTGAATATACGAAAATTGAGCTCGACGCCTTTGGCTCCGAGGAACCCCTGGATTCTCGAAACATCGAAGGAGAAAAAAAAGCAACTGTTTCGTGCTAGAGAAAAGATGGGTTGTTATATTTCGTCCTAGGATCTTCCACGTGTGTACGCTATCCTCCTTGGGATGCTGCCGCGAAACTAGTCATCCCCGAACCGACGCAATTACCCAAGGACGAGGGCGGCGTTGCGCGCTCTCGGCAGGTGATCCTACGATCTTCTCTGTTCGAGACTGTCTCGAAAAACGTATTAGCGCATATATATATATATATATATATATATATATATATATATATATATATATATATATATATATATATATATATATATACATGTCTTCCGCCTCCCAGCTCTTCAAATTCTCTCACTCCTTCGCTGTAGTCCCTAGACTGGCAAAAAGTGTAGTAGACGAGATGCCTAGGATACACATGCTTGCTGCGAGAATTTCATCCTAGTCGGTGTCTGCTCGAGCGTGTCTTCGGCCGAGGCTCTCGTAGCCGCCTCCTCGGCAGGTGAATCGAAAAATTCGCGTAGACGAGAAGAAGAGAGAGAGCAAGAAAGAGAGAGAGAGGGAGAGAGAGAGAGAGAGAGAGAGGGAGAGAGAGTGAGGGAGAGCGATGGAAAGAAGACACGAGAAGAAGAAACATACCGACGGTTCTCTAGTTTCGCTGGTACCTAATGATTATAACCAAGAACCCAAGACTCGAGAGCTCTATTACAAGAATGATGATGACGATGATAATGATAAAAGGAAACTCATAATTCCGTACACCTCTAGGAAATGAAAAGCAATCTAAATATTTACACTCAAATTAAATTCCCTTTGTTGCTTCATGCGTGATACATTAATCATGAAATTTGATTTAGCGATAAAAGGGAATCGGGTTATCGTTCATAAATATCGTTTCGAATATTTAAATTACGCGAATTAGAATATTGAAATATTTTAATGTCATTCCAGACGCGTATTAGCCATAATACAAAAATTGGTGGACGGAGAATCTTGTTTTTCGTTTTTGAGAGAGCCGACGAAAATTATTATGCGAGGATATAATTCTTCGGGTATATAATGGCCCATTCGAGTCGTGAATTTTGCATCGAGAATTCAACTCGCGAGACAACGAGCAATAAAATGCCAAGAACAAAGTCTCGAAAAGTTCGTGCGAGCGCGCGAAACCGGCAATCGAGAGACACAAGAAGGATCGGATCCCGCGGAGCCGCGCGAGACCGAGAGTCACTCCTTCGCGCGTCTAGTCGCGAGGATGCAGTTTTCGCGCATTGGGAGTCCCTTTTACGAGAGCGCGAGACGGCTCCGTCAGCAGGTGTGTTCCAACGCGCTCGTATATCGGCCGGCTTTTGTGAAACGTTGGGCATATATTCACGAAACTAGCTGGCATTTCGCGGTGTTGCGTGCGTGCCATTTTTGACCTGGTATATTCCAGGTATACACCTTCCCAACGTTCCCTTGCCGCGTGGCTTCTTGAAAAACCTGAACATGCCGAAATGATATTCCAGGTGAATTAAAACCCATTCTGTTTGGTAAACGAGTTCTTGCGCGGCTTTGTTCTCAAAGAAAACCATAAATAGCATATTTTAACGAAAATCTTTTCAAATTAGTGGAATAATCCATAGAAAATAGAAATGGGTCAGTAGTAGAGTGAATGTCCCAGTACCTGTGTCATCAAGGTATATAATAAAAGTCGTAATGCATTAATCTACTATAAAAACGAAATGGTGAAGACTAATGTAAACCTGACAGTTTCTACTTTTTTTAACACTTAAAAACTGTATCCCAGTTCTTGAATCTAGTTTTTAGTTACATTTTCCTAGTTAGAACTCGTTTTTACAATAGTTACAACTTTCTAGTTAAAAATAGTTTCTAGTTGACAGTAGTTTCTAGTTAACATTAGTTTCTAGTTGAAACTAGGTTATAGTTAATGTTAGTTACTAGTTGAAATTAGTTTATAGTTAAAACTGTCTAGGCAAAACTAGTTTCTAGTTGAATTTTTCTGGTTAGAACTAGTGTTTAGTCAAAACATTCTTGTTAAAATGAGTTTCTAGTTAAAACCTTCTAGTTAACATTGGTTTCTAGTTGAAACTAGTTTATAGTTAAAACTTTGTAGTCAGAACTAGTTTGTAGTTAAAATTAGTTTGTAGTCAAAACCAGTTTCTAGTTAAATTTGTCCAGTTAGAACTAGTTTTTAGTTAAAGGTTTCTAGTTGAAACTAGTTTCTCGTTAGAACATTCTAATTGAAACTAGTTTCTAGTTAAAATTAGTTTCCAGATAGAAATAGTTTCTAGTTAATACTAGATTCTAGTTAAAACTGGTTTCTAGTTTCTAGTAAAACTTTCTCGTAAAAACTATTTTATAGTTAAAACTTTCAACTCAAAACTAGTTTCTAGCTAAAATGAGTTTCTAGTTAAAACTAGTTCCCAGGTGAAATTAGTTCCTAGTTTCTAGTTGAAACTAGTTTCTAGTTAAAATTAGTTTCAAGTTGAAACTAGTTCCTAATAAAAACTTTCTAGCAGAAATTAGTTTCCACTTAACACTTCCTAGTCAAAACTAGTTTCTAGTTATAACTAGTTTCTAGTTAAAACAAGTTTCTAGTTGAAACTAGTTTCTCCTTGAAACTCAAAGCCTTTTACTTCTCGAAACCCGCGCAAAAACTATATCTGTCTGTATGTTCTGTGAATGTTTCATAGTAATCCAAAATATCAAGAAAAGTGATCTTGTACCTTTAGTCGGACACCGAAATCGCAATATGACGGAATGGTGGAACATTACATGGCCCTATCAATCGATAACTACGATGAATGTGAATGGTGATGATGGAAAAAAGTAGCCTCATTGATAATATGAGACTAATTTTTAAAAAAATGCTGTCAAAACATTTATTATTCAATGCAAAAGTTGTATATCTTTATAATAATATATATATATATATATATCATACTACGAACATTTGTTGTTCCGTCCTTGTATTTGTTGTGGGGAATTGTCTTCCAGCAAACCACGCACTGACAATAATTGATCATGAACATAATAAGCGTAAGAAACGCGTCAGTTCGTGAAGAACGATTTCTATCATCCGGCTACTCGGTCTACCTGGAATCACGAGCACGTGCCAGTATCCCGACAGCTTAGACATCGCGTTGAGATTCTCTGCACTTTTCCAACCGGAAATCGCTATCGCTCACGTCGAAAATGATGAGAATCGATATATAGCTGTAATAATACTTCGTCATTTCTTAGTTTCTTAGCAGCATATATACGTTTGTCTGGCGTGAGTTTTGTGTGGTTTCTTGATCCTTCAAGAATTAACGCAACTCAACGGTGTTTCATCACCTTAAGCAATTTCATATTGATGGTTTATGTATCATAGACACTTATACAATAATTGTTCGAATGATTTCGCTCAGAAAAACTGGCAGTTAGGGCGTTCACCTTTTGCAGAAGGTTCTAAGATCCAAGATGATGTACGAAGATCGATTGTTACAAGAGATCGCTCCGAATGTGTCTGCACGTTCTCCCTTTTCCACATATCCATATACGAATGAACTTAACGGGTTATGCTTATAGTTTCAACAGTTAAAAATAGTTCATTTTTGGGATCTTTTTTTAGATAGTCGTCATCATAAATTTTTACAAAACCTAGGCATTTGAAAACGCATCATCGCAAGAACACTCCATTTTTTTGCGTAAAAATATTTGATTATAATAGATTTACAGCCGATGTCCGGAAAGCACCCCTCGAAAACGTTTTTTGCAGTGAGCAATGTTCTTCTAAACCAGCCTCATATAAAAAAATCAAACAGATTTTCTTAGTACATTAGTTTATCCTATGATTAATCAAAGGAATTTCGGAAATGTCTAATAAAAAAAAAATGACGCATGTTTCGAGTGAGAGTTTTGATTTTTGCGAAAAAATTTGGCATGTTTCGTTCATCAAATCGAAAGTACAAATGGAAAAAAGATCCTTCGATCATGTACTATATTGTTACATCTAGAAAAAGCCGTAGAAAATTTTATAAACATCAATGCAGTAGTTTTTGCGATATTTTGCTCTCCGACATTGAAAACGTACTTTCGAGACAAAAAGCGTTTGAAGTTTTGAACAGCGTCAATATATCAGCCTATAAATCTGTCAATTTTCATCCGATCGACTTGAAATTTACAGCGAACATTTATAAGATAATATACTGTCAAAATATATTGGTTTTGAAAAATGTATTTTTTCGACTTTTACCACTAGGCATAACCCCTTAAGAAATCTAAAACCAATATATCAGAAGAAGGTAAAATTGTAGTAGTTCGTGGGTCTAATTTTTTTTTCAAGCTAGAAGTTCATTTTAGGGCAGGCCGGCCGTTGAAATCCTTTAATTCAAATACGCTTACATATATTTAAGGGTGATTTTTTCGAAATCAGCATTTACATCACATTTATTAAGAGGATAGCAGGCTATGAAGACTATAAGAAGGATCCTCCATTCCGAATGTTTTTAAAATTATCTTGCCACAATCCCCCTAGCTCATCGTCGCTCTCTCTCTCGCTCTCTCCCTCTCTCTCTCTCTCTCTCTCTCTCTCTCTCTCTCTCTCTCTCTCTCTCTCTCTCTCTCTCTCTCTCCCCTGCTAAAGTTGTGTGCTACATTGAGAGCTCCCGCCAGGGCTGTGGTATCGCCAAATTTCTCTTACACCAATATCCCGTGAGGAGCCTATTCGCGTACATTATTGGCTCTCTCGTTAAATATCTTTGCGATAGCTGAAACATTTTTCGACTTTCGGCTAGCACCTGCTAGCCGAAAAAACGAGTCGGCACGACGAGTCACGATCGAGAAGAAATGCACATAGCGAGCTGCGCGAATTTACGAGACGAGAGAGAAAAGAGCGAAACTTTAAGGGGGGCAGAGTCTCGACGAGGACTAGAAATAGGCGCGCGCACGGATGCGACGAGAGAACGACGTGTCGTGTTTAGTTTTTTAATGTTATTTTCACCACGATCCGAGGCTACGCGACTAATTCGTTTCGCGGGTCTCTCGAAAAATATCTCTCCGCGTCACCTGCTGCGGTTTGACAACATTCGCTGATTCTTATCTCATATATGTATACATATATATATATATATATATATATATATATATATATATATATATACACCGACACACATATGTATTTTGTGTGTGCTGTATGTTAGGCCTGACATATGCTTTGAGAGGTAGCGAAGAGTAATCGAGAATCACAAGAGAATCGAAGAATCGTCGAGAGGATGTTGCGGCGACAGAGTGCTGATCGTGTCTTCGACGAATACCACTTTTTATCCGGATTGAAGGCTCTCGTGACAATGTCCGTCCAGTAGCATTTCATCGTATTTTTAGTATATACATATATGTATGCGCGGAATGGTGACTTGCAGACCCTCGACTGACAACTGTCCCCATAGTAGCGTATAGACCCCCTATTCAACATTATGTAAACCCCAATGTCTTCAAAACCATCTTTAGACAAATAATAGATAAACTTAGAGCCTCGACTTTGACAACTGTCCACATAGTAGCATATTGTCCCCCTATTCAACACTATGCAAACCCCAATGCCTTCAAAATCACCTTCAAATTAAGTATCGTAAATTTATATACACCAAATAAAGGTGATGTGAAGGACGGTCCTTTCGCCAAAATTAACGATTAATTTTAAGAAGAATCAAGAACCACCCTGCTGAAACACTCAGACCCATGCAGGAACTGGCGTAGGGTTCCAATGCGATGACCATACTTTTGTACACTCCCCCCCATACGGGAACGTCGCGCTCGCACATTGCATTCTGATAAGGAATCCAATTTGGAATCCATTGGAATGCATTGGGATCCAATTTGGAATCCATTGGAATGCATTGGGATCCAATTTGGAATCCATTGGAATGCATTGGGATCCAATTTGGAATCCATTGGAATGCATTGGGATCCAATTTGGAATCCATTGGATTCCAATTTGGAATCTATTGGAATCCAATTTGGAATCCATTGGAATCCAATTTGGAATCCATCGGAATCCAATTTGCAATCCAATTTGGAATCCATTAGAATCCAAATTGGAACTCATTGGAATCCATTGGAATTCAATTTGGAATCTATTGGAGTCCAATTTGAAATCCATTGTGTTAGAGGCCGACCTACGACGAGCCTATACGTTTGTGTTTCCCCCCCTCTCCCACGATCGACTTGTACGAGCAACGATAATCACCGTGCGATAAGGAGAGTTAGTCGTTACGAATCCTCGCCCGCGCTTAGTCTGTCCGAACGAATAACAAACCGTGCGACAATCAACGTTCCGACCCGAGAAGCTTTACGCTCCGAGAGAAACCCACGCTCCCGTACGCGAGCGATTTCTGGGTGTAATAGTATTATTATCATAATAAACCTTTCCCTTCTGTTGTTTTAAAACCCTTTTTGTTTTCTCTCGCCGCGCTATCCCGCTCCGTATCACCGGCCATTACCAATTGGAATCCAATTTGGAATCCATTGGAATTCAATTTGGAATCCAGTGCAATCCAATTTGGAATCCAGTTCAATCTAATTTTGAATCCATTGGAATTCAAATTGGAATCCAATTTGCAATCCATTAGAATCTAATTTGAAATCCAATGGACTCCAATTTGGAATCCATTGGAATTCAATTTAGAATCCAATTTGAATCCTAATGGCATTTCACATTATCGAACGGAATTCTATGCGATTTTTTATGGATCCCATCCCATGATGTGTCTTGAATTTTCTAAACAAAATATACAGATATTCAAAATGAGTGGACTTTAAAAGAGTATAAATCTTATCTTGAGAAGTATCAATCGCTCACAATGTTTATCTTAAAAATCGATTTTTGCCTTCCAGAAATGCCTTTTCTGCAGGTGTATCATTTTCATACCGACACTATGGGTGATCAAAGATTGGTCATTTAGGCGTAGAGTTTCAGACCGCAGAAACTCGAATAGCTTTTCTGATATAGCGTCGACGCGAAGACGGAATATGCAACTCAGACAAATGTGGTGCCTTGCGTCTATGAATGCGATGTATTATATATAAGTGCGTGTGTGGGTGAGTAATGAGTATGTATATTATATATATCGAGAGCAAAGATCACTAGAAGCGTGCTCCCGCTGTGAGACGACGACAATGACGACGAAGTCGCGTCTCCCGCGGTGCAAACTGCGTCACCACATGCTCTTATTACTATATACATCAGCAGAAACAATTTCCCTCAAGCGGGTTTCTTCTCATTCTCGTCGGAAGGGGGCGTCACGCGGAAATAGTTTTCTACGACCCCATACCCGCACTCACCGGGGGAGACTTTCTCTGCCTCTCGATCTCTTTTTTCTCCTGTCTTTTCTCGTCGTCTTCTTCTTGGGGAAGTCAATAGCTGAAAAACCGACACCACAAGAGAGAGGAACACTTGGCACGTGCCGAAGCACCCTCTTGGTCTCTCCCACCCTTCTCACTCTTTCTCCCTCTCACACTCTCTCTCTCTCTCTCTCTCTCTCTCTCTCTCTCCCTCTCTCTCTATGCCTTTTTTCACGTTCACGTGCCGCGTTTCTGCTCGCAACCCAGCGACCAAAGCAACCCAAGACGATTTCGGCTTTTCTCTTCGGATCTCATTTTTCTTCTCGCATTTTGGTCGATTGCGTATTGCTGCCCGGCAAGCCAAAGTGACTGCGGACTTTCGTAAGGTTTGGCGGACCACGTGGTGAAGGACTAGCCATTTCCTGTTCCATTGTTCTCCGTTTTTTCGGAGTAAATGACGTATATTTTCAGAGAAAATACGTCATTACGTTCAAATTGAGGATGATATTTTCGCAGAATATTTTGATGATACTTTGATCACATCTATGGATGTAGAACAGTTCCGTGACTGACTGATATATAGACAATGCAAAGCCTAAACCGGTGAAGATAGAAATATGACATTTGGACGATGTGATCCTTAGAAGGTGTAGGGTGTACTGAGAAAGAGTTTTTCGAAAAATTAACGTTTAAGGGAGCGAAATGGGGTCTAAAGATTTGTATGGAAAATTGTATTCGGGGACGGAAGCTAGCTTCCCAGGTAGGATTTTAAAGTCGCGCCTACGTTGGCGCAACGACGCTTGCCGGCGTTAGGACGTCGGCCCGACTCTGTTCGCCAACGTCGTTTTGGGGTCCAATAAACGTCCAAATGATAACGTCGGCCCGACGATCCTCCCAAACGTTGCGCCACAATATTTAATCGATGTTGGCCCTTCGTCGATTGCAACGTCGGCCCTAAGCCGATTGTTGCGTCGGCCCTGCGCTGACTGCGGAATCGATCCTACGTCGATCACCGCGTCGACCCTACATCCATTGCGGCATCGAACCTACGTCGTTCGCGCAATCGACCCTACGTCGTTTGTGACGATGGCACTACATTTACGAGAGGGTGTTTAAAGGAATAGCAGATTGACTATTTAAAAGAAAAAAGACATAGCATTAATAGAAATTTATTGTCAGTGATTGACGTATTGATGTCTGGCTTAGGTTATAAATATATTCAGTCTTATAACTTCATCAATATATTCAGTCTTACAACTTCATAAATATATTCAGTCTTACAACTTCATAAATATATTCAGTCTTACAACGTTATTAATATATTCAGTCCTACAACGTTATAAACGCTAGAATGGTAACAAAAATGTGAAGAAGGCCCAAAGGAACTATCAATCGTCTCTGCTCCCGAAACATACACGGAGAGAATTTTTAAGTATTTTTTACGGTGAAATCTCCCTAAAAATTACATTAAAAATTTGAAACCGGTGACAAATGTGCACATAGTGAAATATTGACACTAGCTTTTAATATTTTGCTTTCATTCATGTAAAAATTTAAGCAAGCAGCATAATTTTTTACATTTCTATCAGTAAAAATTCTGACACATTCTCGCGTAGAATTTTAACAATGGGCTGCCTCAAAACTTCCAAGTTTCTACAGTAAAAATAACCTGGACAAACTTGAAATTTCTAAAATCCCTAGCGAAAAATGAATTCCCTATGATTAAATAAATACTCTATATACTGTATTTCTGAACATTTGTGTTCTCGATTGCTACTTATTTTAGCATATCATCTTTCCGTACCATTGTAGACGTCCTTTATCGAAGTTTCTTTTCACGTTTCTTTGTTTTCTTGCGTACAACTGCGTAGAACACGTTAGACTGCACGAGACCACGAGGCTTTCTTGGCCCATGTTTCGTACTATAATGCGCATGCGCGGTACCGCTGTTGCTAAGCAACGCGGGTCGGCGTCGTTCGTACTCGTCATACTGCGTCATACATAAGCCCACTCTCACACCTTGCGTTCACGTATACGCACGCTCGCACACAGAGGTCACGCGTACGGTCAGGCGACGTAGCCCTAACTGATTTTACTATAAAGAACGTAAAATTCCGGTGGACGCACGGAAAATTTCGGCTTCCTTTTTTAAATTTTTATGGAAAACACGAAAATTTCTCAATGTTCCACTGAAAAATTTCATTTATATTAGCACTTTTTTAACTTATTGTCGTAATCTTTACGTTTCATGAAATTTTACTATTAATTTCAGTAAACATTCTGGAAAATATTTTAAATTTCTGTTACGCAAAAGTAAATTTTGATTCATTTCCATGAAAATTTATAATTTATTTCCTAAAAACCTGAAGAATTGCACATTTGTCACCGAGTTACTGTGATTTCGCAGTAAAAATTACTTAAAAATTCTCTCCGTGTAGCTGTTAGAAGTTGATTGGTGGGCAGAAGCGTTAACTTCGTTTTCCTCTTTATGGAGACGACGAAACTTTTTTACGCGATTATACGAAGACCTATTTTTATCCGCCATTGGTTAAATTAATTCCACTGTGGAATATCCACACCGTTTAGGTTGCGCGCTACACAATACTGTTCAGGCAAGCTCAAAAGAAAATTCGAACGGTGGAGGTCGGGTACCAACGGTCTACTGGACTTTGTTTACGGTCAAGCATCGGTCGAGCTCTAGGTCTACAAAAAATGGTCACCTACACCCGTGCGACGATTACCCAGTGTCGGATTAAACGTGGCAGCCAACGTTGCGCGAAGTACTGATCGTAACGTCGGCGCGACGTTCGAACAACACTTTCGCCAACTCTAAGCCATAGTCGCGTCCCGACCGTCGGCTGTTTATTCGACGCCGTCTTACTGCCAAGGGTTGGCTGTATTCTGGGTCTGCACACATGGCCAACTACACCCGGGCGACGACTAGCCAGCGTCGGATGAACCGTGGTGACCAGCGTTGCGCCAACTATCAAGCGTACCGTCGGAGCGACGATCGAATAACGGTTGCGGCAACTCTGCGCCATAGTCGCCTTTCGATCGTCGACTGCCGAGCCATCGCCGCCTGATAGCCAACCATGGCTAGTACGTTTCGCCAACGCTGGCTCATCATAGGCCGTCGACCGTTGGCAGCCGACGTGTTGCCACGATACAGCCAAGCGTCGGCCGTACTCGGAACGTCGTAGACCCGCACATGGGTTATTACAGGGTGTCCTAGAGCTGAATGCGTTTCCGGAAATGGGGGATTGGGGGTGAAATTCTGAGTCGATTGATATAAGCATGTGTGAGTCTCAGACTAACCTCTGAATTATTATGAATTTTTAAAGGCGGGCGCACCTGATTGGTCAGCCTTTAAAAATGAGTAATAATTCAAGGATTGATCCAAGACCTATTAATGCTTATATCAATCGACTCAGAATGTCACCCCCAAGCCCCGGTTTCGGGCAACGCATTCAGTTCTGGGACACCCTGTATATTTATACTTTGATTGTGAAAATGATCTGCAGCTACTTCAATGAAAAATAATCTTTGCTTACAAATAATAAAAAGAAGACCAATAATAATCAATGTAAAAAATGAGAATTCAAACTTCATTCAGAAACTCTCAAACTTGAATCTGATTTTTTTAAATGTATGATTGTTATTTATTTCCGCTTTATTATGTTAAGCTCTTGCGAGCCTTGATCATCGCATTTTTTAAATGTCAAACCACACTTGTCACTGCTTTATTGCAACTTCCTGAGAGACCTAGAATTTTTTCCACGGCTTCTCCTGTTCAAAACACTACTCCGTGGTACTTGTAAGAGGGCACGGGGAAACTGAAAAACCTGTGCCGATGCGAGCAACTATATTTTGCTGCGTTTTAATTACGTCTCCATCGAAAGCTCCGTAAAATCGCATTTCGCTCAGTGGCTGGCACAAGTGTTTACGCGGCCAAGCGGGCACCCCTCTAAGTAGTGACCCACGTCAGCTACGTCACACCCATCACTGTCGGTTTATTAATTTCATTTTTGGATCGAAACAAAAATCCCTCCTCGCAAAAGGCACACAAGAAAAATAGCGATACAATTATGAAAAACTGATTGAAAAGCAAGGACAAAAGTCGTTTCCAGCCGAGTCATTTTCGTTACCCCGCGCTGAGTCGAAACGGCGATAAATCCTGCGTCTCATCGATACCCCGTCTCGAAATAGCAATTTCACGACTGGATCTCGTCATGTGTCACGTTTCGAGATGATTTTTTTTTACGCGCGTATCTCACCTACGTCAACGGGATGATAAAACATTTTTGTAAATTGTAAGCACTGCGGGCGCGCGCGCGCGCCTGTTTTCGAGATGTTGATTGTAACGTGAATTCGAGAGATCTATTAATCTTGGCTCGTGTGGTCAGCTCGCGAGAGGGTATCCATTAATATTATCGAGGTTGGGTCACCTGCGGAAGCGTATATATTACCTTTTTATTATTTTCATAAATGATAGCCTTCGCGGTTCGTGTCACTTGAGGCGGCTATATTTTATTGTAGCGAGGGCACGAATCGACTCGGATGTCGTCGTTGTCGTTATCCCGAATCGCTCAGAGATGTTCGAAGAGTCCCGTATATTACGCATACCTACATATAAACATATATATATGTGTATGTATACATATATATATATATATATATATATATATATATATATATATATATATATATATATATATATATATATATATATATATATATATATACAGGGTGTGTATTAACCACTAGTTTTCCATTCGCAAGCATATAGGGTGTCTCTATCTAAGCAAAACGCTTCTTTTTCAAATGTCTCTCAACAAAAAACAGCCGAGATATTCACGAGTAGTCCGACGCTGAGTAAATAATGGCTCAGTGGTTTCGGAACACACAATGAAATGTTTTTTTTCTATTCTTTAATTAAATTTTTCAATAACTAACATCTAGTGAGAACAAAAATGCCAAACAAGAATAGAAAAAAACCAACCTCCAGAATGAATTGAAACAAAATAAAACATATATTTTCATTTGATAAATAAAAATTATTGAACAGTATACTCTGTTTCCCAATAAATTATTTGACTTTATTATAGGACGAAAAAAAATGAGATGAAAAATTCACTTGCCCGAACGGGAGTTCGAATCCACACCCGCTCTTACTTGGACGCCAAAACTACTGTGCCATTGCGTACTTATTGTCAGCGTCGAACTTTAGTCTGAGAAAGAGACACCCTATGGGCTCATATATAATAAACATATACTCGAAAGAATGGAACCGCACTAATCACTACGTGGGTTTCGTCGTTGACGATTATTTTCATTCGAGGCCTCGTCTATTTCGACTACATATAATAATAAACGCGAAAAAAACATCATAGACGTAGAATATACGTGTGTTTACGATAGGGCCCATTTATTCGATCTAACGAGAGGAAGGCCGGCGCCGCAGCCGCGCTGTGTACCAGTTCATCGCCCGCACGCAGCGACTTTGATCTCATCGATTATTATAATCTTCCAGCTACCGCACTCGCGCGCTAACCGATTTAACAATTTGAGAAATTGATCGTTAAGTTAATGGTTAATTAATAAATGGTAATAACGTAATTTGCAGGGCTGGTACTTCATCGTACATACGCCCGCTATGTACATACTCTAGTATATATATATATATATATATATATATATATAACCACTTCCAGTAAGGTGCGCGCGTAAATCGAGACTCGTGTCATTTTAATGACCGACGAACATGAAACGTATCGACGTGTCGTGCACCCCGTGTGGTATATGTGTACCAGTGAAAAACGTATAAATCCTCTCGTTACGAGTTGTCTTCGCAACGGGGGTCATCACTAGGGAATTTCTTGTTATACGAGGAGTCTCTTCCTCTCGCGGTCTGCGACACGCCGTTCCGCGACTTTCTTTAGGACGCGAATCATGAATGGGAGCAAATGAGCAAGAAAGAAAAAGCAACGAAGAAACTTGCCCGGCTGTGCTATCCTTCGCTGTGTATGACGAGTTCACACCGAGGTAACGATTCATCTTCGACGAAGCGCATCGAATGCAATTGCGGCCAGTCGATATGTGGTGTACATGTGCCGTAACACCGTTGGCGTGGGCAGTATTTTGCTCTGGGATGACAAAAAGAGGCTTCGTTTACGTTAAAAAATATGTTAAAAAAAATGTAGATAATAGTCGATAATCACGTAACACACGTAAAATACAAATGTTCATGTTAACAGCGGTATCGAAATCTTGAAATGCCTTTAAAAAATAATTAATTAATTTTTAAATGTTCTTTAAGGGGGAGAAACCTTTAGGTGAGAAAAAATGGATGATTTTTTTAGGGAAAGATTTCTTTACCATTCTTGAGACTTAGGGTATGTTTTATTATGACTTTTGGCTGGTGAATTTTTTCTATTAATCTTTAAAAATGGCGGACGTATGCGCGATTATCCTGAGAAGAAAATCAACGAAGATTTTTATTTCATTAACACTCAAACGCAGAATATGAACCAAGATGAAGTGAGGAATTTCGAAAATCGATTAAATGGTACGCTTTGAAATGAAAAGATTGAATTTTCCGCAAAATGGCTACATCATGCAATGAAAAATACTTTTTTGCAATTTTCGAAACTATTTAGGGTCATATTTTAGACAATAAGGCTAGAAAGATTTATACCAAATTTCATCAGAATCAGTCGATTCGTTTTTTAGTTATACGTCACGCCAGCTTTGGACATGTAGTTCAGAAAACCGTGTCATATCATTGCTATTCTTAAAGGTGAAAAAACCATATAACAGTCAACGGAAGTAATAAAATATAGCATAATCTCAAACATGGTGGAGAAATGTTTTCTTTAAAAAAAAATGATGAAAGTCAGCAAACTTTTTCCTGGTGTCAAGGTATCTATCTCCCCCCTTAATCCAGTTACCAGTCTTTAAACTTTGCTTACAGTAGGTACGCAATTAAACAAGTCTTAGCTATCTATTTTTCTTTTCAAATCGGCCCAACACTTTTTTAGGTATTTTTTTTGACAATTTTATTATCTATGTTCAGCAGTAAAATATAAGAGAATCGTTCCTGAAGCATTGTGCTTCCAAGCCAAGTTTTTATCCGGCGCATGGCATTAAAACTCTTCTTACAACCGGCGGAGCTCAATGCAAGTACTATTGCCGCTTAAAAAAAATTATGTAAGTTAAATTTATAAAAGTTGATATAAGTAATCCTCTTCTTTAGTGGGCTTTCTTAAATTACCAGAATTTATTTAATCAGTTCTGAACGAAAGTATGTTTTTCATAACAACCGCGTCAGCTTCTAAGGTTCACGTATTAATTATTAAGATTTTTAACATTTATTGATCAAATCATTTTCCTTTTTATATTCAATTTAAAAAATGCCTCAATTACATGAGCTAACGGTAGATTCTCAAATTAGGGTTTTATATTTACAATGATTATCTATTGCTTGGTAGTAAATGTCGATCTTCCAGTATATTTTCTGGTTACGTATCAACCGGCAAAGTAATACATTTCTTTCGCACACAGTTAACTTAATTGGGACATTTGAATATCTATTTAACCATACGATGACACACTGGGTCACTTTGACTCGGACGAATTTTCAATAACATGCTCGTTTTTCCAAAATTTCAACTTTTTCTTAATTTTTTCCCGCAAACTTATTTGATATTTTCCGAGTTTAAATTCAAAGTGTATCCCTTATTTTTTTCAATAAAAAACCGACCGGAATGTGTTAAAATCGGGGCAAAATATGAGTGTGTCAACAAACGGTTAATTAACGTAATGAAATAGCTACTTTTTATACATGTTTCGAAATTACGATGAAGAAAAAAATTCGAGTGTTCTTAAACTATTCCTTCGTGCCTCCTTAGGTGAAACGATTAATACTTATCGACTATTCGATTTAAGGGGTAACAATACTCTAGCGCCCGAAGAGGAGGCTTAACGTTAACGATTTTCTTTAGAGTATAATAAAGTGCATGGGAATTGTTTTTAGAGGGATTATTCAGCATATATTCAAGTATAGCATTTTTCTTAAAATTATTTTTTTACAAAGTGGCGGCGACAGAGCCAATCTTCGAATTGAACTGTCAAAAAAATACCTCCAGTAACGAACAAATTTCTCGTGAAATATAAGATCAGGAACAAAAAACAAAAAATTAATCTATGTATACTATTGGCTATAGAGGTACGTAGAGATTTTCTCTTTAATAAAATTTTGTAAAAATGGTGCACATGTGACCAAAAAATTCGATTTTTTTCTTTAAAAATAAGCAGTAAATTGGTGATAAAATTAAAAGTTTACATTGAATCGAAAAATCCCTACGTACTTCCATAAAGGAGGCAATTTTGGAACTCCTCTGCAAATTTCAAACCGATCCATGCAAGCGTGTTGAAGCGAATGTGTTCGCTAAGATTGAAAACAGTTGGTTCGAAAAAAGGCGTTTTTTTACTAACGTTTAAGCATTGTTAAAGCAACTTAAAAAAACGAGTTTTTCAAAATCTCAGAATGGTGTTACCCCTCAAATAATTCTGGATTGTTTTTTTTCCGGGAAGAGGGGGGGGGGGGGGGTCCTGGCCCCGTCAATGGTTGACACCTACAAAATGCACGCGAGAGAAAAAGTTATGCGATTCTTCGTCCACACGTGAAGACTTTTTATGCGGCACCGCAGCTTACCTGAGCAATTGCACTTTATAAATGTCGCGTTCGAAAACATTTCACTTCGATCTTTTTTCCTACAAATAAAATCTTGCTTTTGGCGAATAAATTTACCGTGCGGTAAGAAAAAAAATTGACGTGCTCGTGCGACGCACATACAAGCACCGATGCAGGATAAGAGAAAGAGCTTGCGTAAAATATATATAGAGAGGCGGGGGGGGGGGCACATATGGCAATTCGCAAATGCAAATATAGAGATTCTTCGGATCCGCGAGGATGGGAGATTAATGGGAGAGAACGTATGATTAATAGGGAAGCAAGAAATTCAGGTTTGGAACTTCGTGCCTGGCAATCTCATCGAGACGGGACGAGAACCACGAATTTCACTTCCTTCAAACATACGTGTGTATATATATATATATATGCTTATACGTATTCTACATTCGTTTTTCATCGGTCGGAGAGCAACGAGCGTGAGCTTCTCTCGTATCCTTTTCAATTTTATTTCTCTCGGGTGGTCGCACGCGCTCGTGCGTTCCCACCGCGCTCTTCGCGGACAGACACGAGAGTCCGCCAAGGATTGATAGTGAGCAAGGCGACGACACGTGGTAACCGAGCGTCTACCGCGATACTTGTAAAACTCTTCTCCGAGAAAAAAAAATAAAGCAAAAAAAGAGCATACGTACAAATACGTATATATATACATATATCAGAAGATGAAAAGAAACGTTCACACGCGACAAGTTAATTTCGTCGAGATATTCGGCCCACCTCTCGTGTCCCTCGTAAGCCGCAACTATATACGCCTTCTAGGAGTCTCGGACGTGCGCCGCGAGAATTGCGCGCGTGCACGCGAGCAACATTAGGATTTCTCGGTGCGAACGCGGTTTCAACGGGGAGATTAATTTTTCAATTAAGAGCGCAGCGGGACTGCGCGGCTCGTGCACGCTGCGGGAACCGCGAGCAAATAAATTATCGCTGAAATTGGACCAGATCGAAATGATTCTTAGCACCGGTATATCTAAACCCACGTGTACGTGTATGCTTGCATTTGCGCGCGCGGCTGTGTGTGTGGTGTGCGTGTGTTTGTGTGTGGTGTGTGGTGTGTGGTGTGTGTGTGTGTGTGTGTGTGTGTGTGTGTGTGTGTGTGTGTGTGTGTGTGTGTGTGTGTGTGTGTGTGTGTGTGTGTGTGTGTGTGTGTGTGTGTGTGTGTGTGTGTGTGTGTGTGTGTGTGTGTGTGTGTGTGTGTGTGTGTGTGTGTGTGTGTGTGTGTGTGTGTGTGTGTGTGTGTGTGTGTGTGTGTGTGTGTGTGTGTGTGTGTGTGTGTGTGTGTGTGTGTGTGTGTGTGTGTGTGTGTGTGTGTGTGTGTGTGTGTGTGTGTGTGTGTGTGTTTGTGTGTGGTGTGTTTGTGTGTGGTGTGTTTGTGTGTGTGTGTGTGTGTGTGTTTGTGTGTGACCACGTGTAAGAGAGAATTGCGCGAATGCAGCACGATAAATCTAATCGCAATTACTTGCGTCATATCGCAGCCTGGGGTGTTTCTGTACAAGCGATTACATCCACAATGGAAAGATTCATGAGAGGGCTATTCCTCATACGCGCATGTTTTTTCTCCCAACATCGCCAGAGACCGAAGAATAAGACATTTTGTGTTGAAGCACTCCTCCGTTGGGACAATGTAGAAGTCAAATTTCTGGTCAGAGATTTGTTGGGGAGCTCTCGGGTCATGCCGCATCCCTATAGGGATTTGATAGCGAAGGGCATGTGGGGCATCCACGCTGGAGTCCAAGTCAATTATACGCTATTTTTCGATTGACGTCGTTTGGGAATTTTTTCTTTGAAATTCTCAATTGGAATTTGTTGGATCCCCAATGGAAACGGCCTTTCGTGATCACGTGCACAGATTTTTGGGGACACATAGGCAGTTCTTATCGGGATCCAATGGATTCTGCACTGTTACACGGTGGACGCCGATTAAGAGTTTTCACCTCATGCGAATCGAAAATATGTGAAAATTCACGAGATCAAAATCGGCGTATTGAAACATAAGCGGCATGCATCGTGAGGGTGTATGGCTGTGGTGGTATTATGTCAAAATGCAGAAAAATGAATAACGAACGATGATCACAGTGTATTTTCAGTGATGTGATGCAAATCGATTTTTAAGACATACTTTTTAAGCTATTTATACTTTTTTACGACAGAATTTATACTTTTTTAATATCCACTCACTTTGTATATCATATATTGTGTTTAGAAAATTCAACGTACATAATGCAATGTACGATCGTGATTTGGTATAGGGATCCAATGCCATGAGCCATTAGACTCCTATCAGGAAGAAGAGACAAGTATGGGAATTCATTTGGATCCCTATGACAAATAATCCATTCGGACCCCTACGACAATTTAACGGGGTTAAATTGATATTGAGGGACCGCCGAAATACCTAGCAAGACCTTAGAAAGACGATGTAAAAACAATGACAAAAAATGTTGCAGATAAAATTATTATGAAACTCGCCTCATTGAATACTGGCTTCAGTGGATAGTGTGTCAACTTGGGGTACACGAAAACTATAAGGATTTGGATGATATGTCTTCCAGATGAGGCCAAAAGAAAAAAATAAGAATCAAAACATAAAACCAAAGAAAAAACCGAGCGCATAATGCTGGCCACCTCACCTCTACTCCTATGGCCATCACACCCGAATACTCCGGGAGAGATAACCAATCGTAATTTTAAACAAATAGTTGTAAACAGTAATTTTAAACAAATAGTTAATTTTAAGGTTGATCTGATGGGAGTTTGTTTCAATTTCGTAAATTATCTTAAAGTTAAATATCCAAAGTTCAATTACAAACGAAGATAAGTCAAGAAACGTCTGTACTTTTATTTTGATGGATCCTTGAAAAAACTGTAGCCAACTAGCCCGGACTCCATTTTACGGCATTATTGCTAATAACGATACTAATAACATTCCACTCGTCAGAACGTGAAAAATTCTCGTTAGTCTCTCGCATAGCCAAGGGGGGAAATGAATCGACGAGGTACAGCGACTCGAGGAGAGGCACGCGCGCGCTCCTAAGGGCAGTCAGTTTTATAGTTAACCACTGGATCGTAATACCCGACGAGTATTTGCTTCATGCGCTATGCCGAACGCGTATGGAGGCAGGAGAAGGAGGAGGCGAAGAAGCGGCCGGGAGGACGCGGAGAAAATTCCTCGTGGACCAGCGCGCAAGTTTTACAATCCAGTTATACCAAGTACTATAAGTTCGCGCGCGCGCGCAGGGACATTACGTCCGGCATGCGACGCCGATCTCCTCCAACCGCGCAGAGATCGGCGCGGATATACAAAAGAGAAAAATTGTAGGGCTAACATAAAGGCGGAACTGCCACGTAGCTTTGTAATTAGAGGCAGCGGGCTTCCATCCGGACGCCCGGAGAGACGCATCGCGAACTAATGATCGTTTTCATTAGTCGGCTGCAGGCGTATACAGGGTGGCCTGAAAAGACGCGTCCGGAAGGAAGATGCTTCGTATCCTAGCCGAATCATTTATGGTCGCGGATTTTTCTTTGATTTCCAAAAAAAGTATTTTTTGGCAAATATTCGGAAGCGGGCTCCTGCTAGAATCAGGCTAGTTTTCGTTTGGGTTTGTTT
The DNA here is from genome assembly GCA_951751655.1 of Ophion costatus. Lineage (NCBI taxonomy): Eukaryota > Metazoa > Arthropoda > Insecta > Hymenoptera > Ichneumonidae > Ophion > Ophion costatus. The sequence continues at coordinate 15,965,491 of OX632362.1, read as the reverse complement.
GGGTTTGTTTGAGCGCTAGAATAAAATTAACCTGATTCTTGCAGGAGCTCCTCTTCCGAATATTTACCGTATTTTTTTACCATGTCGTGTATTTATTTTCGTTGAGATCATTTTTTTATTCGTTCGGATCTTTATGGAGTACACTGTTGAGCAATTGAGACGGGACACGACTGTGACGGGTCGAAAAAATATTTTTTTTTGCATTTTCTAAAAGGATAGATATTCGAGAATATGTGAAAAAATGTTGACGTTATGATATTGGAAATTGACCAAGTTACAGTCGGTTTAGTGAGAAGGGTATTTAACGATTTACGTATAAATATTTTAATCGTGTTTTTCTCGAAACGACTTTTCTCGATCTGGCCGAAATCATAACTCTAGTTATAGTTGTCCGAATTTCTATTTTTTTAAATCTCAACTTTCGTAATTGCAGAAGCTATCGTTGTACATGGTCGGTTTTTTCTTAGTTACGATTTTTTAAGCCCTCGAATGTAAGTAAAAATTTCGCCAAAATTACACTTTTTTATTGAACACCAGCCATTTGGTGATTATTTTCTCCGCATAACCGGCGACGTACAACGGGAACGATATTTATATTATATCCATATTATCTATAATTGTCTGATTTTCCATTTTAAACAACCAATGTTCCCATAATTGTAGCTATCGTTGTAAGTAGCCGTTTTTTTAATTGACTATTTTTAGTATTGAATTTAGTATTTAATTGGCTACTTCTGAGCCCCTGAATATAAGTAAAAAATTCGCCAAAACTATACTTTTTTAACATCCGCCGTTTTGTGATTTTTTTTTAACGACTACAACGAGAATTACATTTATATAGATTATAAGATTTTTCTGTTTTTTTTTTTTCAGACCAACCATTGTCAATTTATCGATCCGTCCGTTAGATCACATGTTTTTCCAGAGGCTCTACTATTACACCTCAATAACAATGTTAACTTTCAATTTTTTAAATAAACAATTACTCATAATCCCCTCAATGTATGCTTAATAAAATAGCTTCTGTCCAAATCCCAAATAAATAATCTAGTAAACAATACAAAAAATCATTAAAAACTACCTTTTTCTGCCGTCACAGTGGTCGTTCCTTAAGGCCTTATATACGCGATTTCGTCGATATTCGAAGGTACTTGACAGCATTTTTTACAGATCATTTACGGATATGATTAAGTATATGTAATAAAAATCACAAATATTAACAAATCGCGGAGATATAACATAATAGCGCGATGTATTTTTTTGCGCGCGCGTTGATATTGTAAGTTCTCGGCAGCGATGTGGGTTTCTGAAAAAATGAACATATGTGTAATTGCAGAATGAATGTACCTTCAGTGTGAACCAACAGTATTATTTAAAAAAATATTATTATAATAAAAATTCGAACCTTAACATTTTTTTACTCAATTTTCTGTCGGTATTTTATTTATTATATTTTTTTGTGTCATTGAATTTTTTGTTTCTGTGGTTCACACGATAGGTGATGATACTAAGAATATGTTGTAAAAATTTCAAAGCGATCTGAACCTTCGTTCAAGAGTTAGAGCGTTGGCAAGGTTGAAAAAAGTGAATCGTGGAAAAACGGCTTTGAAGTTGACGCTCGGGCGCGCCGCGCGGTATCTATTATAAATGCAATCTTACTTAACTTTAACAACTTTTGGAAATTTTCAATTCTGTACAGCTTAAAATATTCCTAACCGTTCGGGCTACTGGAATCAAAAGATTTTAAAAAAATGAAAAATTTTGAAATTTTTCGCGTATATAAGGCCTTAATAAACGACGAACTAGATGCTAACGTAGATACCTTAGATTTTGATGAAAAGTTAAAACAGTCCTTTTGATCGGTTCAGTTATCATCTGACCAAAGTGCAGATGATAGCATGAGATGCTTATTGGCACTAGTCTAAATGACTTCCATAGGTGTTTCAAATCTTCTAAAATCTCTGAAAGGAAAGTACACACCCAGAAGAGAAAAAAAAGTTGAAACCTTGCTGCAAACAAACTGGAGGAAAAAATTTGGTTTTCCCTTGAAAAAAAAAAAAATTATAGAGCTTGGGTGTGAGTCGCCCAACTATTCATACGATGCTGTTCATAAGTTTCATAAGATTCTGCTTTTGGACGTCACTCTTTTCAAGGCACTCTGTATGTACAGGGTGTCCCAAATGTCACGCAACATTATGCATAAGCCGTGCATGTTAAATGTTGCGTGACATTTGGGACACCCTGTATAACATAAATACATACGCACATACATGGGCGTCTGCGCATACGTGTACGTGAGTGCATTGATGCACGCGATGTACACGATACGACGTATCACGATCTTCGACGCTCTCGCGCCGCGAGTATTCAATGAACGAATGCACACGCGCGTATCAAATGCGTAAACATGACGTCCATATCGAGTGAATGGGCATAAACATAGGGATGACACACACGTTTGCACGATGCCTCGATGTGCGAGGAGACGAATCAACAAAAAAAAAAAAGGAGAAATTGACCGGTACGAGGGACGAGAGAGCGAGAGGCTCATATCGTCGGAGCTAAATTGAGATCGATACTAGTTTGACCGGGTTTTCTTTCACGCGCTGCCATGGCATATCCCTGCAACGACAATCCTCATCGAGAGTCCACATTCGCTCCACTCGTACTGTTGAGAATTATCAATGGAGCACATAAAACCCACTGTTTTCTCTCAAGTGTGCATATCAGCACGGAAATTGCAGATTGATATATGAATATATGTATTCGCTATGCGAGCGCGTGATCCTTAAGGGATAGATTCGATTCTTTCGTGGAAAACGTATTTGTCGGGATCGAAGGGAAAATAAAAAAAATGCAATGCACCGTGAGTTATTATCGTGCATCCCTAATAGTGTATTGTTTCTTAAAATAACCTGATATTTTATTTATTAATAAAACGTATTACTTATTTGAAAAGTACAAATATTTTCATTTTAATATAAAGTACAAACATGGAGGTTATGTGTGGAACAAAATATCCGATAAATGGCAGCCTCGTTCCCGTTTGCAAACGTTCATAATTTCATAAAACATAATTTTTCGTGAGCTTCACCAAATATATTAATAATCGTCTGTGTAAAATTTCAGGGTCGGTTATTGACCTTATTACGGAGAAAAAAAATATTAAAATTGCGTACTTTTGTAAAGGAATCCCGAGACGATATACAAAAACCCAATTTCCGGTCGCTAGAAAAGTGTATGAATAGTGAGATTCCGTCAGTTTCTTAAAAGTAATCAGATTTACATACTTAACACTTGTAGTAATCCAATGCTCTCAGAAAAAAATACGCTTATTGATCTAATTTTCATGTAATATCAAGTTTAATTTGAACTTCCGGTATTGGATTTATTACCACTTGCTACGATAAAGAGACGTGACAGCAAGGCAACAGCTGACTGTAGTCGTAACCTCATCTCACTCATTCGAATTTCCACACATATTTCATTTTTAACCGACATATTTCGCACAAATTTTCCACGCTTTTTTACCTGTCGTGGCCCGAATACAATGCTTTACATTTCCCGCACCTGACTTTGTTTTGACAGATCGATGTTGAAAAGCACGGAGGTTAAACTTGCCTAAACGAGTGGAAAGAGACGGGGATCGAACTAATGTTGCCAAATGTCAAATCTAGAATTCCTACGCGAACCGTTGGAATCGCTATTTTCTCATTTTTCTAATTAAATGTGAACATTCGTTAAACAGTTTACAAATGAAACATTTTAGTTATTACAAATTATTTTTTTTTCATATGGTAAAAATATAAATTGTACAGGTCTCATCAATGATCATTGGTATGACTAGTGTGAAGCGATAAAATTACCTTAATTCGCGATTATTCAAAAGAAACTGTATTTTTCGGATCTCAATGTTATCGCCTCAAAAACGATGTAATGATTATAAAAATACTTACAAATACTCAGCATGGCTTACCATTGATCAGTGAAACGCTCAAACGTTCTCCGCTGTCACAAAGATGAATAAAATATCTTGAAATCTGCATAAGAATATCTGATACATCGCAAGCATATTCACGCAAAATATCGCGTGGATTTGTTAAGCCTCAGTGATATTAAAAATACCCAAGTGACGTATTATGTCAGCGGAATAAATTTCGGATGCTTATTGTTAGTGCCGGACAAGGCGATTTCGAAAACATTTCACTTCGAGGTCAGTCTCCATAGCAGCCTATTCTCCGCATCATGCTGAGTGGATGATGTAAATCCCAATATCTTCAAAATCCCCATTAACTCAATGGAAGCCCATCCATACGAAGGTTACTTCAAGGACCGTCCTATCCCAGAACTTAACGCCTAATTTTGAAAAATGTTCGTGCCCATTGCCAAAAAAGTCCATATGCTGATTGCATTCGATATACTGATTGCATTTGATATGCTGATATGCATTTGGCTGGGTTTGTTACGATTCGTACATTCGTCTACTCGTAATTGCCCAGGTATACATTGTGCGTATAGACGATCTAGATATCAAAGTGCTTGTGGGGCCTGCAGAGATGGGGCGTTTCTCCCACCGAGAGCAAGTGATTTAAAGCCCGGAGTACGCTTGCTTTCCACCTTCCTTCTTATGCATACACTCGACTGCCATGTTCGTTTCCCTCGGTGTGCTCTATGATTTATGGGAGCAACGATTATATTGGCAGCAGTGGCTTTGGATAATATAAATATATATAGACCGTCGTCGCACAATGTAATCGCGAATCCAGTCAATACATAATCGTTGATACATGCATCTGGTGCGAATATCCAGCAAATCCGATCGTATATAATGGTCGAATTGTACGTCGAAATATCACCCGTGGATCGTACGTTATGTATACGAGACGCGTACACACGTACACAAGCCCGCTTTCATACCCACAGGGTGTCCCGTTATAAATGGATAATCCTGCAACTGTCTATAAATCGGATCATGCTCCACTATACGTTCGACTTTCAGTTTAGCAAAACTTTCACCGTCTTCGGGATTTTGGGTTTTACATAATTTGAAAAAAATCATCTGCTTTTGGTTTTATTTGCACGATTATTCATTCACAACAGGACCACCCTGTATATATACAGACATCGAGATCGCAGTTGCTGGAAAATATCCTGCATCAACACGGTGTTGCGTGGGAGTCGGATCGAAAATTGCGAGCTCGTTAATCTTGCCGACTTCTCGATCGCGTCAACTCGGAAAGCCGAAACGCTTGTAGTGCCGGATTTTGAGCATACATAGAGAGAGGAAAAGAAAGAGATACGTCGAGAGGGAGGGAGAGACTGCTGGGAGAGTCACAGGCCATTCACATAGGTGAATGCTGAGCACAGTAACAATGGAGACATCATTGGAGGACTCGATAGGATTCAGTCCCGTATCCGCGTACATACAGTTGCTACGCTGATTTTGCAATCGTAATTTAGCAATGCCCGGGTCCAGATGACGAGAAAAAAAAAATATACGAAGTAATTCGTTCCATGAGCGGATGAGCCAATTGAATGCAATTTTTACGAATATCGGTATGAGTATGACTACTTCGTCGTGGTGAATGGTCGATGTGACGCGAACTGCCCTGTATACTCGTGCGCAGATGTATATATACATTTTTGACCACCCTCGCGACAGGACGTATCGCTGCATCGACGATCATTATTCAGAGCTTCAATTAAAGTCCTTGCGAGTTCTCTAATTCGGCCGCCGACGAGAAGTTATCCCGATATCTCTGGGAGCGATTGCATCCCAGGTGGGTCCACCCCAGCACGGGAGGCAGGAAGCAGCGAAACTCTTCTCCGCCAAGCGGAGCAAGCGATCGAAGGGACCATGGGGGCCGAGGGGGCAGGGGCTGACTGAAAGACTATACGATAAGCTATACAGTTCCACACATTGGCGAACTTGTCTCCCTCGGTGCATGATCGAGTCTCGTGTGTTGGGGGAGGGCGACGAGGAGAGGAATGAGAGCGAGGGAAAGAGAGCGTGTGCGCGCGGTGGAGAAACGGAGCGTGGGCGCAAGGCCCACCGTATCGATCCGAGAACGGAGCAGTTGTCTTTGCTGAGAAGACATGCCTGTGTGTATTTGTGTATGTACGTATATGTATATAGAGCAAGACAGAGACAGATCGGGATACGGAGCAAGATTTTCAGCTGGGTGGTCCCCATGAAACTGGCTCAACAATGAATCACACTTTCAGCCAGCAAAAAACCTTCACCGCAACGTGATCTGTGACAAAACACATACCGCTTGTCACTATCGGTATGAGATCGCGCTGGAAGTTTATGCGCGAATCCGATATGAAATCAAATGTGGACGAGCGAATAGTAAATTGCGCGTGTAGGAGAGCGAATGGTACATAAATCATTTCTTCCTACGGCCCGATGGAACGGCAGCCAAGATTCGGCAGCGGTTGATGCATAACCTCGGCCAGAAATCAGGCGAGGAGCCCCCAGATCCTACCACGCTCCTACACTGAGGGAAAAGTGTATGGTATTTACAAAAAAACGCGCATGGTCAAAGAGAGTATAGTCGAATTCCCTATAGTTTATTGTCATCACAATCGTAATATGGTTAACAAAACTATAAGCGAAAAGTATACGTAAACATGCAACTTTCGTGGCGTGTTTGATTATCTACTATCTCCGAAGTTACTACACAGGGTTGAATCCATGTTCAGGCGAAATATTTTCTTCGATAGGAATAATTTCAGGAGGTCTGAGAATAACAAATTATGATAAACAATTATACAGGTAGTACTTTTAATTGAGAGTTTTTGAATTTATGAAATATTATATACATTTAGTCGACATATCATTCAATGTGGTGAAAATCATTATTTTTGGATAGGGTAAGGTAATATCCATTTTATGAAAACCTACTATATTATATAGCATTGAACAACCACCTGTATGCTTGAAATATTATTGGTTGCGGTTAACATATGAACATGGTTAACATATGAGCATAGTTAACACAACTGCTAAGGTATCATAAGCAGTACTATATTTTAGGCAGTAACCATGACTACAAAATATTGTCATGGCAGTAACCATGTCTATAAAATATTACCTCAGGGTAATATAAAATGTGGTTGAAGTAACCATACATTTCTCTCAGTGTATAGGGTATGCCTATGCAGTGTAAAAGGGGGCCGCATAAGAGAGTCCGCATTGGAATCCAAGTAGATTCCGCGCTATTTCCCAGCTGCCAGCGTTTACGAAGTTTCTGAAGAAAAATATACTTTCGTGAAACCGTGCACAGTTTTGATCCAGAGTTCCAAGATTCACCCAAATATTTATAGGGATTTGTTAGGGACACCGCACAGAAAGAGTCCTCATTGGGATACAAATGGATTCGGCACTGTTTCCCGTTAAACGCCGATCGAGAATTCTCACCACGATCGAATAAAATGACGTCATGCCAAAGTACCATCACATGGATAACAAACGATAACTATAGTGGATTGGTGGCGTCTCCGGAGCTTCACAAGACGGCCGCATGGCGACAAGTTAGTTCCGCAAAAAGGCTGCCAACGGCACAGGAAAAATGGAACTTGCCCGCAAGCAAGGTTGGCAGGCTTGAAGAGAAGAATATATATAACACTTATAATTAGAGTAATCATCCGAACAAAAGTGTCGTTGTGAGAAAGGAGATGGAAAAATATATATTAATAAATAATGGTATCAAGAAATATAACTCGAGCCAAACTTATTACCACGTATTGTGAAGGATTCCAGGCCAGGAACCTACAGATTTTCAGTGATGTGATTCGAATCTATTTTTGAGATATACCTGTTTTTCAGGCAGTTTATACTTTTGTAGGATGAACTTTATACTTTTTCGAGATCCACTCATTTCGTATATCTATATATTGTATATAGTATTGTATATTGTATATTGTATTGTAAGGTCTTAGGCCACTGTAACGGGTATAAAATCATGTGTGAATTTAAAAAAAATTTCGTATGAAAAAGTGATTCACCCATAAGTTAATTGCACATTTATTTAGTATGAATATCAAGCTGTTAGCATTTTTTTTCGATGTACAAAATGGCCTACTACTAATATTTTCTTTTGTTATTTTTTTCAGGCGCTCCGCGGCATGACATTTAGCATCCACAATTTTTGACCTAGAACAAAAAACAAAGATTCCCGTCAATCTACATTAGAATACCGGGAGAAGACCGTACGGAATTTAAAAAATATTGTTCTATTTAAAAGTTGTAGGTATTTGAACTTAAGAAATGAATTTTCAGTGAAAAATTTCGTTATAACTGCTCATAAACTGATCATAAAATGCAAAGTTTTCGATTAATCAGAAATTCCGTACGTACTTCTCTGTGAAATGCAATTAGGAGCGTAACTTTTAAATTTGAAGTAAACCGAGTAAAAGTTGTTGAAGTTATTTGTCACGCCAATTGGAAAGACGCTGCTTCGAGAAGTTTCGAGTAGTCGGCCGTTGTGTACATAAAAAAAAATCTCCAACACCTTGATATTCATACTAAATAGATGTGTCATTAATTTTATGAGTGGATCACTTTTTCACACGATTAAAAAATCGTTGAATTCGCACATGATTTAATACCCGTTAGTGTGGCCTAAGGCCTTAACAAAATCAACGACAACAATGCAATGGAATCCATAAAGAATAGCATTGGATTTTGTTGGTCTATGTGGGAATTTTTTGGATTCAAATTGGATTCGTACCCTAAATTCCAATGGGGAATTCCAATTAGAACCCAATGTACGAGCGTGGCGTTTAAGGATGTTGAGTCCCAAATCGCAAATCATAATAAAATTCTGAAAATTTGGTACGTTCATGTATGAAGTATTTCAGAGGTCGTGTAAAAAATTCACGACAATTATGAAGCTCGTTATTGAACAATTAACATTCACAAATTAAATGTTGTCTTATGGAAACTGATGTAACTTTGCAATAAGTTTTTTTTTGACCTCTCAATTTTGTAATATCTACAATATACTGAAAGGAACGGAAACAAAACGAACTTTATTGATACATTTTTTTTATTTCTTTTAAAAATTGTTCTTAACAAAATGTTAATTTTTTAATAACGAGCTTCCTAATCGTCGTGAATTTTTAACACGACCTCCTGAATACGTCATGTAAAAACATACCAAATTTTCAGAATTCTATCATCATTACTTCAACTTCCTTAAGGGTTGAAATAAAAAATGATAACAAAATTCTGAAAATTTGGTATGTTTTTGTATGAAGTATTTAAGAGGTCGTGTTAAAATTTCACGACGATTAGGAAGCACGTTATTAAAAAATTAACATTTTGTTAAGAACAATTTTTTAAAAGAAATTAAAAAAAATGTATCAATAAACTTCGTTTTGTTTCCGTTGCTTTCAGTATATTGTAGATATTATAAAATTGAGAGGTCGAAAAAAAACTTATTGCAAAGTTATATCAGTTTCCATAAATCAACATTTAATTTGTGAATGTTAATTGTTCAATAACGAGCTTCTTAATTGTCGTGAGATTTTTACACGACCTCTGAAATACTTCATACAAAAACATACCAAATTTTCAGAATTTTATCACCATTTGCGATTTGGGACTCAACATCCTTAAGTATAGGGATCCAATGCAACGACCCATGGAAATGCTATTAACAAGTAGAGACAAGTCTGAGAATCCAATTGGATACCTACGACAATTTTTGCACGAAACAGCCGATTCCGGCAGAGCAAGGAATTTTTTCTCCTCCCCGAAGCAACTTCCGCCAACGTGTAGCGATGATCCAACCGCGGTAAACATATTCACCCGTGTATGCCATCACGTGCGAGCATTATCTCTCGCTCTCTTCTTTCATCCTGTCTTTTTCCGTCGTAACCGGGCCCCGCAAGCTCAGCTGCTCCGTGCGCAGACCTGACGGAATCCGGGGGTCCAGGAAATGCGAACGCATCACCCGGTTGCATCTCGCGCGCGTGGCAGCAGATGTTTCCAACGCGCAAGTCCGCGAAATCGATAGCAATCACGAGCAATTATATCGACCTCTCCGAATTCGCGAGCGCCGCTCTATACGTGCCGATAAAACGGACGCGCGATGCGGGGACTCCTTATTTTTCGTTGAAACGACAGGAACAAGAGAATATAACGAGTAACGTACCGCTTGAGAATGAACAACGATTGAACCACCTCGGAATGTGCACTTCAGTGTCCACAGTTGAGTATGCAGCTCGATTCATGGTGTATACTATTTTTCCATTGTGCCTGCTGCATCCACGTTTTCCCAATTGCAGTTACCATTTGCATAGTTGATAAAGTGCGGATCTTCTAATTTAATTGGACACACGGGCACACTCTCTCAAAAATCGTAGAACGGGTCACCCTATTTTAGAGATTTTTTTTCAAATATAAAGAAAGGCATCATCTTTTTAACAAATAGTTTTAACTTGAGAAACGATGCGTCGAAATTTAAAAATATATATATTTATATTTCTCGATATTTAAATCAGTATAGAAGTTATCAGCATTTTCACGCATTTATTAAACATTTCCAAAACTACCGGAATCGACATTTTTTGAAAAATTGTAACTCCTACAAGCGCAGAGATAAAAAAGTAAAAATTAGTGTGGATATTCTGTTCATGGGGGACAATTTTACAAAAAAAAAGTAATAAAAAGCATTCGGGGTCACGGGCTAAGTGAAATGGCGTGGAATGTCCCATATATATATATATATACATATATATGTGGGTGTGTACAGGGCGTCCTGTTATGAATGGACAATCCTGCAACTGTCGATAGATCAGCTCATGTCCTACTTATGCTGGAATTTCCGTTTCGTAAAAGTCCCATGATTTTCGAGATAACAATCATCTGTTTTTGGTTTTTCGCATGTCATTCCTATGAATGACAACCTTTTTTTACGCGGTTAAAAAAAATACTCTTGGCTATTTGTTTTATCTAGAAAAGTCTTCTTTTTAACCTTAAATGTTAAGGCAACTTTACGAAAAAAGACATTATGCAGAAGTTCCGTACAAGCCAATTCGAACATCTGCCTTTGACAGCCTGCGGTGTAAAAAAATGCACTACGCATATCGTGCCAATCACTTCAAAAAGTTGCTCAGTTATTGCCGATTTATATCATTTGTAGAAATGACATCCGAAAAAGCGAAAGCAGATGATTTAAAAAAAAAAATAACATAAAGCCCAAAATCTCGAAAACCGTGGCACTTTTACTAAACTGGAATTTCAGCATATAGTTGGACATGATCTGACCTTTCGACAGTTACAGGATTATCCATTCACAATAGGACATCCTCTATATAAGTGTGTGCGTGTAGATAGATGGCTTCGTAAATTTGGAGGGCGCGTTAATTTGACTTCATCGCTTTCACGGGTCCCAAATTTAACTCAATAATTCGCTTGAGCAACATTTGCATATATATATATATATATATATATATATATATATCTTTTACGTGGTTACACTTCCTGATGACTGTGAATACCATCCTCCTTTCTTTCTCCCAATCTGCCCTCTTTCACTATCGTATTTCACATTTCAGTCCCCCCGCCCCTCTACCGCAGTGCCTCCTCCACATTGCTGTTAATTGGTATCCCTTTGATCGAAACCACTCGAATCTCCTTGTACAATTTGTCGCCATGACTGTGTGTGCGTGTGCGCATGCCATAGGGTCACCAATTTAATGCCCGCCTCGCGAGAACGTGAAGCATCATTCAGCGTTCATCAATTAACTTTGTATTACATATGAGGGAGAGGAATTCAATGGGGTCGATTAGGAGTATCGATTATTCATAAAATAGAGCGAAATTTACGACGATAAAAATGGGGAAGTCGTTACCAAGATTAATCAATTATTATTATCATTCTGGTTTTTACTACTACTACAACCTGTCCAGGAATTGGTTGAGGAATCCCCAGATCTGACCACATCTCTCATCTGATTTGATAGGATCTTGTCGATTTTTCCCAATTGACGTCGTTTGAACATTTTTTATTTAAAATTCTCGACCGAAATTTGTTGGCTCTCCAAAAAAATCCTTTCATGGTCTCGTGCACAAATTTGTTGGGGCGCCCCAAGATGCACCCACATCCCTATAGGAATTTGTTAGGGGCACTGGACATAGGGAGTCCTCATCTGTATCCAATTGGGTTCTCTCCTGTTCCCCGATAATCATCGCTGGACAGTTCTCACCACGTTTGAACCGCAAATTTGTGATGTCACGGAAAAAAAATCGGCGTGTTGAAACATCAACTGCCTGCTTCGTGAGTGTGTACGTGTGTCGTGATATTATGTCAAAGTGCAGTAAAATCAATAACAAACGATAATTACAATGCAGTTTCAGCCATGTGATGCAAATTGATTTTGAAGAGATACATTTTAAGGGAGATTTATCCTTTTTCAGATAAGATTTATACTTTATTGAGATACTCATTTGGTACATATTTCGTTTAGAAGATTCAACATACAGAATGCGCTGGGTTCCATCAAGAATAGTATCGGATTCTGTTCGATAATGTGGGAATCCTTTAGGATTCAAATGAGATTCGATCATTTCAATGGGTTCCCCAAAGTGAATCCAATGTCCGAACGTGACGTTTTAGTATAAGGGTCTTACGCGATGACACATTGGATCCCTATCAAGATGTAGGGACGTGTATGAGAATGTAATTGTATCCCTACTCGAGCGCGGATATCGGTTTTCAATAATTTCGAAAAACCGGAATATTGGACACAAATCCGAAATTGAAAAACCGATATTGGACTCGAATAATACCGATAATTCGATATTGTACCACTATTATACCACTATGATACCAATCATTATTGTTGTCATTACACCAAGATGCTACAGTTCTTGGAGAACTCCATATCCATCGACGCAACCTACCATCAGGTTACCGGAAAGTTCATCACTTTTAATGGCATTCCCTCAAAGGAAAGCCCCAGGCTTTCGTCCACCCCACGGTGTACGGTTCGCGTGACTGCACGACCTCGCATCAAGTGACCAGGGGTCAAAAAATTTGCACAGTACGTCTTCGTGACGAACCATAAAAATATAGCTTCCTTTGTCTCTGCCTCTCTTTCGCTCGTTTGTTCTGTGCTTCTCTAGATTGGGTTACCCCGGGGCCGAAATTTGACGACCGGATGCTAATGTCGCATAGGTGGGATGCGTGGCCCGTGCGTGCGCGTGCGAGCGAGCAAGCGAGCAAGCGACTGGAATTAATTGAGAGTGTTTCTCTCCCGGTGAGCAATCCTCGCGCGCGTCCGTCGCCAGGTGACCAATTTGTCAAGATTTTTTTGCCCTCTTCGTACGTTCGCGTCTCGCGTCCACGCTAATTCGTAAGATTCGCCCAAAGGACGCGGGGCACATACACACGCGTATAATAATAATGGAATCTTCCTATAGATTTTGTGTTTTTTTTTTCGCTGACATTTCGGTACATACGAATGAGCCGCGAGCGCGTTCATCAAGAGACATGTGTGCAATCCTACTGTGCGGGCACGAAAGAAAGAAGCGATCACAGCGAGCACAAAATTAGCTCGTTTTGCGAGCTCGAAAGCTCGCGCTGCGTGTTTCGCACGCGGGAGGATTTAATAGCTCACAAAAGCAGGAAATATAATATCTCTGACGTCAGCAATTGAGTAAGGAGGAAGATTCCTTTGGGTGAGGAAAAAAAGGCTCATTTTCATTATTTTTTTTTCAAAGAAAACATTTTTCGCTATTTTTTATTATATGATTAATTTGATTAATTATGCTTTGATATAGTTGATTATTTTTCAGACTTCGTCTTGCGAGTTTTACTCTTTATTCTTGCGTTTTTTTTCGCGCAATGCTAATACCAAATCAAAATAAGTAAACTTAATAGCGTTGAGGAGGGCGAGGGCGAGAGTAACCTTTAGGCGAGGAAAAAAATTGCTGATTTTCATTTTAAAGAAGAGATTTCTTCACCATTTTTGGGAGCTCAGGGTATGTTTTATTACTAATTTTGGTTGTTACATGATACTTTTTGTTATTAATCTTTAAAAATGGCGGAGGCAGGTTGTCAGATGGTGTGTGACACGTAGTGTCGGCGGGATTAATCGAAAAAAAACCAGCGAAGATTTTTCTTTCGTTACCACCCATACGCAGAACATGAATCAAGAAAAAGTAAAAAATGTTGAAAATCGATGAACGCTTTGAAACAAAAAATTGAATTCTTAGAAAAACGCTTCATTTTAAAATAAAAAATACTTTTTATGAAATTTTCAAACATTTTGACTCATGTTTCAGACGATAAGGTTAGAAAGATTTATCCCAAATTTTATTAGAATTGGTCGATTAGTTTTTTAGCTATAAATCACGCCAGTTTTGGAAATGCAGTTTAGAAGACCGGGTCATACTTCCGCCGTTTTTAAAGATTAATAAACACAAAAATACCACGGAACAGCCAGAAGTATTTGTAAAGCATACCCTAAGTTTAAAAAATAGTGACGTAATCTTTCCTTTAAAAAAAAAAGTATGATTGTCAGTAAATTTTGTTTTCACCTAAAGGTATCTTCAAAGCAGTATTGTTGTCTAAAGCGGTGTTTTAGAAATGATTTTTACGATAAATTTTTTTGCATTTTTGAGATTTTGTTTGCACATATATATGTTGACCCTTCAAGAATAGGCGCAAATTGCAAAAAAAATTCTATCGCGTGCGAACTTCAGAAGCTTCTAAGGGAGCTAGAACTGCGCGTAGGGAAGAACTCGCTTCAGAAAATCATAATTTCGAAATATACTTTCTCGGAGAGTCTAATTAATGTACCGGTCGCAAAACGTTTCAAGGAACACCCCTACGCCCCGTGTGAACCACAGCAATGTTCAAAATTCGGCTGGGAATTAACCTACGTCGAAGCTGTATAATAATTATATATACGATTTTATTCGTTATCTCCCGCAAGCTTTTTACGCCAAAATAAAAGTGCAAGTATCTTGCAGTCGTTCGACGGTGACTCGGCAAAGCCCAACTAGGTCGAACTCCCGAAAATAATACGAAATACGAGTAACCGTTTATCCGACATAATGCAAATAAAGGAAGGTTACAAATCCGACGTAAAGACGAAATAACGACCGACAGGGGTTTCTCTCTATCCCTCATCCCCCTTTCTCTCTCTCTCTCTCTCTCTCTCTCTCTCTCTCTCTCTCTCTCTCTCTCTCCCCCCCCCCCTCTCTCTCTCTCTTTCTCTCTCTTGCTCTCTCTCTACGGAGAATAAGAAAAAGCCAATTATAATTAACTTAATATTAAACGAGGCATAACCCTGGAAGTAAATTCGTTGGGGATATTTGAACCTAACTGAGAACGCACTCAATATGTTTAATTCTATTTAGTATTGAATTTAGTATTAAATGAGTCATCTCTCTGAATCTGGCGTTGAGCCCATCGGCATAATTCAGTGCGATTCACGAAATCCGTACCAGTTAAGGATGTTGAGTCCCTATGAAACATGTTAATGTTAATTATTCAATAAATAGCTTCTTAATCGTCATGAAATTTTTACACGACCTCCGGAATACTTCATGGAAAAACATACCAAATTTTCAAAATTCTATCATCATTACTTCAACCTCCTTGAGGGTTGAAATAAAAAATGATAAGAAAATTCTGAAAATTTGGTATGTTTTTGTATGAAGTATTTAAGAGGTCGTGTTAAAATTTGACGACGATTAGGAAGCTCGTTATTAAAAAATTAACATTTTGTTAAGAACAATTTTTAAAAGAAATAAAAAAAATGTATCAATAAACTTCGTTTTGTTTCCGTTGCTTTCAGTATATTGTAGATATTATAAAATTGAGAGGTCAAAAAAAAAACTTATTGCAAAGTTACATCAGTTTCCATAAAACAACATTTAATTTGTGAATGTTAATTGTTCAATAACGAGCTTCCTAATTGTCGTGAACCAAGTTTTCAGAATTTTATCACCATTTGCGATTTGGGACTCAACATCCTTAATTCCTGGTGGAGACTGATGTGGTAAGAATGATATTTATGACGATGTAGAACACGTAGAATACTTATTTGCCTTACGCCAGGTTCCCTCGCAATTTGACGAGAACTCGCACAAGGGACTCGATGAACGGCGGCAAGAACACCAATTTCCGTTTCTTCGTTAGTAACTCGCTTTTGTCGGTTACTTTCCCGACGGGTTAAGGATCCAGTTGTCCTCAGTTTAGTGTACAAAATTTGAAATGTACGGCGTGTAGGATGAGAACGTTCAGGCAATCTTTCAGCGTATAAACCTCTAGCTCTCACTTCATTTTTCTGACATTCTCCGTAAATTAGAAGCATATCAGTTTGCTCTTCAAAAGAATACATCATTTACATTCGCTTGATTCGTTAATACTAGTCTCACCATTCTGACTATCGTTATCTTGGGTTTGTTTGGGCGAAACATTGTACAATGTTCCGTGTACATTGTAGGTTTGATGCCGTTGTTTGCATACAAGACAATGGCAATACTTCGGCGATAAGGGCCGAAGGGATAAGAAATTCGTGATGAGGAGATTGCAATACTACATTGATTCCAACGGCAATCACTTTGAACATCTACTGGGAATAACGGTAATTTCACATGAAAATTTCACATAACGTTCATGTCACTTTTTGATCTTAAATGACATTTAACGACTTTGACCCCTAAATGTTTTTTATGCAGTTTTCGATGCTCTACAAGACAGTTGAAAAAAAATGTACCGTCCCATTTAAAAAAGCGGAGGTGACCTTTACTGTGCGACAGCGCCTCCACTGAGATAAAAAAAAATCGTCGCATTTGATGACCCCTTTCGTACGGTACAACTTTTGTTTCAAACATTTTTTTGCGACGTCGATAATTACAGAGATATTCAAGGTGGCAACAGTTAGTGCCTCACCCTGTATATATCAGGGTCGTTAAAAAAACAATTTTTTTTCATGGTACCTACATATATTGATTCTTAATCTGCAAATACAAATTATTTATGGTAAAAGAAATATTTAAATAAAAATTGTGTATTTATACAGAAAAAATTTAATCAAGACGTACATTGGATCACGCACTAACATTTTCTGCATCGAGATTTAAAAAATTAGTACGCCGATAATCATGAAAAAAAAACATGAAAAAGGCGTTTCAGCACTACCTAAAACATGTTTAGAATCCTAAAATTTTGCGAAACTTTCTTTTTCTCAATATACTTCAATTTTCCGTTGAGAAAAAAATGATTTTTTTTAACCACGCTAATATATATATATGTGTATGCAGGGCTACTGGTTATTGGTCACCATCTCGCGAAATGGTTGCAGGGCATGTTTTCCCCTATCAAATAACCCATGAATGCTTTATGCAAAAGTGAACCGTTCCAAGATATTGTTTTTATTATTTTCTTTCAACGTGAGGGATAGGCAACATTGAATATTAATTTTAAAAAAACTTTTGTATGGAATCAACCTTTCTTATTATTAGTGGTTTGAGGACAAAGAAACAAAAAATTACTAATAATAAAATAAGAATAATCTGTACACATTCTCCAATTAGAAGTCCAAAACTCTTCAAGTCTAATATAGTCCGTAATTATTCTTATTTTATAATATTTCTTAACAAATATTTTATAATTTTTCGCTACTATGTCCTCAAACAACAAATGATAAAAAAACGTTTGATTCCAAACAACAGGTAAAAAAAAGAATTATTATAGTTGCCTACCCTTTACGGTAAACAAATAATGAACACGATAATATCTCAAAAATGGTCCATTTGTGCACGAAGCATTACTGGGTTATTTGATAGCGGAAAATATGTCCATCAAACCTTACACGGGATCGTGATCAATAACCAGTAGCCCTTTATACCGGTCAAAACTTTTGACCACTTTGGATAATTGCTAAATTATATTAAAATAATAAAATTCAGTTTACAGTACCTTCGGAACGTAAGAACTAAAATGAATTATATTATTCTAGAATAATTTCGCAATTATACAAAGTGATCGAAAACTAATTGATGAACATTATTAGAATAATGAAATTCATTTTATATTCCTTCGCAACGTAATAACTCAAATGAATTAAATTATTCTAAAATAATTTATTAATTATCCAAAGCGATCGAAAACTTTCGACCGGTACTGTATATAAGCAGTGTACAGACTGAAGGCTTTGCCGAAGACTACTCAACTGATGAAGAAACATGTACTCCTTTTTTCGCTACTTTTCGAGATCGCGCTCTTACTCCTTACCGGGGCGAGTACAACCCTCGTGGATTGCGGGACTTCCAAATCAGGCTGGAAGCCGACCACCGTTCGATCCTCTACTCCTCTCGCGGAAAAAATGTACCTTTGCTTTACCAACGGAACTACAGGCGACTGAGGCAGAGTAAAACCCTCTTTGACGGAGTTCCATGTTCTTGCGTCATTGGGTTCGGAAGGACGCTGGCAAAAAAGTACATATACCATGGTCAGAGAAAAAGCAGGACGTACATGGAAAAGGACCATGGGTCCTTCGAAGTACCAATAAATTTCAATCTCGAAAAAGACAGAGAGAAATCTTTCGCAAAGAAAAACGCGTTGGTAACATCAGAGGGAGTATCTTCCGATGATTGCTCGTTTCGCTTATTTTCGTCGTACGAAACAAATGGACGAGAAACATCGAGAAGTAAAAACGAGAGGGCCAACCGAAGACCAGTCCTATGAAGGAAATTTATTCGGCGATCGTATAGATCCTAGCCCCCCCCCCCTGCCCCCAATTCCATCACCGCACGAAACTCGAATAATCCCCGAAAACCTGGTGGATTTGTCGGTGGAATTTCGATCGTATAATTGATGATGAACCTTGAGGAAAAATTGGCGCGCCTGGGTGGCGAGAATCGAAAGTGTAGCCTTGACACCTAATTACGCTCATCATTATTGATACTTATCCGTCACTTTATCACGGCCTGCGGCTACCTGATGCGTGTGTACGAGCCCGCAAAGGTTCACATCCGTGAGCGGTTTTTCTCTATGCCTGCGTATGCGAACGAGTATACCTATGTGAGTGTATATTATATATAGGTATGTACAAGGCCGATTCAACCGGTCGCGGTTAACGACAAAATTATACGACGACGAGGGGATATAGACGCGTTCGCAAGACGACACAGTCCCAGGGAGAGTCTTCCAGTCCAATATCTTTCAACGGCAACTTCTCAGGAATTGTCAGATGCATCGGAGAGTCTCCGTCATCATTCAAAAAGCCTCGTTTCGCCGTACGTTCACTCTTGCGATTTATATTATTGTTTATTTGTTGGTGGCGTGCATTGCGGCTGCAAACGCCGACAAAGAAAACGACGGATGCGTCGTCACTCATCGACACGTTTCGTCATTATCCTGCGTGCTCGGGGCGACGCGAACGAATCCATTTTTTCCATTTTTTTATTCGGTTTTCGTTCTGTCCTCGAAGGTTTTGATTCTCGCGATCTTATGGGCGTTCATCCAAGTTTTCTTGCGATCGAAACTTTTTTTTGGTCCATTCGTGCTTCAACTTCCACTTGGTTTTTTTTTGCTGTTGAGGGTCTCGCGGAAGAGGGATGGAGGCCCGAGCGGTAGAATCGTTTCTGTCGATGCGATCGGCGGGCACGTGATGACGCGCGCGAGTGAACGAAAAGGAGAGCGGCATCGAACCGAAGGTGATTTAGGAACCAAAAAGAACACGAGCGAAAACGATCGACGTGATGGACGACACTGTCTAAGTATGCGACGAAATGATGATCGGCGCCGAGCGCACTTTGTATTTCCATCCCGCCTTCTTTTTGCCACTGCCATGGCCACTTTGGTCGCTGAAGATACTTCGAACGAGCCACCGACGGTCGGGGACTCGCTCCGGGGATCTCCGGGCCGATACTTCGATGGGTGACCGCTTGACTGGCGCATGGAGAGAAAAATGTATTGGGGTTTTTATGGTAACGCAAGTAAAATGACAAATTTTCCAATTTTTGACACCCTACCCCCCCCCCCCCCCCCCCTCACCCGTAACAGAACCGTAACGCCTGGCCTGCCCCCCCCCCTCTATTCCGTTACGTAACGGGTGCTTTGCCGTCAATAATTGCATATTTGTTCGAAGAAATAACTAATTATCAAAGGATCGGGTTTATACTCATTTATTCATCTAGTTTTATATCAATTTTTATGAATCAAGAAAAAATTAAACCCGATTTGGCCACGGAAAAAAATTCTCTTCTTTGTCCCATCGATATCTTTATGAAAGGTTATCTGTAAATAAAAAGTCAACAATTTATCGATATCTATACAAATGTAGATATCGCTATGCGTAGCCGTTTGTTTATTTTGGTTTTTTTTACAAAACGCCGACAGTTTGGAAATTTTTTTTCTATCTTCAAGGCCCTTTTTTGTACTCATGCAATCTTTAAAAATAGAAATTATCAAAATTTAAAAAATCGGCTACGTACAACCTTAGTCACGACGATTACAAAAATGTTTTTAAAAAATTGAAAATCCGTTGACAAGTTTTTGAGTATTCACTGAGACATGGTCGAAAAGAGTAGTTTCGAGAAAATCGCGATCAAAGTTTTCGTTCCGTTTTTCTTGATATAAAGTTAGGTTTTTTTCTAGAATATTCACACCTACATTAAAGTATGATGTCGCGGGGGATATGACGGTTTTTCATCTTCATTATAATTCTGAAAATAATAAGAGCTTAACGTAACGCAAACCTCGACCGCCCCCCCCCCCCCCCCCACGCATGTAGACCGTAACGCCAGGCTGAAGCCCCCCCCCCCCTCAATTGCGTTACGTAATCTATGGACGCCCCCATATGACATGGAGACAGGGAAGAGATGGATCGACGAAAAAACGACAGAACTGGATGGCGGTAGTCAGTTTGAAAGATCGGCATATGGAAAGAGATTAATCGCAAATATTACCATTGCTGATTCACTAAGAAATGTTGTTCTCGCGGCGAAGAAGAGGCTGATGCAGAATGGGACTCAGTATAGGTTTCAGCTGCAGATTCTTTTAAGGGGTTACACCGAGTTGGAATTTTTGAAAAAATCGATTTTTCGTTTTCGACGGTTTCTTATAATATTACCATTTAAAAATATTCTCTGTTCATTTCAAGTCGGTCTGTTGAAAATTGGGGGAGTTTCGAGTGTTTACAGGTAGGTCCGGCGAACTTACGTATATACCTGACGTAAAACTTAAAACGCGTTTCTCTCGGAATGACTTTTTTAGAATCGGTGACCAAAATATCTCAAAAACAACTTAACCGATCTGCTTGAAATTTCACAGACATTTTTTGTATATCGAACGGCAATCCTTAATCGAAGGATTTATTTTTTCAATGCATACTTTTTTTATATAAAGGAAAATAGAGTGTTTTTATCACCGAACTTTCGACGATCACTTTCGATCAGCGACCATTTTTTCAAAAATCATTATATTTATTGAATCCTTCGATTGGAGACTAGATAATAGGGTACAAAAAAAATTCATTTGGTTGTTTGATTTCAGATGATTTGTTCCCGAGCAGGAGTGGTCACCGCGAAGGACCTTTTTTGCACAGCGCTCTGTACAATTTACTGTATCTTCGTCGTTTATAAATATTTCCCAATAAAAAATTTGTCAAAAATACGTGAAATTATACGCTTTGCTATAAAAAAAATATTTAGAAACTGTACTCATTTCCAAAAAAAGTCACGAAAACACTTCTTTTTTTCGGCCGCGAACAAGGTGTAACCCGTTAAGGGGTTACCCCCACTTGCGATTTTGAAAGAATCGATTTTTTTTATTGCATTTTTTTGAAGTAAAAGTATCTGAGAATATGTCCGGAAAATTTCAAGTCGATCCGAACAAAATTGACTGAGATATGAGCGTTGAAAGAGAAGAATCCGTGAATTGAAGAACTGAAATTGAAACTTTAAACACGTTTTTCTCAAAATGGCATTTCTGAAGTCGGTGACCAAGATTACTCGAACACTAATGTACTAAATACTAATTACTCAAATACTAATATTACTCGAATACTAAAATTACTCGAATACTAATGTATTAAATAAGCTTGCAATTTTGCAGGCTTATTTAATACATAAAAATGTAGTCTTTAATCGTTCGATTTTTTTTCGTTAGAATCGAACCATTAACTTTGACTGTCCGCCATTTTGTGAAAAATGAATATTTTTTAAAAGCCTTCGATTAAAGACTAGTTTATACTTATATTTGACTAAATCCATCCGCATTTTTTTACAGATGATCCACTTCGCCGCAATGCTGGTCACCGCAAACCGTGTATATAAAAACATTATTTCATTGACGGCCATTTGCCACTAAACAATGTAATATTTTTCAATAAAAAAATTACTGAAAATTCTTCAAGATGTGTTCTTTAAGTCGGTATATTGATCGATTAAAAAAGTTTTGTAGTTTTCGTTAAAAAAATTCATGAAAAAGGCCTTTTTTGCGCTACAAGTGGGGGTAACGCCTTAAAATTACGTAGTGCAGTAAAATTTCCCGCATATACTCGTTTTTGGCACGAAATTGGACACGTTAACAGGATGAAAAAAAAAGTTGTGTACACTTCGGCCCAATGACATACACCAAATTTCGAGCTTGCTTATAGTCTTATAGTCTAATGGCTTATAGCGTCTTCATAGAGGAGTTAGCATCTTAAACTACACGCACGTAGTTTTGATAATGCTATCTGTTGGAAAACAGCGAGAACCATTCAACGTCTCAATATGTTAATCAACATATATATAGTAGATATGAAAAACGACTTACCATACTAACATCATTCATATTATAATTAATTAATCAATGAAAATATTATATCAAAAATATAGTATATTAATCCATATAATAATACGAATTGATAATTTAACACTGTATTACAAATAAACAAATTAATATAAGCCTTTCGTTTATGTCTAAGGTCTTATTTTGTTAAGTATAAGGTACTAAGATTATTATAACAAAAACGTTTTCGATATATTTAAAACACACGGTTCCCATACGGCTTAATACATACCCGTAATCACACTAGCGGCCACTACCGCTCAAAAGTTTGGGGATACTCCAGTCGATATTTCTTGCCACACTAAAAGTTAGATAGCTCCGTTAAAAAACAAGATAACCGAATTTAACGAACGCCGTCTCGAAGGAAACGAATTCAGCTTTGTTTTGATTTTTTGAAATATTTTTTGTGTTTTTTTTTCGACCCGGTACACTCTTTTCTGCGTGACCGTTTTTCGACTACTTTTCGACCGTCAATAATTGAACGCCTAGCTCATCGAAAAATAAATTGTAATTTTTATCCACGATAAACTTGAAAGGGGTAGCAGAAGCTTCATTTTCGTTCTTTGAAAAGTTTTCTACGATTAAAAAAAAATGTTAATGCTATTTTAAAAAAAATAGCATTAACATAAGAGGTATTTAAATTTTTTGACAAGTTTTTAATTATTCAACACGTCCCATTCGGTTAGATTGTTGATACAGATGATTGTATTGGTGTTTGTCGATTGAATACACATTAAGCTAAGACGCAAATGAGTTTTTAGTTACCAATCATTGTCTGTTTAAACATTACGAACGAGTTAGTACCTAACTTTGAGAAACTTTCCAAAAACCATACTTACCATGATAACTCGAAATCCTTAGACCTGGGACTAAGGTACCCTAGGTTAGATACGTTCCTAACGACGTGGCCTATCACCCCCTTAAGGCTTTGCATCGACCTTCCTAGGTTAGAGATGTTCCTAACGAGGTCACCTATCAGGCCCTTAAGGCTTTGCATCGACCTCCCCAACAGCCTGTATACACAGGTATGAGAACGCCTGCAAATAAGAAAGCGACGATACGAAGAATCGATGATAAATCATCAAAGTGGACTCAGCATGTCCGAGTGGGTTCGATGCACCGTCGGGCCGGATGAAAAATTAATCGGCGATATTTGTCCCGAGGACGAGGGTCCATGCGGAGCCTCTTGCGCGCGGTGTCCCTTGACTTAATTACCTTTTGCCTTTCATTAATGGTGGCTCTGAAGGGTGCGCGTTTTGGAAGAGAGTTGCTCTCAACGACGACGACGATTGACCATAGATTGCCTTTTGGCAGGTGCGGATTCGTCTTCGGCGATTTTGCCGCGATGCTTTTCGTTCAGTTTTTCCTCTGGGCGATCTCCGAGAGAAAGGAGGCCCTATATTGTTTCGTCGTTCGCCCGGCGATTACCGCTCGATCGTTTTGTCCATCCTGCTCGGTGACGTTTTTTTTTTCGCTCGGGATTGCCACACGCTCGACGAAGCGCGAGAAAAACGAGCGATCGAGCCGCCACATTTTGCCAGTTCACCGCGCAAATCCGGTATTATACGTGGCTGCAATAAACACACAAGTGCACACGTGTGCCCATCGAGAGGGCTGGAGATGACTTCGCGCGAGCCCGAAGGACGTCGAACCTTGAAGCACCTCGCGTACACGGGAAATTAATGTGATCTGCTAATTGACAGCCTTGTATACACCGAAATGTCTAATTGAGGGGCGAGATACCCTTAGGCGAGAAAAAAGATGCTGATTTTCATGTTTTTTGTTTTAAGGCCTTATATACGCAATTTCGCCGATTTTCGAAGGTACTTTTCTAGACGCGGTTAAAAAAATTGACGCATATATTGACAGCATTTTTTCACAGATCGTGTATGCACATGGTTAAGTATATGTAAAAAAAATCAGAAATATTAACAAATGGCGGATATACAACATAATAAAGCAATGTATTTTTCTTGCACGCACGTTGATGGTGAAAGTTCTTGGCATCGATGTGGGTGTCTGAAAAAAATGAACATATTTATAATTGCATAATGAATGTATCTTTAGTGTGAACCAACAATATTATTTTAAAAAATTATTATAATAAAAATTCGAAACATAACATTTTTTTACTCCATTTTCTGTCGGTATTTTATTTTTTATATTTGTTTGTGTCATTGAAATTTTTGTTTCTGTGGTGCACACGATAGGTGATGATAGTACGAATATGTTGTAAAAATTTCAAAGCGATCTGAACGTTCTTTCAAGAGCTAGAACTTTCACAAGGTTCGAAAAAGTGAAACGAGGAAAAACGGCTTTGATGTTGGCGGTCGGGCGTGCCGCGCGGTAGCTAATTTACGATCTAAATGCTGTAACTTTAACAATTTTTGGAATTTTTCAATTCTGTAAAGCTCAAAATATTCCTAACCGTTCAGGCTAATGGAATAAGAAAATAATTAAAAAATGAAAAATGTTGACATTGTTCGCGTATACAAGGCCTTAAGGGATAACACCACTGTAGGATTTTGGAAAAAACGTTCTTTTGCTTAAAAAGTACTTGGGGGTACAATACATCAACGTATATGGACAAATGTATAGTGCAGGCATCGCAGATTAAAGGTAAACAAAAATGTCAAGGGTTTAAGTGTTTGTACAAATTTAAATGCCTTTTTCTCGAAACCACTTTTTTCAAACTGGGAGGACGGATTACTCGGACACCTTTGCATGGATCGATTTGTAATTTTGATAGTAGCTTCACAATTACATTCTCTATGGGAGTTCGTAGCCGTTTTTTGGTTAAATGTAAACTTTTTTGTATATGAACAATTAACTGCTTCTTTTTTGGGCAAAAAATCGATTTATTTCTTTCCAAGTGCGCCATTTTTTACAAAATTTAATAAAATAGAAACCCTACGTAGTCCCATAGCTAATAATATATTGATTATAATTTTGATTGGTTTTTGTTCCAGGTCTTATACTTTACGAGAAAACCGTCCTCCCGTGAAGATATTTGAAAAATACGTTTCAAGATTATAATACTTTTTTATATACTTCATATG